>OOIL02000451.1:471244-493798 GCA_900332095.2 Cuscuta campestris | reverse complement strand
ACGTCTTTTTCATAATCTGGGGGTAATAATGTGTTGCTAGATACCGCTTATTATCTATGGTATTAATTTTATTAATATCATTGCCAGTGTTATGGATACCTAAAGGGTCACACACTTAGGACTTGTAAGGGAGTAGTATACTACACTAGTGGGAGTAATATTAAATATATAGTTGTGATAATTTTATATATATATGTATTTCGAAAATACATATGTATTTTAAAATTATATTTTGTTTGTGTCATTTTAATTATATGATAATTATATTTTGACAAAAACAAATTTTTATTATATATATATATATGTAGCGCCGATATATATATATATATATATATATATATATATATATATATATATATATATATATATATTACTTTTATTTTCATCATTTTAATTATATGATAATTATTGATGTAAAATAAAATGTAATGTATTTTAATATGCTATGGGCGAAATTTCAAAGGGAAAAATACAAGAAATAAATTGATTTTCTACCTAATGATATATTTGATTGAATAATCAAATATTTGATTAACAAAAGTATACTTGTCTTGTTGTGTTGGTTGGGAACAATGAATTAAGCCTAATTTGTTTTTGTCCCTAAGCAATTTCCTAGCATTTCCTTAATACATTGTATTATAAAGTGTGAGTATCCCTCCCCATTTTTGGTGTGTGATATTCGGCCATCATGAAAGAATTGCGTAGGAGGAAAATTACTCGTATTATTTCTCTGTCTCCATATACATTCATGTGTTACATATATAGTGTAGAGTCCTAGATAATAAAGGAAACTAAATCATCACTATACAAGGAAACTAAATCAATCATCACTATACAAGGAAACTACTAAAATAATATATACGAAAATATCTCCCAAATCTTCTTAACCTTTTCTTTCCTTTTACACCCCCCCTCAAGTTGGAGCATGTAACAAAGTAATGCCCAACTTGGGTATGAGAAACTCCAAGAGCCTTCGTGTGAATATCCGCAAGCTGGTGCATTGTAGGAACATGAAGAGCACGAATCTCTCCACGTAATAACTCATCACGAACGAAATGACAATCTATCTCAATATGCTTCGTTCGTTCATGAAAAACTGGATTAGCGGCAATGTGGAGTGCCGCGGTACTATCACAGCGAACCGTCATAGAGTCCGTATGCTCAACTCCCAAACATCGCAATAAATTCTTCAACCACTTCAACTCACAAGTAAGAACAGCAAGAGCCCTGTACTCAGCTTCAGCAGACGAACGTGCCACTGTTGTCTGCTTCTTTGTCTTCCATGAGACCGGCGACTCGCCAAGTTGTACAAACCATCCCGTCAGCGACCGCCGTGTCAAAGGGCATGCTGCCCAGTCCGAATTACACCACCCGATAAGCTGAAGGCTACTATCTGCAGAAAGGAAAATGCCCTGTCCAGGACATCCTTTTAGATAACGAACTACCCCAAGGGCCGCAGTCCATTGATCCTCCCTTGGTTCCTTCAGAAATTGTGCTAAAGTATGCACAGCATAAGAAAGCTCTGGTCGTGTAACAGAAAGATAGACCAATCGTCCTACCAATCGTCGATAAGGTTCTGGGTCTGCAAGAACTGGGGCTTGAGAACGAGCCAGATGATGATTGGGCTCCATTGGGGCACCCAATGGCCTGGCGCCCAACAACCCCGCCTCAGTAATGATGTCTAAAGCATATTTTCTTTGACAAAGAAAAATTCCAGATGTGCTTCGTGCTACCTCGATGCCAAGAAAGAACTTCAAAGTCCCCAAATCCTTCATACGAAAACAATCTGCCAAATAATCCTTGAATTTGCATATCATCTCGGTGCTATCAGCAGCAATGATCAAGTCATCTACATAGACCAGAACATGAATCACTCCTTTTTTTCCAACGAAAGAGAATAAGGAGTAATCGGAGACGGACTGCACAAATCCATATCTTCGTAATGCTCCCGATAATTTTGCAAACCAACATCGTGGAGCCTGTTTCAAGCCATATAGGGACTTCTTGAGTTTACACACCATATCAGACGAACTCGAGAAGCCAGGCGGCAACCTCATATACACCTCATCGTGCAGATCTCCATGTAGGAATGCATTGTGAACATCCATCTGGTGCAATTCCCACCCTTTGACCGCCGCAACTGCCAAAAGTGTTCTCACAGTAGTCAACTTGACTACAGGAGCAAATGTTTCTTTGTAACCAATGCCTTCAACCTGGTGATTACCGAGTATAACAAGCCTAGCCTTGTATCTCTCCATGCTACCATCAGATTTGCGTTTGATTTTATACACCCATTTGCACCCAAGAGCCTTTTTATGACGCGGAGGAGGAACAAGAGACCACGTCGCATTAGCCTCCAGAGCATCAATTTCTTCTCGCATGGCCTTCCGCCATCGCTCATCCCGGAATGCTTGTTTGAAGTTTCTGGGCTCGATGTCTTTATCAAGTGCCATGAGAAAACACTTATGTTTCTCAGAAAACTTCTCATAAGTAACATAGGAGGAGAGCGGATATTTGCACTTTCTGTCAGTAAGTGGACCGGCCACATGTGTGACATAATCCGCAAGTCTCACATTTGGCCTCCTTTCCCGTTGACCACGCCCCAAGGTTTCTGTTGGTTGTCGGGATGAGGACGGTCGACCGCCATCCGTGGAACGGTCCACGGGGTCGACCGTCTGTGATGGTTCCTCACTGCCTCCTTTCTGCCTTGGGGACGGTCGACCGTTGTTGTCATCACGGTCGACCGTTTCTTCATCTCCCTGAAGTCTGTCTCTCTGCCCCTCGAACGGTCCACCGTGTCTCTCCAAACGGTCCACCGAGTCGACCGTTGGTTGATCTCCCAGAGTTCCACCTTTCTGCCTTGATGACGGTCGACCGTGGACATGAGAACGGTCCGTCGGGTCGACCGCCGGTAGCTCAACTGCTTTTCCGCCTTCTTCCGGCTGACCGTTCCTCTGTGGACGGTCCAGCTGCTCCTCCGCCATTACTTCATTATCATCATCATCATAATGATCAGCCGGAGCGGGACTGCTTGATCCATCGTCTTCTAATGTTTCACCTGTAGTCATCAAATAAGGAAATATGTTTTCACAAAACACAACATCTTGCGATACGCTTATTTTCCCAGTGTCGGGAAAATATACACGCCATCCCTTCTTTCCTTGTGGATAACCCAAAAATATTCCAGGAATACTTTTGGGCGCAAATTTATCCCCATCTCTCTTCAAATTATGTACATAACATCTGCAACCAAAAATGCGAATATGAGTCAGTGCAGGGGCCCTTCCATAAAGTTTTTCATACGGCGTAACCCCCCCTAAAAGAGACGAGGGTGTCCGGTTGATTAAATATGCCGCCGTTTGTATGCATTCTCCCCAGAAATCGATCGGAAGCCCTGCCTGGAATCTCAAAGCACGACCCACATTCAAAATATGCCAATGTTTTCGTTCTACTCTACCATTCTGCTGTGGAGTAGACACACAAATGTCTCACGAATAATTCCTTTTTCAAGAAAATATTCTGTCAAGCATTCAAATTCTGTACCATTATCACTTCGAACACACTTTATCCTCTTCCCAAACTGACATTCAACCATGGCACAAAATTGCTTAAAAACACCTCCTACGGTACGCTTAGAATCAAGCAGATATACCCACACACCTCGTGAAAAGTCATCTACGATAGTTAAAAACATTGTAGAACCATCCAAACTTGGTGTCTGATAAGGACCCCACAAATCACAATGTACCATATCAAATTTATCCATAGATTGATGAAAACTGATAGGAAAACTAGCACGAGTCTGTTTAGCACGCAAGCAAACATCACAATGACTATGACTATGTTTATTCAAACCAACTACAGGAACTAAGGACAAAACATGTGAAGAAGGATGTCCTAGACGTTTGTGCCAGAGGTCAAACGAATTCTTCTTGGCAGCACTGCACACCATGCTCCTCTCCTCCTTCTTCAAATAGTACAATCCTCCTTCAAGTCTACCCACACCAATCGTTGTCCTCAAACTTAGGTCCTGTAAGATGCACAAATTATTGGTAAACTTTGCCTCACAGTTCAAATCTCTTGTCAACTGTGACACAGAAATCAAATGACGGTTCAAGGTTGGAACAAACAACACATTCTGCAAAGTCATAGTCATAGTCAAGTCAACCTTTCCAGATTGAACGGATACAACCCTTTTTCCATCGGGTAATCCAATTTCACATGGAGACACACCCACCACATCATATAATAATGAAAGATCACCTGTCATATGATTCGACGCACCAGTATCGATTATCCAACGAGGTGACACAGGAATACCTGAGAGTTTTGATGAGTTGTCTGTCGGGGAGAGCGAGAGGGCGTGACGAACAGCATTCCACTGTTCTGGCATCAAGTCCTCAAAATTTGGCAGTGGAGATGGTCCTTTTTCTTCTCCTTGGAGAGCATGAGCTTCACCTCGTCCACCTGTGACGGTCAACCGTCCAGCTACCACGGTTGACCGTCCGCTGCCCCGTGCAGTCCCACAGCCTCTTCCTCGACCGTTTCCTCTTCCTCTTCCGACCTGATCGCGAAATACCCAACCTTCGGGGTACCCAATCAGCTTGTAGCATGCCTCGATCTCATGTCCTGTTTTCCCACAGTGGCTGCACACAAGCTCTTTGATCTCCATCTTATTCTTTACGGCAAACACAGATGCACTTGCTTCACTGCTTTCTCCTTTGTGCATACCATTTCGTGCCGTCTTGTCTTGGACAAGAATATTATATATTCTTGCCACCGGCGGTATGATCTCTTGGGCCAACAAATTTGACTTCAAAGCTCTATACAAAGTATCGTTCAGACCCATCAAAAATTGATGAGAGCGTTCCCTCTCACGCATCTGCGTAAGTTTCTCTGGCAAGTCACACGTGCAATTCCTACACGTGCAAGTCAGAAAACTCTCTAAATCTGCAAGATCATCCCACAGCTTCTTCATCTTCCCATAATATTCCATTACAGAAAGATTCTTTTGTTTGCATTCCGCCAAGTCCCGCTTCAACTGCTGAACCCTAGGTCCATTAACTACAGAGAAGCGGGCCTTCCGTTCATTCCACAGATCTGAGGCTTTCTCCATGAACGATATGCTCGATCTCAGGGTTGGATCAATTGTGTTCCGAATCCAAGAGACCAAAAGCGAATGATTCGTCCACCAATCATCAAAATCTTCATCTTCAGGATCAGGCATCCCGATTGTCCCATCAACAAATCCAAATTTCTTGCGTGCTCGAAGAGCCAAGCTCAGAGATTTGGACCACTCATCATAATTATCTCCCTTGAGAACAACATGGGTCAAAATCATACCCGGATTGTCGCTCGGAGATAAATCATAAGGAGAGATACGACGACGTCGCATCCCGACCTCCTCCTCCTCTCGTTCTTCGTTCTTCTTATTGGAAATTATCTTCATCGGTGTTTCTCCAGACATACCAGATGACAACGTTCAAAATTTGGATCAGGAACAACAGCGATTGAGGATACTGCCGTCGGGACGGTCGATGCCTTCGACCGTTACGCAAGCACGGTCGACCGTTCCGGTCTTCTTCAGCAACAGCAACAGCCAACGATCGATGGACGCGATGCCGGGCGATCGTGAATAGTAACTACGGGAATTCCTAGAGTTTAAGCTGCGATACCATGAAAGAATTGCGTAGGAGGAAAATTACTCGTATTATTTCTCTGTCTCCATATACATTCATGTGTTACATATATAGTGTAGAGTCCTAGATAATAAAGGAAACTAAATCATCACTATACAATGAAACTAAATGAATCATCACTATACAAGGAAACTACTAAAATAATATATACGAAAATATCTCCCAAATCTTCTTAACCTTCTCTTTCCTTTTACACATCACAAGGAAGAGAGAAGAAAAATCCTATTTTGTGTTCAAAGTTATTTTCTAAAGTGTTAGAAATATACACAAAATATTATAAAGAAATATTTATAAGATAAATATTTTACTATATATTTATTACTCCCAAAGTAGTATTATTATATTTTTTACTATCCTATATTAAACTTGCTAGCACAAGTTTAATCTTGGACTCCGGAGCAAGTTCGTGTGGATACGTTGGAGGCTTCATACGTTTGGCGCTACGTTCATCTCCTCAAAACCATCCCCGACCGTTCCTCCATTCTCCGTTTTCACCGTTAAGGTAAATTTCTTACTATAGCTAGTAATTTACGTAAGTTGTTCTTGGGTGGAATCGAGTTTTGGACTATAAATTTTTGTTTTCCGCTGCGTTATCCAAGCCTCGTTTNTCTTGGACTCCGGAGCAAGTTCGTGTGGATACGTTGGAGGCTTCATACGTTTGGCGCTACGTTCATCTCCTCAAAACCATCCCCGACCGTTCCTCCATTCTCCGTTTTCACCGTTAAGGTAAATTTCTTACTATAGCTAGTAATTTACGTAAGTTGTTCTTGGGTGGAATCGAGTTTTGGACTATAAATTTTTGTTTTCCGCTGCGTTATCCAAGCCTCGTTTCCCAACAGAATGGACCTTAAGAGCATGGGAGAAAGGATTGACTCACCTCTACTTTTTCTTGTGACATCTATTTAATTTAACGAGTATTTTAATCGGTATCGCGCACAAGGCCGAACAAAATTTTTATCATTTCTGTAAGGTAGTGTTTGGGAACTACCATTTCATTTCAATTCATGCATTTCAATTCCAAAAATTTAATATCTTGAATTTCAAATGACAAGGGAAGGTGCATGGATTTCAAACTAAGGGGGGTGTATTCAATCTAAATTTTAAAAGATTTTGATAGATTGTTTAAAATCCATGGATTATGTAAACTCAATGTATTATTTTAAGTCTATGCAAAGTTAGATAGATTTTAGTGGATTTTATCAACAGGATTTTATAGGATTATGGAGAATTGTTTATAATTGTTTTTCTTTTTTTCCTTTTTTCTTTTTCTTTTCTTTTCTTTTCTTTCTTCTTCCTCCCCAGGATAAACCCTAGCCGCTATTGCTATTCTTCGATCTCCTTTCTTCCGTCGCCAAGCCGCCGCCACCATCGCTTCCTCAACCGCTCTCTCGTAGTTGGCCGGCATCGCCTCCACAAATCTCATGGCGGCCTCCCGTCCCGGCAGCAACGCCGCCCCTTTTGCCGCCTTGCCCCACACGTCGTATGCCTTGATGTTGAGTTCGCCGCCGGCGTCCGGCTTAAACAGACATTTGTTGGTCCGGGGAGTGCTGAAGAACGAGAAACGGACGCCGGGGAAGTCGCCGGCAAGCATTTCAACCAAGTTGAGCAAAGGCGCGGCGTGGTACCATGATGATTCCTCCATGTTTTTGCCCCTCTGACAATTTTTTTGTTCTTTCTATTGGCGAAGGTTGAAGAAGATTAGCTAACACAAAATTTTCGAAGGTTGAAGAAGACAAATTTGGCGAAGGTTGAACGGAGGAAGAAAACATGCTCTTTGGAGTCCACACAAAATCCCTGGCCTTTTGATTGGATTTGGAATCAATTTTTTTATTTATACTTCAACCTCAAAATCCATCACAATCCATTTTTTATAACAATCCTTAAAAATCTATCAATTTTTCAATATCATTAGATTTAGAAAGATTTTTTAAAATCTCAATTGAATATCTCAAAATTGTGAATGATTTTTCAAAATCTAAATTGAATACTCATTGACTTTTAAAATCCAAAAAAATCCTGCAGAGTCGGAATTGAATACACCCTCCTAAGCTTTGTTATGAATGAGAAGAATTTGACTCAAATCTAAATTCAAAATTTTTAAGTTTCCCAAACATTGAATTTGAGCCAAATCCGGATTTGAAATCTAAATCCATGTTCCCAAACATACCATAAATTATTTTCAATGTAATATTTTAAAATGAACTTATGTAAATATATGTACGTAATGCATTTTTAAACACTATAGACACTAAAATTAAAGTTAAATAAATAATTTAGCATTTAAGATTATGTAATGAAAATTCTTATATATAAATTCAATGTTTTTTTGAAAGACTTCGGACTGCACAATGTTTTTGGCATGGTTGCAAGAGTTTTTAGAATTCAATTGTCTTTGTTTTCACTCGTGAAACATCAACATAAAGTTGACCATGAGTGAACACCAACTTGGTAAAAAATAATCCAACAAATGACAATGCTTGAACTTGACTTTGTAAATTGTCATAGTAAAATATAAAACTATTGGGAATTGTTTTCTATGGAACTTCAAGAGTAATTCTAGATCAAGTGGTACAAAATTCATACTAGGTATGTAAACATTTCCCCGACTCAATTTCTCGAAACCACAATTGCATATAACGTTATTTCATAGTGTTTCAATGATTAATCTTGTTCCATTTCACAATCCAAATGTTTGGTCAATGTTTCTCAATAGCATAATCAGTATCCATGTTTCCAAAACTATTTTGTATTTTGGGATTCTTGAACATTTGATTTCATTCAAAAATTCAATTGTTATCCAGCCGTCATCAACACCTACATCTGCATCGACTTGCCATGAAGAATCCGAACTCAAGTACTCATTTTCATCACTGAGAATGAGGGTTAGAACAAATTCATTTATCATATCAACTACTACGATAATTGGTGCTAACAGTTCCATGTCCTCGAAAAGAATAATCATATATATATATATATATATATATATATATATATATATATATATTGATAAGTCGGATTTGGGTTAGTTCTTTTTATTCAATTAGCCAACCTAAAGATTTCTTAAATCTTCTAAAAGTCATAATAACTCCATAATGAGGATATCTCCACTACATAATAATGCTATATAATTAGTATTCCCTTCTTTTGCAAATCCTTCTTACTATCCACTCCCTCTTCTCCTCTCTTTCGTACAACATAAATGAGGAGAGAACACAACAGCAATACTCCAATTTTGTGCTGAGGAAGAAGAAGAAGAAGCAAGAAACCATCCAAAGTTCCAAAATCCTGAGCTCAAACACAGCAGCTTACTTCTACATGAATTCTGTAATTTTCTATCCATTATCTCGAAATACTTTCTATATCATAGTTGTAGCCTCATTTCTTACGAATACAACCCAACAAACGGTTCGCGATTTTGTTAAGAAACGAAGGAGATATGGCTAAAATACTGGGACTGCGCCAGTGGTGGCGAGCTCCTTGGGTTTGGTTAAGTCTTTTCACATATTCACTTCATTCCGTTCAAGACACTTAGCATAAACTCTCTAACGATCATTAGGAACTTTTAGACGGTATCGTAGGGAAGGTTTTATGAAGGAATCTTGAAGTTGATAAGTTGATCGTTGGAGTCGTCGTTCATTAAAGTATTTAAAATCCTGGCAGCACATATTAGCCCACTTGTGAGCATTTTTACACTCTCTAAACTTCATTATTTCAATTTAATTTCTGCACAAAAATCGTAGCCTTATGTCTTACAAATCCGTAGCTTCAAACGGTTCACAATTTCGTTGAGTAACAAAGGAGATATGGCCCGATAACCAGGGCTAGTATAGAGGTGACGGGAAGTGACAGATTTTAAGATTTCCGGCGTTGTTTTCTCTCTCATTCGTTCGTTGAACTTTATCTCGTTGATTTCCACATCGGTACCATGATTTTAAACAACTTCAGAAAGCATTGGAATGATCCTTGAACTTATTGATTCATATATATTTGAAAATATAAATATTTGATATTCATATTCACCAAACTTGTTTTGTTGTTAAAGTTTCAAATAAATCGTTTGTGAATGATTTATGGACGTTTGAAAACATTTTTATGAAGCTAGTTTAAAGATTAGAAGCTTAAATGGTATTTTGAGAAATTAGATCGAGGTTGAAGATGATGAATAGTGACTGCGTCTCTCTTGCGCCTATACGGTAGCTACATACTACCGTTTAAATGGTACCAAGGTACCGTGTCACGGTACCAAGGTACCGTGTTACAGTACCAAGGTACTGTATCCATGTACCCTACGCCGAGAATTTTTCAAAAATGGTAAGGTTGATCGTTCGAACCCAACGGTCAACCGTTACGATTATTTTAAGTCCAAAAATGCTATTTTTGAAGCTATAAAATCCTGTTTTTATTACCAATCAATTATGATCAATGTGAAAATGATTTCTAGAAATAAATATGATGTTTCGACAAATTCAAGAACCCTATATAATGTATGAGGGTAAGCTAGAGTATTAACACTCGACACTAGGTTGTTACTTGTTATTGAATATTATGATGATTTTTATTAAATGTTGATTTTGATCGAACCTTGATGAATATTCTGATTAAAATGATGATTATGAATGATTGAACCATGTTTAGAAATGAATGTAGAGATGATTATGAAAACAATATGTTTTGTTAAGGGTATCTAGAATAACTCTAAGATATACCATGTTGATATTGATTTTGAAGGGTATCTAGAAGAACTCTAAGATATACCCATTTAGTTAGGCCTTGCGGGTATGATGCCTGGTGGCCAGGATTAAAACGTACGTACGGGATCCACAAATCAAACTTGAGTACCTACTCGTTTGGGGGTACCACCCACCCGACAGTGAACATTCCGTTGTTCGGTTTCTGGTTGACCTTAAGCGAAGGTAAGTTTAAGATTTTGAAAACCTCTTTTAAAAATCTTTATCTTAAACTAGGCCTAGCTTAAGGGTTGGTTAGGAATACCTTAAACTAGAATTAGTTTAAGAATTAAATTGGCCTTAGACTAAAAATAGTTTAAGAGCATTGTTATGATTTGGCCTTAGCTTGGAATAAGTTAAGAGCAATTATTTTTTATAAAACTTGATAAGAAATTATGTGTGACAAACGATGAATATTGTGATAATAAAAATGACATGTGATTATTGTGAAGTGTGGACTGATTCCTATATAAGTTTGAATGATGTTGTTAATTATCGTTGTTAAAATAACAAAGACAGTTTTAAATATGAAAAGCGAATATTTGAACATATATATGTGATTGGTATTGTTTAAGAAATTATTCTATGAATTCTTTTGTTGTGCCATGGTACCACTCAACTTCATTGCTGAGCATGTAGACTTTTTCATATTTTTACACGTAAGTATGAGAGAGAATAAATGTGGAGCCTATTTTGAAGAATACTGAGATAGATGTGATACACGGACATGAACAAATATACTATTTAAGTAAATGTTTTTATCACATGGGTTGACCATACTGTTGTAGTTTACAAATTGCTTCTGCACTGTTTTAAATAATTTTACTCCGATGTAATTATGAAATATTTTGGACAATTGTTTGAAATAAAGTTTTTAAATGTTTGAAATTTTGATGTTACCACGTTAATACTTTAGTCCGAAAGGGGCTACAAACTTGGACGGATTAGGGTGTTATAGATAAATACTCTCTCCACTTTGGAGGAGGGAATCACAATCCGACTAAGCAATAATACACTCATACTACACTCTTGCAATCTAGGAGCAGTATCCTCGTTCTAATTACTCTTCTTACCTAGTCTACTCTAGGCCCGGATTCTAAAATTCATCAATCTAGGAACACTCGGCTCCTTCTAAAACTCTTTCTTATCTATTTCTTTTTAGATTATTTTATATAAAAATAATGTAGAATTAACATATAAAGACTACATATTTAAAGACAGAATAAAAAATTTACAAAACTAGAGGTGACATAATTAACTATATTATTTTTCCAAATGGGCAACAGAAACATGCCAACAAAGTAAATAAGTTAGGCTATGTAAAGTAAACGAGAAGACAATTTTTAGAAAGAGGGAGTATTTGTGTAAGAAATCATCTAAAGTAGAAGTAAAATATAGGGAGAACTCCTTAGGTAGGAGTAAAAAACTATTTGAATACCAAAATAGGAGTCATAAGTTTTTTAAGACCAAAATATGAGTTTGCACTGTCATTGTTACACTGTCACACTCACCATATTGTCACATTGTAACTGTTACACTATCACGGCCGGCCACCAGAGTGACGTCGCGGATCACCAACGATTGACTGATTACACTAATATATTACACTATCGTCGCTTTTCCAACACACTGCCAGCATGCACTTTTAGACCACACTTTCATTACACTCCTATTTTGGTACTAAAAGACTTAGGACTCCTATTTTGATATTTTCATAACTCTTTTACTCTTATCTGGGAAGATTTCTTTAAAATATATCTCTTATATCTAAATAGAAGAAGCATATTTTTATTCCAATGCAAATAGGAATTTGTACTGCAACAATGTGACAATGCATGTTGGCATTTCACAGTCTTGTTTTTATTATTTATTGACATTATTGACATTGTAACTCTTATTTTGAAAATAAATAATGGAACCCTTATTTTGAAATTTGGTTTATATTTTACTCCTTATTTAATCTTTTTCTCTATTTGCTTCTTGTTGTTACAAAGTAATAAGTATTACTAGGGCGTGGTACGGTATGGTACGGTATTTGGTTCGTAGCGACACCGTACCAAATATTTGTTTCGGTATGGGATTGTACATCGTATCGATCCCGAAGTATCAGTTCGATGGTTCGGTTTCAATTTCGGTAAATATTAAAATGAATATATATACGTACCTAGTTTATATTTTGAAATATATAAAAAATTTTATTTAAAAAATCAAAATTACATTCAAATAAAGAAAAATAAAAAATGAATAATGAATAATTAAATACAAGAAATGCTTGTAAAACTTAATTTAATTTATACTTCATATTTCACAAACAAAAGAGAGTGAATGATAACAAAATAGTATTTTAAATGTTTGTTAGTTTTTTATATTCATCTACAAATAATTAAAATTCAAATAAATGATTATTTGAATAAAAGATTATTCGTAATTCATCTACCCTGGAACCAACTTTTCAAAATCAATTCATTATTTTATGAAGAAATATAAAAACATTATTATTTTTTATAACATATTTGTATTAATTTTCGGTTTGAGATTTTTTGGTATGGAAAGTTATCTCGTACTGATCCCAAATATCGCACCAACCATTCGATTTGGTACCATACGAGTCTTTTCAGTACTTTATCAATTCGGTATTTTTTGATAGCGTAATATCAATTTTTTTGGAAAATATCGAGATCGGTTTGGTACTTGGTGACCTCACCAGTTAGTAGTATTTATTTCTCACCCCAACTTAGTCCGGAGTATTTATTTAGATGGTCAAAGTGGGATTGTGGGTAGGGGAGAATCGGGTGATAGTAGTGTGATACCCTGAGACTGAAGAGATGGCGTCGGTGGTGAAGAATGCATTGAAGGCGTTGCGGGAAAAGGGCGTCGGAAACTTTATCAGGGAGCTCAGAGAAGAAGGCTACACGTCAGTGCTACAATCATCATCATCATCATCATAAATAAATACAACTGTTTCATATGGATGGTTCTTTCTTACTTTTTTCAATGCAAACTTGATGCCAGAAAACACCGACTGCGTTGATCTAGCTTCGCATCTCAAAAACCTATCTTTTTTTAAAAAATATTGTTCATTCAAAGCGAAAGCTGAAATTCTGTATAGCCTGTTGATAGGGTTCGCAACCAGTCCACCGAATTCGTGAAATTGGTAATTTGGGTGAATTCTCATCAAGCCTGCAAAATAAGTGAATGGTTAAAATGTCTTTGAGACTTCAGTTGCATCAATTTTGTGCCACTCTCCGTCAATTGTCGCCCCAATATGGTTGAAGATTAATATGTATAATTAGCTTCGTATAAAAGAAGAATCATTTTTGCTTTTAATCTTTTGGATCTATCTGGATAGCTGTTCTTGCATAATCACTGTATCCCTTTTATCGATGACTGTGACTGAAACTTTATGTTGTTGTATATTTGGACTTGGTCAGGCATTTTAGGATTGATTCACTGGTTATCAAGCCAGAACATGCCTCAGTTGCCTGTTAGTCAAATCAGACCTGATTTATTGCATTCTTATAATGTTATCTTAAATCACCGATTAAAGCGAAATATGTTTTAGATGCTCAAATGATTTCTTGAATCCCTTTTATTGTCCTGATTACTAAGATCTCTCGACTAATTGCATAGTGATCTGTTGCATTTTGTTTTACAGGAAGTGCTTCTTTGATGGAAATCTCCTGTGAGTACAACTTTTACTCTCCAACTGATTAGCTATTTTCCTGTCTGGTTTAACAGCTGTTAGTCATTAGTACCCCTTGGCCCTTGCCGCTAAAACCAGAGAAGGAGTGGTCGGGGGAGATTTTCATTCATTTTATATCATGTATTTTGTCCATTGCCAATGGAGCTAAATGATTAATTTTGACAATGATTTAGCTTTGGGTTAATATTGCACTGGATCAAACATGAAACATTCATTGCTTCCTATGATGTACAGTACTCTCTATGAAGTTTTTGGAAATAAAGTAAAACCATGAATTACTCATTAACATAAAAACCATACAAGTATACAACACATATGGAAACGAACATGGTTATCCATTTCTAAACCATGGATAATCATTATAAACCACAGAACAAAAGGCCCAAGAATGGATTTTAGCTTTGTTATTGATGTTTAATAAAATTATTGTTTTCGCTCATATCATCAGACAAACCAAGCTTCACAACATAGGGGCAACACTTGTCGGTGTTGATAAGTTTGGTAACAAATACTATCAGAAGCTTGGAGACACTCAATGTGGTATGAAGCAATATAACTCCTTTATTCTCATTAATGTTATTCCCTCCGGGCTCCGTCACAAAAATGTCATATTTTGGTCAAGGTACAGTTTTAAGTTTTGGCGAAGCACAACTGTTAAAAATCACATGTATATGAATAAAACATACTAGGTATCTGTTTGTTTAAGTAAGTGCATCATATTTAATGTGTCTTTGACATGGTCTGGCAAGTTAATGACAAAATAAATGAAAAAAATTTTCTTTTTATAAATTGTGACTTTTTGGGACTGAGCGAGTATCAATCAAACTACTCCCTTAGTCCTGAAGTAAGGTTTCATAATTGACCAAACCTGATTATTAAGAGAAGCAAAATTGAGTTGTTTAGAGTTATGCAGAGCTGAGAGGAAAATGATGTAAACCTTATAATCATTTCTTTAAAAGAAAAGTGGAACATTATTATGGGGACAAACAAAAAAGGAAGTGTGAAACCTTTTTTCGGGATTGAGGGATTATCAGTTAAGTGATCTCACCTTCAAGGCTTCACTTATTAGTGGATACGTTTATATTTTATTTCTCATATTCTCTTTCTATATCCCTGCCAAGTGGGGCCTCCTTCTGGCACGAGGGGACACATTTTTCTAATACACCCTTATTGTATTCTGCTGATTGCTGAGTGTTTGACCTTGTATGTTGTTTTAAGTAGGTTTGGCAAGTTATATTGCAACTATTACTCTATTAGTCGGTATGATAACCTAAAGTGTATGACTAACAGTTTGAGATCATATTCACACACGGCATTCACTTATTTTAGGGGGGTTCTGTTCACTAAAATTTCCAAACTTATATTGAAACTGATGGCCTAGACCTTTGGCGTGAGTATGTGTATGTGGGGGTGTGGGGGGGGGGGGTATTGAACCTCATAAAAGTACTTTCTAATAGTCATACTCCCTCCGTCATGTATAGGGCTGTAAACGGATAACCAAAAATTCGATTACCGTCCGCATCCGTATCCGTTTATATGGAAAATATCCGCATCCGTTAAAAGCGGTTATTATCCGTATTTGATTAAGGATATCCGATTGCTAAACGGATACGGATTTGGTAATCATACATCCGATCCGTTTATAATCCGCTCCGCATTGACATCCGTTTAAATAACCGTTTATCCGTATAATCCGATCCGTTATATATAGTCTTTCCTAATTTTTTATTCTTATATTTTGTTTCTCTATAGATATCTCAAAGTATACGACATTTTTATATGCAAAATATATGTGTAAACACATAAAAGTATGTGTATATATGTACTGTGGATATCATTTTATGATATGAAGTCATCGTAGAATATTATAAACTATAAAAAATAAGAAAATTAATATCCCATAAAAATTATAGTTGATTTAATAATATTTTAATTTAGTTTAATTGAAAGTTCAAGTATTGTTTAATTTAGTTTTAAAAATTGGAAACGGATACAGATATATCCGATATCCGACCGATATCCGACGGATGCGGATACGGTTTTGATTTTTCAATATCCGTCTAGATCCGTATCCGAATTCGATATCCGACAAAAATAAACGGATGCGGATTTGGTAATGGCACATCCGATCCGATTAAAATTCGTTTGCACCCCTAGTCATGTACTATTCATCAAGTATGACACTTTTCCAGTCAAACTTGATGAAATTTGATTATCAATTAAATAAAGAATGCTTTGCATATTAATACAGTGCAATAATGTTTTGAAAGTTCCTTGCAAGAAAAATTTAATGAAATCATTTTTGTATTAGTACACAATGCAATTTATTTTTAATTGATGATTAAAGTTCACCCAACTTGACTAAAAAACTAAGATTTTACGAATACTCTAAGATGAATGAATTATATTGTTTGACTCAATGATTGTATTTAGGCTACAACCTAGCTCGATTTTGATTTGGAAGGTTGGTGTTGTTTACCTTCGGCTTTTGTTGACTGAAACATAATGACTATAATGCTTCTCCATTAACTTTGTGCACTTTTTTTCCAAAAAAACACACATTGTGCGTTCACTTAAATGCCTAGTTTCACGCACTGAATGGAGGTGCTAACTCCTTACCACTTGAATACTCAAGTGGGGCTTTTGGTTAAAGTTATTTGAGATTACTAGTGTAAAAGTAATTGAGATTATTACTGTTTTTGTTGGACTTGACTGAGTAGGAAGACATAGGTGGGTGGAATATGCACAAAAGGGTCGCTACAATGCTTCACAAGTTCCACCAGAATGGCATGGCTGGCTCCATTTTATCACTGACCACACTGGAGATGAGGTAAGTCGTTTTGCCCTTACTATAACAAAAAATTACTTTTGTGTAGCCTCGATTTTCTGCATAGAACTCCCGAGTCCCATATTTTCAAAAATACTTCTAGGGGTATTTTAAGTTTTGTGGTAATGTATTGTGAGGGTACATTCTGTCAATTCCACCCTTAAGAGGGGTGAATTGACTGAAATGCCCCTGGGTTACCGTTTAGATTTTGTTTTCTTTTCCAATTTTTTTCGATTTTTGTTTTCTTTTATATGTTTCCGAGTGTCCTTTCATTTTTTGTTTCTATTTCCGTTTCTTCCCTTTTATTTTCACATTATTTTAACGTTTGTATTATAAATTCTTTTAGGTACTGTTTGACAACTAGCATTTCATTTCAATTCATGCATTTCAATTCTAAAATTTGAAATCTTGAATTTCAAATGACAAGGGGAGGTGCATGGATTTCAAATTAAGCTTTGTTATGAATGAGAAGAATTTGACTCAAATCCAAATTCAAAATTTTTAAGTTTCCCAAACATGGAATTTGAGCCAAATCCGGATTTGAAATCCAAATCCATGTTCCCAAACATACCATTACATTTTTTTGTTTATTGCATTTTAACCATAGTTATCATGGCGCCCAAGTCGAGGTGCGGCGCTTGGATACCGCCAGGACGCCTAGTTGACTAGGCGACTGCCTAGGCGACAATTAATATAGGAGATTTGCTATACTTTAAAAACACTAATATAAATATATCAAATTGTATATTGTACTAGTAGTTGTTAAAGTTTAAATCTTTCTAATACATCAAAGTTTAACTACCAAAATTACTTTTAAGTACTTTCCTAAAAAACAAAGTTGAAAAAAAAGTGTTACTGACTTAAGTGGGTAATAAATTTATCATTTAAAATTTAAAAGAATTAAGCACCGAGTATGAATTAGGAAGATAAAGTAGAAAAAAACATTAACTTGCAAATTAACTTATTTATAAAGCATTAAAAAAACAAAGCACTGCAGCCGGTTTTATAAAACACTTAACAAAGTAAAGCAGTGGAGTAAAAAAAAACATTAGTCCTGGACTAGGCGAGCCAAGGCGAGGCCAAGGCGACGCCTAGGCGAGGTATGCAAAATAAGGCGAGGCGAGCTCTCATGGTGAGAGTAGAAGGGCGTCTGGATGCCTAGGCGGCGCCGTGATAACTATGATTTTCACTGTTATTTCATTTTTTAAATGTTGATTCTTGTTGGTCACACCGATAGTATTGATAATATAGAGACTAAGTTAGAATACTTTTGGATAACGTGCGTAAGAATTAAATTAGAGTATTCTTAGTACCTGATTTTTTTTTAAAATTTTTTTGGTTTTGGACAATTGTCGTCGGAAAGAAGGTTGGCCTGAAATAGAAGAAGGTTGTTCAGGGATTCGCAGGAAAGAAGGTTTGCCAGAAAGGCCTGGTAGGAAGGCATATTAGGGACCTGTGAGTTCTTTGTTTTTCTTAGTTTAAAACTTGAAGTACCGTGGAGTACTTATGATAAGGGCATCATAGGAAATTTAGGGTGTTTAATATGTCAAACTAGCAGACCGTTAACTTCTAAAGGTGGAATTGACAGAATGTACCCTCGGGGTACATTACCACAAAATACAAGCGCCCCTGAAGTTATTTTGGAAAATATGGGGTTCTGAGCAGAAAATCAAGGGTACCCAGAAGTAATTTTCTGTTGCTATTTTTTCATCACTGACCATCATCAAAACACGTCGTAATCTAAACTGTCTGTGGTGCAGCTGCTATTGCTGAAACCAAAACGGTATGGGGTTGAGCACAAAGAGAACTTTTCTGGAGAGGGCGATGAGTATATATATCATTCCAAAGGGCACTCCCTAAACCGGGGGCAAAGAGACTGGACAAGATACCAGCCCTGGCAGCCCACTAAGCCATAATTTTCCTTTCTGCGCCAAAGCACGGTCGCAAAAGAAGCTGGAAATATGTGCAACTCTGTTTTTTCATTAATAACAAAGCTCATTGCTTTTGTGAATTGTTGAATTTGGTGCTATTGGAATTATTATCTGCGTACATCTTGACCACAACGGAGTTGGAATTATGTTGGGTTTGTTGTTGTTGTTGTTGTTGTTGTTGTATCCCTAATCAAGATAATCTTGGATTATTATGAATTGAATCTATAGAACTCATGTGTGTATTCAATGTGTTATATACTTGTTTGGAAATGAAAACTCCATGGATCTGTTTTGACCTTAACAAGGCAAGGTTGAATGAATTTCAAGGTGAGAGTATTCTCCTCAGCCATGACAGTGATATGCCTCATATGTGTTTGTCCATTTTCTTGTTTTGTGGGTTTGAAATTAGTTACTGATGGAATTTTAGTTCCACTGAATATAAATCTCACAATCTCTCCCAAGAATTACGGAATAATAGTAAAGACGAAATAGCAAGACTCAAAAATAGTATGAAAATTTTTCCTCTTATTCGTATGTTTTTGGGGAGTATTTATAACTTCCTAATCTAACCAAGTCTCTTTAGGAAACTATACAAACTTCTCCTCAAGTAAACTAACTCTAATGATATTGTACTCTAATGATATAATTTCCAGCCCATCAAACATATCTCACACCCTAGGTGGATCAACCTGCCAATCGGGCTCATGGGTTGCCTTTTGTCGGGGTTAAAACCACTAGGCACATGATTACTTGGATAAATATATTAAGAAATTTTTACACTAAATAGCATTAAAACTTAAGTCATTTCCCTAAATAGCAGTTAAACTATTTTATTCCCTAAATAGCATTTAATAATATCTATAATGTCTAGTGATGACAAATATTTACTTGAATAATGACTAATGCATAATGACTAAAAGTGCTAAATTAGGATGAAAAACACATGTGGTGCTATTTAGAGAAAGTCATTATGTTTTAGTGCTATTAAATTAATCACATATATATTTATCTTTCGTCCCAATATACCCATCACATTATGCACTGATTTATAAAGGATAAAAAGATAAAAAAGAGAAGAAAATTTAAATTAGTGAACTCCTTAAGAAAAGGGAAATCTAAAAATAAGAGTAAACACCATATGGTTATTTACTTTGCTACTAAAAGGGGGAAGAGGATGGAATGGAGAATGTATGTTGAATGAAGGGGTGAAGACCTTTCATAGCTGCTGATTATATCTCCTAGAATATGTGTAGGACGATCTCGAATGAGTTTGGGACACTTTTTTTTATGGAATAGTAAGGTCAAGAAATTGACCATTGCATTCTCAGGACTTTGAATTTGGAAATCCTATAGTCCATTTTAAGTGTTTTGATAAAAAAAAAGCAACTTGTTTTTTTGGCGACTTCAAATTCCTGACAAATTGAGAGTCATGAATTAATTAATGAATTTCTTCACTAATTTCATTGGCTTTTGGTCAACAATTCTTCCTTATGCCTTAACAGCTTGGGTTATGCTACACTTACACCATAAATTGTACTCCATTTGTACACCACAGTTATACACAAACATTTTGATGGTTTACACCGTTACAAGTGTTGGTGCGTTAACGAAAATTTACATGGACACAAAGTGTTGGTGCATTAACAAAAATTAGTTTTACACCAACACAAAGTGTTGGTGCAAAGCTACGAGGTACAAAGTGGAGTACAAAACATGGGGTACAAATAGCTTTATCCTAACAGCTTTCATGGCATGACATATCCTAAAAAGCATTCAAAGTAGTATCTTGATTAACTCAAAATTAATAAATGAATATATGAGCTGGCTTGAGCAATTTAAATTTAAAATACTAACTTCTCAAGATTTTGTGGGATGCTTACCCAAGTGGGATTAGGAAGACCATAATTGAAAAATCTTAATTATAAAGTACCATATAAGTAATTATTATTTATTAAGGACTATCAAGAGAATATATCTCAATTATGAAGTATTATGTAAGTAATTATTACTACCTCCGTCTCAAAAAGATTTACACGTTTTGACTAAAGTTGAAATTAAGGGAGGGATAATTTTGTGTTGACTTTCCAAAAATACCCTTGATGTGATGGGTAAAGTAGGATGTGATGTGTAGATTATTAGGAAAAAGGTATGATGTGATAGGTAGGGTTTGAAAAAGTAAGGGGTAAAAGTGGTTTTTTAATAGAAATGAGTAGGAGATTGTGGGACGCAATTTTTTTGAAAGGTGTAAATCTTTTTGGGACGGAGGGAGTACTTATTAATTTAGAAAAATGCTTTATTAGAAAAAATTATTTTGGGTATCACTCAAACATATTTAATATTAGGCTAAAAGTATTAGCAAATTTCATCAAATATCCTCACACTTAAGCATTATTTATCCTCAAGCAATACTCTAAGTTAGAGCAACTCCAACGGAGCTGCTAAATGCTTAAAAATAGCAACAATAAAGGTTGCTGTAGCAAATTTAGTCCTCCAACGGAAGCTCTATTTTCTAGAAGGTCATGTACAAATGCTTCTGCACCTTTTATATATGGAAGATGCTGTTCATAAGAGCTAAAACTTTAATTGATAAAATAATGACTTGAGCCCACCAAAAATGATTTGATGTGTGTCCAATAACTAATGAGAGCAGGAGAGAAAATTGAATAAATAATAAACAAATGTCCATTTCATGTTTAACAACTCAACTTTAGCATTTGTAATTGGAACGGAGTGAAATAAATGCACCTCTAAAACACTATAGAAATGCTAAATGAGAATATAGAAGTTCAATTTTTTGCTCTCCCGTTGGAGATGCTCTTAGAAAGTATTTGTATTGAGGGAAAAAAATTCATTTTTTAGAAGATAGTAGTGACATTTCTTTAATTACACAATGCATTTAATAATGTTGGTGATTTTAGTGTCACAAGAATTTTTTATAGTTGATTTTACTTGTTACCAAACGACAACTTTTATAAGGATTGATACGAGTTCAGAGATGTAAAATGCATGCTCGTTCCATGATATTCCAAATTCTTTAGCAAGATCTAGGGACAGCAACCCCAGTAGCGGGGTTAAAGCGGCAGACCCCCAAGCTGGGGTCTAGCTTTTTATAAACACCCAAGTAATCGAATGCTTTAAAATTGTAAACAAACTAAACTGATACTATTACTATATGGGGGCGGTTCCCATAACATTAGAACTTCATATCATGGAACGACCCGGAACCGCTACGATACTCGTTTGTAATATTGATAGTTCCTACCCTGATACCCCCCCTCCCACTCCGCCCTGACCCCAAACACACTCCCCACCCCCAAAGTTAAAATTAACATGTGGCTGCTGATGGTGTAAATTACCACGCAAACACAAAGTAAAAATAATCGGAAGGGATGTAGGTGGGAACACCTGTAACCCGGTTTGTTATTGATAATATTAGGACTATTACAAAGTACGAGCCGTGTAGATTAATTAAAACGTACCTCACAAATGAGGGTTTTAGGGGTATTTATAACAAGATTAAGCATGTCAAGCACGTCTCTAGTTATCCAACCGGGTATTTGACTGACCGGTTACATAAGAGTACTCCGTGGATATATCTGCAGTTGTTGTGCGCTAAACCCTTCCAGCCAACCGGTCTTACGACCCGGTCTGCGAAGCTTGCGCTCTG
>OOIL02000451.1:332631-469151 GCA_900332095.2 Cuscuta campestris | reverse complement strand
CCGGTTGGCTGGAAGGGTTTAGCGCACAACAACTGCAGATATATCCACGGAGTACTCTTATGTAACCGGTCAGTCAAATACCCGGTTGGATAACTAGAGACGTGCTTGACATGCTTAATCTTGTTATAAATACCCCTAAAACCCTCATTTGTGAGGTACGTTTTAATTAATCTACACGGCTCGTACTTTGTAATAGTCCTAATATTATCAATAACAAACCGGGTTACAGGTGTTCCCACCTACAGCCCTTCCGATTATTTTTACTTTGTGTTTGCGTGGTAATTTACACCATCAGGTGCAATTGAATTGAAAGGGGTTGGGGGTGTTTGAGGTCAGGACGGGGTGAGGTGATTTACCAGGGGGTTAGGGAGGGTAGGAATCATCAATTTTACAAATGGAGCACCGTAGCAGTTCCGGGTCATTCCATGATATGAAGTTCTAATGTTATGGGAACCGCCCCCATTTAGTAATAGTATCAATTTAGTTTGTTTACAATTTTAAAGCATTCGATTACTTGGGTGTTCATGTCATCCCATGACATGAGTTCTAATATCATTAAACATAAACATTGTATTCATAATAAGAGAGTACGAATGCCCAACATGACACTGTGCAATTTATCAAACATAAATGTGGTATTTATAGATGAAATTACTTTGACCTAACTACGAGCTTAATAAGAAGCTTTTTAATACTATATTCTCATAAACTCACTAACTAACACTCCCTCTCTCCCAAAAAGTCCAAAATAAGGTTCTCAATTGACTTTTTATATGTAAATAAATTTTATAGAAATATGATATTTTAAAATTAAATTTCAAAAACAAATAAAATGATATTAATTTACATTCCTATTCAATATATATTTTTCAAATTTGATGGTCAAAGTTTTCTTAATTTTGAATACACAAAGCCAAATGAGATTTTTTAGGGCGAAGGTAATACTAAGATAAAATTCCCCATGACTTGTGGTCAAAAGGTATTCAACATTCGAATGCTAAACTAGCATTCAAATGTTTTTGGGTTCTGGATGAATGTGCCTTAGATAGCATTCGAATGTAACATTCAAATGTTTTTGGACAATGAAATAAGACAAAAGTAAAAAAAAAAGTTTTATAGCACTCGAATGCTACAAAGTAACATTCGAATACTCCCCAAAGCATTGTGCAGGTTCAACTCAAGAGTCACAAACTGTCAAATTTCATCTATAGATACAGAGGTCCTATGGTATGCAACAAAACTTGTCATACTTGTTCTAAGTATATACAACGTATTTTTTATCCGATTGAAATATTTTTGTAAGTACCACCAAAGTAAGTCTAATTTAAAAACATTTATGCAATTGTTGTATCAATTATGTCATTTCCATAGGTTTTCAATATTCCTATCTTCCCTGCCCCACTTTACGAAAGATTTGACAAATTTCCGATGTTTGGTGCGCTCCTTTCTAGTCTCTCGCCAAGCAAAACTCTTGTCAAATCCAGAGTTTCTTAATTCCGACATTCCAAAATTGCACTTTGGACTTTAATATGGATGACCATCACAACTTTTCGAATCGCGATGAATTGCTTGAAAAATATGGCCTCAAGTGTTTCGAACACCGGATACTCTTCTGTTTAGAAAAATTTGCTCAATATAAGACTAAAAGGTAGCATGTTTCCCTGAAAAGGATCAGATATATTTTATTCCCTAGATATATTTTATTCCCTTTATGGCAAATATTTCGTATGATCTGTCATATATGCTTTCATTAGCAACAAGTATTGAATAATGACTGGTTTATACGAATGACTCTATGAATGTGGTCATTAGCAATAAGTGTTCGATAATGACTAACTATTTCAATGATTATTTAAATTGTTTCTTAATAATGATTTATTCTACTTGAATTGTGTAATATGTCATTCTTTTATAATGACTTAAAGTTTTTTAGTAAACGTTTCAATAGATTTTACAAACAATCATAAGTCATATTAATAGAATGACCTATTAATAGAGGATATTATTAATATCTATTTGTAATCACTTTGGATGCTTGTCATTTTTCCAGCTATTAACGAAGCACTCACATTTTCAAAGGCAAAATATTTTTAGAACTTTCTTTTACCATACGTTATAGTAAATAAGACCGATCTTATTTAGGGAAAATAATATGTCTAAGCCCCATTGGCGTAAATTGCTCTTCTTTTTAATGTTTTCTCCTTTTAAATGGATATCATGTCCTTTTAGTCCATATATACTTTTCACAAAAAAAAAAGTCTTTCAAAAGGCATTCAAATTCCTAAATAAAAAAAAACACTCAATTTTAGTCCAAGTGGATGATGCCAAGTGGAGTCTAACACTGAACAGGTTTATTTAATTAAGCTTTCCTGACTTCATTCTCCATCCACCCCCAATTCTCCTTCTAGCATTTCAAGAGTAATAAAAGAAGAAAAAATCATTGGTTGAAGATGTAAGACCAGAGAGAAGTAGAGAACTCAATATGAGATATAACTCAGTTCTTGCTTGCAATAAGAAAATCATTTGCAGACAAATTATGAACAAATTTTAAATTCCTCCCCAACATGAGCCAAGAAGAACATCTACCTTTTAAACTCACTTGAGTAGCCTGCCCATCTTGTTAACCGACTAGACTTGCAAGCTATATTTCTCTATATGGTAGGTACCAAAGAGACAAGACAAGACATACCCGGTTTGGTTTTACACGCCGATCGGCTTGAGTTTGATCATGGGAATTGGAAGGAGCCACCGATTTGGTTTGTGTTGTCCGGAGGATTAATTGCAACCCAGAGAAGGGATATAATGATAGCTATAAGTCCCGACCACACGAACACAATGGTTGGGGTCCGGCCTCTTCTGCCCATAAGCCCTTTAGCAAAAGGATAGAGATGCGCCAAAACCCAAAAACTGAAGAAAACGCCTCCAATCAAGCGGCTCCATTGAGGTATGACACTGTATATGGTCCGGCTGAACCCAACGGCTATGGCTATTAAGTTGACCATCATGATGGTGATGGGGGGTATCATAAGTGATGACCACTTAACTATGTATAGATCACTAAACTCGTCGTCTTCGTCGTCACCGCCTGATTTTGATGTCAAAGTGAATGAAATCTCAATCCCCGCAATGACTTTGAGGAGGCCCTGAAGAACAGCTGCCAAGTGGGCACTCGTCCCTCCAATCAACCAAAACTGCTCATTTCTCCACCACTCCTCCAGCTCAATGCCGGACCACTTGACCTCAAGCACCGCGAGTATACAGAGTGTGACGGTGATGGTTAGGAGGTAAGTGAGGAATGTCACGTTTAGGGTTTGAACGATGAATTGGCCTGAGAAAAGGGAAAGTGCAGGAAGAAAGCAATACACAATTAAGAATATGGATGTGAAGGGGTAGATTCCAACATTGAGGTATGCTATTCTCTGTAAGAGCTTCATTTTTGAGCTGGCCAGAAGGGCATTGTTCCTAGAAAAGAATATTTCAACAGAACCAGTGGCCCAGCGAAGGACCTGGTGGAGCCTATCGGTAAGATTTATAGGGGCCGTCCCACGGAAAGCATCTCGTTTCGTCACACAATAAACCGACTTCCACCCCCTATTGTGCATCCTATATCCCGTGACAACGTCTTCGGTAACCGAACCATAAATCCATCCGACACGCCGGCCCCAATCGGTCTTCTCCTCGTACCAGCAGGAGACAACACTGATTGCCTCAGCAACAGTAGTAGCATCTAGAAGGTCTCGAGGAATGGTCAAAGCACCAGGCGGTCTTCCGTTCTTAACGGACGGATGATCTGCTAATGGACGGCCTTGAAACTCTGCAACCGGAATCGAATCAATAAGCACAGCCGAGTTACCAAAAGATCTGGGAGCCAATGAGAGACTGATTTCTTCATCGTCAGAATCACCTGTGCGTCGGAGGGCTCGATGCTCTTCTGAGTTGGAAAGTTTGGCATTCTTTTTGCTGCTTCGCCAAAAACAGCAGCAACTACAGAGACCAGGGTGGTGCTCTTTGGACCTTGGCGGGTCAAATCCATAAAGTGCCATCCGCCTAAAGAGGCACCCAGTGCCCACGTAGACAGGCCCCTGCAGACCATCAAGGGCCCGCATGTTCCCGTCAAAAAAGACGGTGTTGCGATTGGCATATCGATCCGATGGATCGATACCCTCAAATCTCTGAGGAAACTGGACATAGCAAAGGCGGTCACCACCTCTGTCCATCATGAAACACATTCCTTCCCTCAAAGCCTGGGAGTTGTAAATGTAGTGGTCACAATCTAGGTTAAGAATGAAGGGTCCATTAGACATGATTGCAGAAGCTCGAACCAGCGCATTCATGGCTCCTGCTTTCTTGTTGTGGTCATACCCTGGCCGCTTTTCACGAGACACGTAAACAAGCATGGGGAGACGGATATCAACATCTGTCAGGTC
Organism: Cuscuta campestris; assembly: GCA_900332095.2. Lineage (NCBI taxonomy): Eukaryota > Viridiplantae > Streptophyta > Magnoliopsida > Solanales > Convolvulaceae > Cuscuta > Cuscuta campestris. The sequence continues at coordinate 464,724 of OOIL02000451.1, read as the reverse complement.
AATCACACTATCATCTTTTGTGCCGTGCAATGGGTCATCACTTGGAGGTTTTAACATCACCTGTGCGCCATTCACAAAGAAGATCGTTATATGTGCATCTTATATACTTTGCTTTTCACTCTCACAAACTTGACTGTGACTTCTTCATCGCTTAGAAGTTAGAATACTTCAAATATCCAAAAATGAACATGAACTTTTAACAAAAAATATCTGATTGAGCCTAACCATACTAGCATTGTAAGTAACTCAAGACTTTGTAACTTTCAAAAAACGTCCTAATTTATTTTGTACATGCCACATAGATAGGTATGTGAAGAAAGCTCTCAGTTGCAAACTAAAAGACACATTATAAAAACAAATTATTATACAAATGTTGTGGGGTTTGTGATAAATTATTTTGTCATATCAATTGGTGTTATTACTGCTTACAACTTTCTTCATGTGCCTAATAGTATTAGTGTGTAAAATCTACATAGAAGACATGTCCAAAATCAATAAGGACTTCCCTTTAAAGCTCGGGGTCATTATACAGCTATTTTAGTCAGACTATAGGCTAAACAGGACACTTGAAAAGTTCACGAGCAATCAATTATGGATTTAGCTTGTTGAAAGTTCAGGGTAATTTTTGGGTATGTCATTTAGAATTAGCAAACAGAAAACTACCTGTATTATTCCAGCATGATCACCTCTGGATTGCTCGGGTGCAGAATTTATCCATGTCCCAGGCCAATGAGTTCCATCTGCCATCCATGTAGCTTTTGGAATCTTTACAACCTCCATAGGTTCATCTTCGGCATTCTGTCTGCGTTGTTTCATGGATCTAATCTCCTCCCTGGCATGATAAGCATCAGATCTACGTCTGATAGAGTCTGGCAAGCTATTGATGCGGACCTTAAATTCATCATATTCACGCTTTGCCCTTCTCCGGTCCTTTACAAAATCAGCCTTCACCTTGTTTTTGTATGGGTCTTTTTTCAAATTGAAATAACTTTCCGGGTTCCTGGGTTCGATGTTATGTTTACGGCAAAATGGCACCCATATGTTAGCAAAACTTGCAGCCTCTGCCATGGCTTCAAAAGTCAAAAGTGCCCCTCCATCATCAGAAACATAGCAGGCAAGCTTTTCTACAGGGTAATCAGCAGCCAAAATGGACAATATAGTGTTTGCAGTAACAAGAGGAGGTTCCTTTTCTGGATCTGCAGTAGAGACGAAGATGTCTACACCAGGAAGATCAGATTTTCCAGTAGGGTTGTTAGGTGTAGGCAATTCAAACTTGTCCTTTAAGACATTAAGGTCAGTAGCACGATTAACAGGGCAAAGCTTGGGTAGTATATCAAGAATCCAAGAGAAAGCAAACCATATTTCACACACCACTGACATTCCCCATAGCCAAACAGCATCATTGTTAGGATGTTTGATCCTCCATGTCAAGAAAAGCCCAAGAACAACCATCCGAACAAAAATTAAAAGCCTGATGGAAAACAGAAGCAAGAGAAAGCAAGAAAATTTTAAGATTCATGTCAGGTAGAGGTCAAAGTACAGATATCCAGTAAGTAAATAACACACTGGTTTACTTTAAAATTCTCACGACAATAGGAATCTCCCATAATCTGATCAGAAGAATGTCACTACTGCTATTGGAAGAAGCACATTTAGGAATTACAGAACGTTTTTGAGGAAAGTATGATATGATGATTCACAACTAACTTTTTATAACATTAAGCAATAGATACTTCCAATGAATAAGCAACAAATCTAGTGAATATACATATATCAGAATTAACCAACATATGGCATTCAATCACAAAGACGGGAAGTATCTCAAGATCTAGCTATGGACATTAAAAAAAGATCTGGCAGATCCAACTCTGGTTACAACAGATGAAACAGATTGGAGTCCAGTTATCTCAGAGTATTGCAATTGCAAAACCAAAAACTTTCACGACTCTTTAAGTAGAAAAAAGAAGAAATAAACATTTACCTATATGGGCTGATGATAGCAGCAGGAATTTTCAATTTGCGGGTGAGAGGCCTCCACGGTTTATTCATTAACTCAGATGGTTCGGCAATATAATCATCTTTCCAATTTGCATACCCTGCTTCCTTCGGCCATATAGCATTTCCATAGCCATATGTGCCCCTCGTCTCAAAAAGCCATCTGTTTTGATCAAAATCTGCAGTTTGGCTCCTCATTAGCACCGACTTTGTTGATTTCATCAAGGACAATCTTCTCTCCATTCTTGACATCCCACCAGCGGGTGTAGGTGCAGGGAGCTGAAGTGGCCTTCTGCTTTCTACTACTTCTTCCAAGTCAGTGGTCTTATATGACTCCTTACAGCCAGGGCACATTCCATCCCCAGTTTTAACAGCATCCAGGTAACAATCCCTGCATATTTTGAAATCACATTCACAAGGAACAATGTCATTTCCCCTTTCATCGCTCATAACTTTAGAGTCACATCCAGGTATGGAACACGAGGATCCTTTTGCGCCAGCCATCTGGGGGTGGTTCGACTCCGACTCAATCACCTTATCCATCAGATGTGCTCGTGTGGCAGTGTTAAACCCTCCTGTAAAAAGAGAATTTGATACATACTGCTCCTCAACCTTCTGGGAAATGGTATCCATAGGCTGGTTGTCGGGGGTGGGTGGTATATGTACCATATAGTTCATATATTCAACACTCCCGAGCTCACTATCAAGATCATCCCTAGAATAGTTTACATATCGCCCAGAGGAGGTCCTTCGATCAAAGGTCACTGTTGGGGGCAATGGAGGCTTGCCATTTTGTGAATCTTGCACATCTGAGGATATTGAGAGTGACGATCTACTTTGGTTGAATGGTTTTGACGCCATTTCTAGGACCCCCAATTCAATATCCCAGATCCTGGAAGCAAAACAGACACAGACTGGTATTGAAATACTTTTAAAAAATTTAGAAGATATTTATACAGCACATTTCATACAGTTTTCAACAATACACACTCGTATCCTCAAATTATGACTAGATCAGGTTTAGACTACACCAAATGGGAAACTAATATTATCATTTATGATGTGATATAATTGCAAACACAAATTAATCACCAGTCTCATAAATGCTCAACAACATCCTAACAAGAGTAGCAAAATCATGAGAATTAGTAGTAGTAGTAGTTCAAATCAAGTCCCACACAAGTCAAATTGGACCAGTCAAATCACACAGATCCAAGCAAACACGCGCGCGCGCCCAGCTGAGAAAGAGACACACATACCTGTCAACGCGACTACCAGACAAAGAGCAGAACCATGGTTTCAGATTCAACGTGCGGATCTCTAATCCCTGCAATGCCGAATCCGATAGATTAACCGTGGCGGTAAAATGAATGCATCATCGAGCTATTTTCACCATGACAATCTGGCGAATACGAATAAGAGATAGATGAACGGAGTGTCTGCTGCTCTAAAGTGGCATCCGGTGCTACCTCGAAGAAAGAGATGATGCCATTTCAACGGTGGGAACGAGACTCTTCCGAGTTGAAACAAGCAAAACGGAAGTCCGGTACAAATGCAACTCCTCTTATCGATCGGCGGTGGATTTGGCCGCACAGCCGCCGTCAACAGCCAGTGCTCAACTCTAAACAAACTGTGCTGGTTTTTTCTTCGGCTATATACTCGGGTAGTAGAAAAAGGGAGATAACACGCGGAGTTTTTTTTTTTTAATATTTTTTTTCTTCTTTTGTTAATTGATGGGGAACGCTGGCAGCGAGCAGGAATGATGGATGGATGAGCTGTTTGGACTTTCGGACAACATTTCTATGTATATTTTCTACTGGATTTCTCACGAGTAGAGTAGCAAACACATTTTCACAATTTTGTGTTACTTTTTTCATTCTTGAGGCCTTGAGGTGGTAAGCACTAAGCAGTGTTGTAATTTGTGAATTCCGGAAGACTAATACTCGGTAAAAAACAAAAAACAAAACTAGGAGTATAAAATATAAAAGAAAGTATCAAAATAGATTATTTTAGTACTTTCTCTATGTTTTACTCATAACCTGATAAATTTTGTTATTTGATACTCTCTCCCAAACGTATTTTTCTTCCTTATTTGACTTCTATATGATTTTTAATAAATTGAAAAATGTTTTGTTACGACTTGGGTATAAGAAAAAGAAATGATATAGAAAACATATTTTTTTTCCTTAAAAATAAAGAGGAAGAAATTTTGAAACAATTAAAATAGAAATGTAGGTGGATTATTATATATGAGTAGAGGAAATATAAGCTTTAAAATCTCAAAAACATGATACTCATATATGTCTTGGACATGAACTTAAAGTTTTTTATATTTTTAATATTGTTATCTTTTTGTTTATGATGAATTACAAACTTTGTGACAAATGAAAATTACTTTCGAAACAAACAATGCAACAATAGAAATACTAGTTGGTTGTGTCACGTTTGACTATACTCAAGGCGAGCCAAGAAAGGGCACACACCATTAGTGGAAGGGGATCACGGTCACTAAGGTCCCACACTCCCACACCTAGATCAACTCTTTGGGAGAAGCGAAGCACTGATACGATGTACAATGGTCATCACGGACTCGTAGGTTCACCTCGACAAGTTTCACACTATGATGATGGTCATCAAATGCACTAAGATCTTGCCAATTTCAATTCATTCGGTGGTTAATGAAATTGCAATCGCATCAACAAATTGAAATTGGCAAATTGCTCGTGGCACCATACAATTGATGTTTAATTTGCCTAAGCGCACTATACACAGATTTGAAATTGCAGATGTGGTTGACATTCACCTCACCCTTGTGAGACGTTAAGGTTTTCTAGTAATACTTTTTAGATTTTTGTTGTTGGCATTGCAATACAAAATTTGTCATTATATATTGGCAAATCATTGTGTTTCTGGCATTTATTTTCTTTTTGAAAAACTATTTAACATTATGTAGTGTCATGTGTCAACATTTGTCATCATCTTGGCAATGTTGCTTCACTTTGCATAGCACTAAAAGGCTTTTTTTACCGTCGCTACAACACCATGCGACAACATCAGGCTATGGGGATTTCAGCAGATGACAACAGAGTGTGACGACGGTAGATGGAGATGACAATGGCAGCAACAAACAACAATATAAGTGATGTAGATCATGCAACAATAAAGATTCCAATTATAGCAGTAGCAACGACAAGAGGTAGGTGCAACGACACCAACTGCATGATATTGTAGCATAATTAGGAATAGTAGTTTCAATTTTCAAGTGAAGTTTAAATATTTTTTTCAAACAAATATAGATTGTATTTTAGAGATAAAAATATAAAACCCCTTTTCCTATGTGTACTCTTAGTTTATCCTTTTTTTCTCATGAAAACAATAAGTTTATGACATTATTTTAAGGACGAAGTATTTATGTTCTAAAATAGATTCAGCATCTGGAATTTAACTTTTCAAAATCTCACTTGACCATATTTTTCATATATGTAAGAAAAAAGTCCGGTGAAATCTTATTAAATGCATCTCAATATAAAGTTTCAAGATATCAAGTGATTGTAAGTTTGTATTGAAGTACAATTGGATATATTAATAAAAATTAATTTGTGCATTGGCAAACCAGAAATTCCAAATGTTGCATCTATGTAGGAAACCACTAGCATCTATAGCACAAGGGACAACCCCAAGTAAATATGACTCCGTGTTAGAGAAATTTCAAACAAAAAAAAATCCATATTCCCAAGAGTGGAGCAACCATATGGTTGTATTAGAAATTAGAATCACACTGAAGCTGCCCAATGGCCATCTCCGGAGCCGGCCGTTTATGTGTAAACTAGGCTTGTTCACTTTCCCTTGTGTTCTTTTCCCACTATGGCTTACCGAGAGAGCACGCATAGCCACTCAACATTCCCATTTTGTAAAAAGAGCAAGCTTTTCTGATCACAGAAGAGAAGAGTGCAAACAAGTGCGACAAGTTGACAAAAGCCCAAATAAACAAACACGCAAATTAATTTACAAAGCTACGGCGAGAGAGATGCATTTGTAGAGTTGGGACGTCTGCAATCGCAAGTGCAGAGACTTCTTGATTCTTTCACTGTGCGCTGCGACCTCCTGGTATGAAGTTTGATGTTCACCAACTTCCCTGCCATCTGCTCACCCAACATGAATGAACATCAATTGTTACTACTACTAAAATAGAAACTCAGAGACATCATGCTCGTCGTATGTGGGAAGCTGTAGGGATGGAGTCACATGGATTCATCATGATGTTTCATCCCAACAGCTTGCTTGCTACATACTGAGCAGGCCAGTAATACAAGTGATATTTCTATGGGCATCTAAATTTCTGAGGATGGCTACTAGAGATGCTGGATTTGAAAGCTTTTGGGAATATTGTAGGAATATAAGAATCAAGACCTCACATTTTTAACTTCTTATAATTAGCAAAACATGGAATGTAACACACGAAATAACAGATGAATAAGGTAAAGGATAGCTAACGAACCATTCGCCAGACCAAGTCTTCTGGGCCCAAAGGTTGAGCAGGATGAGAATACAAAAAATGCCTCGAAAACTGATATCAAAATCAAATGATGGTGTTATTTGATCAAAGGTAATGAATGTGTTTATGCAAACTCCCATGGGACATGTTCATGATAATAGGAAATTATTTTCAAAGGTTTTGGAAAAAGAATGAAAGCCAAGATTGCAGTTCCAGCAATGCAATATACACAAACCTTAGCTAAGTTCATTTGCATCTCTTTGATTTGAAGAGTACTAACGTTTCTCAAAAATGAAAGGAGCCACCCGGGCTGCACTGCATCACTGGACGGCATGAATAAAGCAATCTGCCAGAGGAAGACAGAGTAAAGGGTAAAGTTTATACCATTTAATGAGCTCGCAATGCAGTTTGCAGAGACTGGAAGAAAACAAAATGCTGTTCGGCCTCCCCTCTCAATATGTAGAAAAGAACCACAGACTAGAGAGTACATTTAAGGCAGTCTTGAAAATTAAAAGAGTATGATTCCATCTTCTCCGCATCATATATGTATTGAACAGCATACAATTTTTGGTTTGAATCCCGATTTTAAGGGCATGATTATAATAATTATAGCAGTTGAAGATAAATTGGATGCAAAATCTAGTGTCAGATGTCTCAATATAGCAAGTTAAATTCTATTCAGTGGACAGGAGTACAGAGATACTGTGCAAGTAAGCTAACTTTCGGTTATTATTATTTTTACATCCTTCAAGTCAAAACAATGAATTACATGGTACACCAATGGCCAAAATGCCAAATGATATCATGTATACACACCTTACGGTAGTCAAGAATTCCCTCAAAAGGAAGTTCTAGCTCATCACTTATTATGACAGGAATGCAGCCACTAACTATTGAATCAAATAATCTGGCAGATGATGGAGTGTCACCAGCAGGACTAAGACAAAATAGGCTCCTGGTCAAATAAGAAACAGAACAAAACTAGTAAGCATCTTTTCTTTTCTTTTTTCAAAAGAAAATAGCATATTTTTAAATAATTCGAAAATTGCTTAAATAATGATTTTCTTATATAGCATTTTTTAAAGGAGTTGAAACTTGCTTAAAGAATGATTTTCTTAAAAGTACTTTCGCATGCCACTCTGAGATGCGGCCTTTCCAGCAAGTCCAATAGTCCCTTCCTCTATAACCACTCCCTGAGCTCTGCTAAGCTCTGACACTAGCTTGGCACGTATTTTTCCACCCTGGAAAGTAAATTGAATTATTTAGAGTATCCACTAATAGAACGGTATTATGATTTTAAGCTCTTTTTAGCAAAAATAATTAAAATATACACATCAGGTAGCAGTTAATGCACTACTCCTTACTACCTGATTCTCTTAATCCGATGAAAATATGTGTCATTGTCTTTTCTAATTACCAAACCTTAAGAAAAAGTTAAACCTAAGGAAAAGAAAGGAAAGAACTTACAGCATTCCTTTTAAGCCTCCCACGAAAAAATAGCAGTGTGCTTCTCTTAGGGCCATTTTCAAATAAGCAATTGGAATCACAGAGATCAACATTGGGAACGTAAGGAAGTATCAAGTCCTTTTCAAGATAAACCTGTCTTGGTTTGTACCTGGAGTCATGCAGAATCACATAGTACAGCTATTATAGTAGCATTAGGATATTTTGAAACAATGTGACTAGAGCAAGGTATTAACCAGTTCCCAGTTGAATCCATATCAGGAAGCAACCAAATTGCATTCTTCAAAAATTTGCGAACAGACTTGAAAGACCAAGGATGATGAACAGGAAGGATATGATCTCTTCCCTCAGATCGCTTCCATGCAGGTTGATCCATAACCCATTTCAAGGCTTCCTACATGTAAAAGAATGTGATTAGATGCTTCAAAAATCCAGATAGAGCTTATATTTTGCTAAAAAATAATTTCAGTCCCACATTCAAGAGAGAAAATTAGGTTCTGCATAGATCCAATGCTAATTTTTAGACATCAACAGCAGGTAACCTTCAAATAACAATGCATCCTCACTTTTTGAGGGAAATGAAAATCAAGAGAAAATAACCCTCTCATATAGAGGAGTTCACATTCCCAAAGGACAAAAGTGATAGTAAAAAGGTCTTTTATTTCCCAACACAAAATACAAAATGCACTTCAGAGTACACTCCCTCTCAAGCCATTCATCAACAACAACAACCAAACCTGATCCCCAAATAAAATTTGATGGGAACTTGAAACAACAGAAAATCTCCCAAGGTCACAAGCTGATGAACATCATTTCTAACTCTCAATTTCGATATTGTCTTCCAATGAAAGTTGTTCTTCTACACTTGATCTCTCCAGCTTCTATATTCTCTACAGTCAATCCTAATTAAATCTTATGGAGTCTGTATAATTAATCAGTATAAATCAGTACAGTAAAGAAAGATAAATAAAATTTGCCTGAAAATGCACTCACACCCTATAAAGAGCCTTGCATTGTTGCTTTTCAAGCAAGAAAAAGCTAATGGTAGTGAAAAATGGTATGTAGAATAGGTCGGCATCCTCCTGTTTATGCACTCTCAACACATTCTTTAACAGCCTTTCTGACTCCGGCGCAATCAAATCTGCCCATAACCAGTAATCAATTGAATGCTGCACATTAAACAAGACATTTCAGCAAAAAGCATTTACTGATACGAACTCAAAACTGTGCAGCTAGATTGAGAAAAAAGCAAACTCGCCTGCTCGATCAACCGGTGAACAGGACTACCATTAGAAGTAAGGTTACCGGTCTCTTTATAGGTATTTTGGAACAACCAGAGCAAATCGTAGGTGAATTTCTTGGGCATTTCGTAGACGTAGACTTTTATAGGTGATGAAGCTGGATAGAACGGCTCTTCATATAACCTCTGAGTCTCCTTCTTCCATACCGAATCATCCAATATCCTCACATCCCTTGCAACATTTGTATCGACCACGGAATCATCTCCCACATCCGGGGATCTCTGAGATTTTGCCAGGAGTTTCTCGAGTGAGGACAAGAAGGAGTAATCAACTTCTGAGCTAGGGTTTCGGAGAGAGCGGATTGCTATGGAGGTGGTTCGGGAATGGAAAGAGAATGAGATGTAAAAGATGAAGGAAATCGGTAGAAAAGCGAGAAAGAAGATCATCAGGGGAGATCTGGATTTTGAGTTTCCCGGTAGAATAGCGTTGTGTCTTCCCGCCATTTGCACAGACGAGCTCGGTAACCCCAGACCAGACACCTGCGCAGCACTGTAGATTGCTACAGATCTCAAGGTTCGCGAAGAGGAGAGAGTTCTTCCTTCCTGCACTCCTTCTAGACGGCACAAGTCACCCAACCCGCCCCAATTCCCCAAACATCTAAAATCTCGCACCCGAACTATGTGCTACCAAAAATTTGTATCCCAAATATACACAAAAATTTTGATGATTCACTAACACAAAGTGTTAGTGCGTTAACAAAAATTTACACTAACCTAGAGTATTTGTAGGTTAACAAAAATTAGCATTACCCCAACACAAAATGTTGGTGCGCATCTACGGAGTACAAATGAGGTACAAACACTTAGGTACAAATAGCTTTATCCTAATTTGAATTGAATCCAAACCAAAGTTGGCTCGAAAAAAAAACCTGAATTTTTTAATGCCAAAATCATTTGTTTTTATCAATCTTCAAAAAACTTAGATGGAACACCAAACTGAAAAAGTGAATAACCAGTTGAATCGGGTCAATAATCTAATTTATTGGTAACTATTCCTATTAATTAATGAGTTTTAAAACTAGTATCTCACCCGTGTATTGTACGAAAATATATTAGTTTTACAATTTAAGAAGAATATAATAAATAGAAAACAATTCTAAAAACTATAAATGAATAATATTACCATTATAAATAGTAAAAATATCTGTCTACCAATGTAAGTATATTTTTTATTTAAATTTTAAATTTAATTAGCAATGCACATAATAAAAGAATACACTTTTTAGGAAATTTTCCATTTTCGATCAATAATAATTCAGGATATAAAATGGATATGTATTGGTTTTGTGATTCATTAGAATCTGCATCATATATACGGAGTATTTTATTTTTTACATTCATTCAATCTTTAATGTATCAAAAAAGTATTAATAAACAGTTAAATATTTAGAACTTTATTTATTTAAAATTATATTTAATTTATAGTGAAAACTAACATAAAAATCAAACTATGACAAATAATTTAGGACCGGCGGATAAATTATACTCCCTCCGTCCCTCAATATTTGTCCAATTTTGACTTTTGGAATTGTTCATCTAAGCACTTTGACTCATCAAATTCTCTAAATGTGTAAGCATAAATATAGTCATGTGTGATCTTATTTGATTTGTCTTAACATATAAATTATTAATATATAATTTCTACAATTTTTTAATATACAAATTACAAGATAAAATAGATTAAAGAAGTATTGGATGGTGTGTAAAAATGAAAGTGAACAAATACTTTGGGACGGAGGTAGCACTCCTTAATATCTAAATATTTAAACTAATAACGAAGACTTGCCATTTATCCACATTTTGAGTTGTTCTTTGACGAGGCAAGCTCGTCATTGTTGGACCAAGCAAGCAGTGCGACGTGTGAGTCCTCTTCCAAATTTTCTGCAAATATATCTTCCAATAGGGTTGACGCTTTCATTCATCTCTTCTTCCTCGACGAACCCGCGACCATCATCATCATCATCATCATGCTCGCCTCGTTTCCCATTCGTTTTCATTTCGTATTGCAACGTTTCCGATCCGTTAATTTCTAATCACGAGGCAGGTAATTAATCGCGGAAGATTCTCGATCATCACCTCCTCCCTCGTAACAAACAAGAAGAAGAAGAATCTGAAAGATCGTGGTTAAGGTTTAGGGGAATCGGAGAGTTTCATATCCGGCAGATCTCCGGCAAGAAATGGGAGGAAATGGGGCGGCAAAGCTGGACGACCAACAGATTGCCGAACTGCGGGAGATTTTCCGGTCGTTCGACCGCAACAACGACGGGAGCTTGACCCAGCTGGAGCTGGGGTCGCTGATCCGGTCGCTCGGACTCAACCCGAGCGCCGACCAGATGGAGTCGCTGATCCAGAAGGCCGACCGGAACAGTAACGGGCTGATCGAGTTCTCCGAGTTTGTTGCGCTGGTGGAGCCGGAGCTCGTGCCGGCCAAGTGCCCGTACACGGAGGAGCAGCTCCTGAAGATATTCAACATGTTCGACCGGGACGGCAACGGGTACATAACCGCCGCTGAGCTGGCGCATTCCATGGCCAAGCTGGGCCATGCCTTGACGGCGGAGGAGCTGACTGGGATGATCAAGGAGGCTGACACCGACGGAGATGGTTGCATCAACTTTCCCGAGTTCGCTCAGGCCATAACCTCCGCTGCATTCGACATTTCCTGGACTTGATCCGCTCCCCCATAGCTTTTTCATTTCATCTTCTTCTTTTCCATTCATTTTTGCAGTGGATTTGGTTGCTCTTCTATTATACTTTCTCATCTGGCAGCTGTGTTTTGGCTTTAGCATCTGTTACTCCTCTCATCCATAATGTCATGTTTTTCATACTCTATATTTAATAAACGTGCAAAGTAAAAAAGGAACAGATCATTCAAATGACTCATTTTTGGGCATTGTTACAAGAAAAACTGCAATGCATATTAGACACACATTTGGGGAGGTCCAGTGGCCCCATTGGCCAGTGTTAATGGAACCGTACCCTTAAAAAAATACGCAGTGTAATGTGTGGGAACAAAGTTTCTCAAATGCTTTATCACAACCTAAGAAAGATGCGTGAATGGATGAAGGCTGGGGGAAAGGTTGAGAAAAGACGGTAAATCATCATTCAAGAGAATGAGTGAGCTCATATAGATTCACTCGTATTTTTGACAAGAGAGGAAATCATGAAAGTCATCTCTTTTCTAATGCATTCTCATTGGAACATTTTTTATAAATCGCCCAAAAAAAAGTACGAGAAATATACAAGGAAAAGGAATGGAAAGAGCAAAAAACTGAGGCAGCTCTTGAGCAGGTTCTTCATATTCATGCCAGAAAACTAGCCTGCGCAATACCAACGGGACAAATGTCAAAGTGAAGCAAATCCGACAACATTTCGGTAACTGATCAATAAATAAGCTCATTTTAAAATTTACCTTAGGGTCATGCAGAGGAGGAATGTACATAGTCACGCAGTGTTTGGGGACCCAGAAGCAAGAAGCTCCAATTGTTCAGTAAGTTCATTCACACGCTTCACTGTATCCCATTCCAGCTCTTCTTCCGTCAGATCATCATCTTCTTCCACTGCACCACCTTCCAAAATAATGGAATTAGTCTCATCTGTACCTCCCGTGAGTGGGCTTGCCAATAGAACCTGGTCCCAGAAAACATCATTAATGCCTGGAAGCTTTGGCATCTCGTCAATCAAAACATCAATCTCAGGGTCAGGAGAAAACCCGTCTGATATGACCGGGGCCATGTCATCAACAAAACCAGGCATTGTGTTCATCTCCGGAACCTGAGTGATTTCTGAAGTCAAATAGGGGCTTGTGGGAGCCGTTGCTAGTAGTACCTCCGAGAGACTGACTTCAGAAATTTGATTTGCTGCGTTATCTGTCAAGAAGCCACTGGTGTGGTTAAAGTTTGGCTCCAGCCGAGCAGATGAGTTTATCTTCAAGATTTGCCTCAACAGTGCTTTTGCAGCTTCATTCATTAAAGGCTGGAACCTAACAATCTGTCCATCAGTCAATGCAGCAGCAACAGGCTTAACACTAAAACTTTCTTCGCCCTGATTCGGAAGTCTCCTTTTCTTGTTCACCCCAGAAATGAGCAAGCCATCACTCTTTTGATGAACCATCTGTGCCACAAACCCTGGGGTTTGCATCGCTTTGGCAAGGAATGACAATATTTGCTGTTGCCGTTGTTCCATCACATGAACCTTCTGCCCAACATTCTGCAGCTGGTGATCCATCACTTGCTGCTGTTGTCTCACCTTGACAAATTCCTGCATTAGGATGTTCTTATCTCTTTTCAGCATGCCAACCTCTTCCTCCAGCCCGTCAACACGAGACCTGACCGGATCAGTTTGGTGGACTTGAGGAGAGGGAGGAAGTGGCGATGGTTGTCGTGGTTGTGGTATTGTCGGATGCAAAGGCTTTCTTCTGATAATACTCTTTAAGAGGTGTTTACAGCCTCTGAGAAATCCCTCGTTAGCAAACTCCCAGCGATCAGGATCTACTTTCCTGAACCCCTGGCTTGCCCAAAGACAAAGACAGATATTATAACCATCAATATACATATGGGAAGTCCTTTGAAACAGAATACCAAGAATTATACCTTATAACAGAGTTCCGACCAGCAGAAAAAACCATTGGTGTCTAACAAATCTCAAATTACGCATCATGATTCTCCGCTCTCCAGTAGTTATTATATTCGAAAAATTCAAGATAAGGAGAAAATGGAACATCAATGGTTAGACATCAATGGTTGAAGTTGATGTTCCATTTTCTTCTTCTCTTGAAGTTTTCGAGTATAATGATTATTGGAGAGTGGAGAATCATGATCGAATATAATATTGATTCTCCACTCTCCAGCAATTATTATATTCGATCTGCATTGCAACCCATTACTTCTTAAGGATTAGTATTTTCCACGTTGACAAAACATCATGTACTGCACGTTATTCATTGCAGATTTGCAGAGTACAATTTCTGCGCAAACAATCTAATTGAGATGAATTTAACACGATTTCCTTAACTAAAATTATTACTCCATAAAACAATTAGAGATTAGGGTTTAAATTAATCTACTTCAGCCCATGTAAGTAAATAAATAGAAGGGAGAAGCATATGAAGATGATGATACTAACATAAGTGTTCAATTGTCTGACGAAACTAGAGAAATTGCTGTGCTTGAAATACTTGGGCAAAATGAGTTTGGCGAACTCGGGGGCGTTCCACACGATGAAACTATTATTTCCCTTTCCCCAAGACACCACGGCGTCCGTCGACGGATCCTCCACCATATCGTACGTCTTGCTCAGAAAAGGCGGCGGAGGATTTCCGACCGCCGCCGCGGAAACGCTTCCCTGAACGCCGTCCATGTTTCACCGGTAACGCGATTGCTCTTCTGACTTCAGTGGAGCTGCCCGCCGCCTTTAATCCAAGAAATCGTAATCAGAACTCAGAAGAGAGATACACTGAGTGGAAACAGAGAAAACGCTGCCGGTGATGTCTTATAAATTGGGGAGAGAGTGGAAGAAAACGAAGGGATAGGGCTGCAGATAGAGGAAAATTAATTCAGGCCAGCCAAAAAATGACCGAAGTGTTTTTAACCCAAAACCCGACCTGAAAATACTGGATTTTGAACAAAAGTTTTGATGACCGAACCCAAAGTTGACCAAACCCGAAATGACCCGCTAAAAATGGGTAAAACCCGACCGAACCCGAACCCGACCCGACCGACCCGTTAAAGTAAGATTTTTTCAAAATCATACACTTTACTACTCATTTTTTGTGTATAAATTTATATTTTCAGACAAAATTTAAATGATATTGCATAATTATCTTACTTTTTTCCAAAACTTAAGCATTTTTAAATTCTTTATTTTGATTTATATATCTAAAAATTATTTCGGAGTTTAAAATAATTTATAGATTTAATACATTTTTATGATATTTTAAATTTATTTAATACAAAATGTAAGTGTTAATGTGAATTTAAAAATTTTAAAAACCTAAGTCATAACTCATAGGGTCAACCCAAACCCGACGATACTGGGTCATGAACATACAGTTTTCAACCCGAACCCGACCTGACCGACCGATTTGCCAGCTCTAATTCCATTTCCATTACAGTCAGCATCCCTAAATATTCGCATCCGTTTTAAACGGATATTATCTAAATCCGATTTTAAAAATCCTATTACTAAACGGATATGAATTTAGTAATTGTATATCTAATCCGTTTAAAATTCGATCCGAATATGTTTCCATTTAAATAATCATTTATCTGAATATCCGATCCATTATTTATAGTTTTTCCTAATTTTTTATGTTTATATCGTGTTTCTCTATTGATATTTCATAGTATAAGATATTTTTATATATAAAATAAATGTGTAGACACATAAAAATATGTGTATGTGTGCTGTGTATATCTTTTTATCATATGAAGTTATCGTAGAATATCATAAATCATGAAAACAAAGACAATAGTTATCTCATAACAAATTATAGTTGATTTAATATTGTTTTAAAAATTAAAAACGGATACAGATATATCCTATATCCGACCGATATCCGACAGATGTAGATCCGGTTTTGATTTTCAGTATTCGTCAAGATCCGTATCCGAATTCGATATCCGACAAAAATAAACAGATACGGATTTGGTAATGGCACATCCGATCCGATTAATCCGTTTACACCCCTACGAAGGGACTAGGTTAGAGACTTAGAGTTGTTAACCAATCGAATCTAAGCAAAATTTGTAAGACTATTTGTTTAATTTTTTCCGAGACATCCAAATATCAAATGGATTAAAAATAAGATTTGTATTTGCATTTTATTAATATTTGAATAGTTAATGAATTTTAAGCGAATATTCAAATAATCATACTTCGTAGTTTATATGATTGACAGACATTGATTTTGAATAATTTAACTTACAATATTTCGTATATTCAATCTAAAAACATCAATACATTTGCTTCTTACGTAAATTATATTTTTAAAAATATAACTATTAAAAATTATATATACTTTAGATTTATGTATTGCGTTAATTTGATAAAATCTTAGCAATTTTAATGTACTTTATACTTTATTAGTTTGCTTGACTATTAATTTTGAAAACATGGTCTATGTCTATATATATTCGTATATTCGAATATCACTCAAATTGAATATGTCTCTCTTTATATTTGTTTAATATTCGAGTCAAAACTAGTATTTGAATTTAAATAATGTGAATTCTAGTCATTATATTCGAATACGGATCACGAATCATATTTAAAGTATTTGATTAGTTTACATCTCTAGACTAGGGTTCCGTTCTGATCAAATGATTTTTTACTTTATTACAGAGTAATTTTTATTAAAAATGGATAAGATATTATCGATCTATAATCAGTTCAGATCTAATTATATTATATCAGATCCGATTAGATTTAATTAGATATGAACAGATCTGATAATACGGAGTATTTATTTACATTAAATAAGATAAATCGCTAAATTTTTTGAAAAATAATGCAAATGTTTTATAATAATAATAATAATAATAATAATAATAATAATAATAATAATAGTAATAATAATAACAATAATAATAATAACAATAATAATAATAATAATAATAATAATAATCATCATTACTACCACCACCATAGGACTCCCATGACATTGGAAATATAGGATCTTTACGATGCTCCATTCAAAAAATTGATGACTCGTATCTTTCCTAAGTAAATTCTCCCACCCTCGCTTGACTCGAATCCACCATCACCCTCGTTGATTGCACACTACAATCTTCATCCCAAATGAAGCCTCCTTTAACCCGATACATAATTTAATAAATTGTGAAAAATAAAAAATGTATAATTACAATTTAGTTAAAAGAGAGATATAATAATCAGGAAGATCGGATCGAAGAATTCCAAAAAAGACTACGATAAAAAGACGTGGAAGCTGTGGACGTGGGCCTACTTTGACTAGGCCTTTAGGAAGGAATACATACTAGCCTGCTTCTAGGAAGAGAAGTGGACAGAGTTCATGGAGCACCTGCCCATGACCCTTGCTGAGCTAGATAGAAGTTTTAGCACCTGGCTCAGTTTGCACCTACGCTGATATCCACAATAGTAGATCGGATCGAAGAATTCCGGATGAGACTATGTCCTGACATCCGATCATATGTATCCATAATGACCACCACTGACCTCTCTGAGACATACGACTTGATGGAAAAGGCAGAGAAGGATGTGGATGACCTCAAGGCAAGTCTGAGTGCTAGAGAGGCAGGACCTAGACACCGACCAGTGACCAGTGCGGCACCGAGCAGCAAGAGGCCATTAGGGGGTACTAAGGGTATCCGAAGACCAAGTCCACACCGGCCTAGTCGCAGTCGGTGAGTAATCGAAAAAGGTCCT
Organism: Cuscuta campestris; assembly: GCA_900332095.2. Classification (NCBI taxonomy): domain Eukaryota; kingdom Viridiplantae; phylum Streptophyta; class Magnoliopsida; order Solanales; family Convolvulaceae; genus Cuscuta; species Cuscuta campestris. The sequence goes on along the minus strand of OOIL02000451.1, from coordinate 447,070 downwards.
CCAGACACCCTGTATGCAATTTATGTAGAAGGAAGCATCCCGGTGACCGCTGGTTCACGCAGGTCCTGTGCCTAGGTTGTGAGAAGACGGGGAACTTCCGTAAGGAATGTCCGACAAATTCAGGACCGGCCTTTCCCACGACTGAGGTTCAGACGCAGACAGCTACACAGAGCCAGAGATCTACAGCGAGATCGTACCCGCAGATGGGCCAGAATCAGAACCAAGGCCAAAACTGTCAACAGGGACATTTTCCAAAGTGAAAACCAAAATGGAAACCAAACAATAACGGTTCGGTTCGATTTTTTACTTTCGGTTTTAGTTTTTCAGTTCGACTTTTTTTTCTAGCTTGTTTTGATCGGTTTTTTTCGGTTTCCGGTTTTCCCAATCCAGCCCTAGTTTGGTAGCATAAAAATATGTAGATTTGGAATTGAATTCTAATCCCAAATCTTTCAATTTCATATTTTGAATTTCATACCACAGGGAGAATTGGAAATCTAGAATTTTAATTCTTTAGGTCAAAATCAAATCACGCGAATTTCTTCTGCGTTATAATAAAGAAACATGTCTTATGAATTAAAAGCTTAAAATTAAAAAATACGAGGTTCGTAAAATTAGTGGTAATATACACCTTGGGTAATGTCTAAAGGTTATTACTAGAAAATCGAGGGTACCCCGAAGTATATTTCAGATAATGTAAGACTTTAGAGTCATTATCAAAAGATCAAGGGTACCCCGGAGTAATTTTTTAGCAAAAGTGTCAAATTACAACTTAAAAGTGACAAAAACAATGAGACAACCCAAAAATAAAAAGTGGAGAACAAGACTAGGAGGGAAGGAATATAAGAGTAAATTCCATAATTGGTCTTTTATAACAAGGGAGTTTCTATATTTAGTCATATATTATCAAATACTAGTTCTCTAACCCGTGCGTTGCACGGTCATTAGTTTGGCATAGTAAACAAAAAATACATTTTAAATTTATACTGGAAATAAAGACAATGAAACAAAAGTGTTTTAAATATAAGCATTAAAAGTATTACACAGTAATATTGATGAATGCATAACAAAAACAAAAAAGACTACATTAAATATTCTGAAAAACTTCTTTGTATACTATATTTCTTGTGTTATTTGAAGGTTGTAGGTCATCATTACAAATTAAAATCTTCAAATCACGTCGATTAGTCATTCGAGAGACAGAAACGTAAAGTTGGCCGTGACTGAAAACTGGTTTCTTCCCACATGCTTCAACGATTGGCCTTGACTTTTGTTAATTGTCATTGCGTAGGAAGTCATAATAGGGAGCTACTTCTTTTGAAACTTAAACGGAATCCGAGTATCCGAAGGTTTGAATTGTCACATTCTTCAAATTCAATCTCTAAATTTCTCATAGCTTGTTTCTCAACCGGGTCAGCGTGATCATTTGCAAGGCTAGAATCAACGTTCCAAGTTTCTTGAATGACCGCATCAATGAGAACTGATTGATGATTTCGAGAAGTACTAAGAAGTTCTCCCACTACATTCATTTAATTTTAAAAAATTAAATAAATTCAAAGATTAATTGTAGAAGTAGAAAATGGATTTCGTTTTGCTCACTTGGTTTTTCAACACGTTTACGTTTTGACAACAGTTGACTTTGATATAGGAGACTATTGTTTTGCCCCAAACTTGTCGTATCAACACTTGAGCAAGAAGTATTGCAGTCGGTGTTCAAAAAACTCTTGAATCGATCGAAAGGCCTTGATGCGGTGACTATAGAAAAAAATTATGTAAGTTAAATGAATCATCACAACATTTTTTTGACTATTGTAAAATAAACTAATATTGACATGTATCATTTGTGATCTTGCTCAAAGAGTTTGGAGTGATAATGCTTGAACTTGTGAGTTTCCTCATAGGAGTTGAATGAGAAGACGAACCACATAAATTATGACAATTCGAAACAGATCCATTTGTCGAAGTCAAATTTGAGGAACCCAACATATCATTTTCTAAATTTCAATAATTCATATAAGCCATGATTTACAAAACCATATTAAATAATTTTATGAAATCACGCATAACATATCACGCATTAGAAACTTTTAATAAATTACAAACTATTTAACCATTCTATAATAGAACAAAAAACATAGTCAAAAGAGCATTAAATATTTTATAAATTAATAGTACATGCAAAAACATAGTTCCACTTGATAAATTCCTCTATAAGGAATTCACAAAAAAAATTCAAATAATACACATCTTACTGTGCTTACAAACATTTCATCAAAATTTTCTCCATGCCAAAATGACAAAAAAGATAATCAAATTCTTTCATATAATATATCTCAATAGATAATATAATCAACATTATAAATTTTTTTGTTCGGCCTTTTGATTCAAGTCAAGCGTCTTGGTTGGCTTGAAAGACTTGGTTCCAATGCTAATTGCGATGACAGTCCAAAACATTCACGACATAGGAAATAAACCCAGGAATTGTCAATGAGACCAATGCTAAGACACCCCAAATGATTCCATTTTTTGCAATTCCAACATCGTTCTATGGCGTCTAATTCATCTCTAATTTTGCAATAATCACAATAAATTTGAAAATAACTTCCAATCTCTGTTTTACGCGAATAACGTACATGTTACTATTAATAAAGAAAAATTTTAACATTACTTTAAAAAATATAAGTAAAACTACAAAATAAAAAAAACATTTTGGGCTAAATGTATTGTTCAAATCCTTACACAATTTAATCAATTAAAAAACTAATAACTTTTCAATCTTACTCCAATTATGTATAATTGGTTAATTAAACATATTTAACAAAAATATTGAATTTTATGTTGAAAATCATAATATTTTAAGGTAATATCAACCCAAACATTAGCCCAATCCTAAAAAAATATACCCAGCCCAAATTTTAAAAATATACATTTTCCCAAACCCTGGCCGCCCCCTCATCTGCCATTCGTTCACTCTCTCTCTCTCTCTACATTCAAACTAAAATCCATCACTTGTAAAGAGTGCACATGCACCCCATCTGGAAGTAACTTATACTATTTTTTTAAATCAAATTTTTTTCTTAATTTCTCAACTTTGTTCCTCTATTATTTTTTTTAAATAAATTTTTTTCTTTATTTCTCATAATTGAATAACAAAAAAAATATAGAAACCAGCAAATTAATTACATATAATGAAACAAACAATCTAATAATGATAAAATTCATAAATAAAATAATTATTTATTGACTTTAAATAATGCACCATACACCGAAATTAAAATAAGAAGTAAATCACAACAAACTTATTGATAGAGTACATATAATTTATTCATTCATAAAAATAAGGTTACAAAACATATGTCATAACTAATTTATTTTGTGAAATTCATAAAACATAAACTTAGACATAATTGAAATCCATGATATAGCTATTGTTCATTGCGACGTCGCCATGGTCGGTAGTCCATGTTATTCGGATTTCGTAGTCGGTAGTCCATCTCGCTATCCGAATAACATGGACTACCAACCACGGCGACGTCGCAATAAACAATAGCTATATCATGGATTTCAATTATGTCTAAGTTTATGTTTTATGAATTTCACAAAATAAATTAGTTATGACATGTATTTTCTAACCTTATTTTTATGAATGAATAAATTATATGTACTCTATCAATAAATTTGTTGTGATTTACTTCTTATTTTAATTTCGGTGTATGGTGCATTATTTAAAGTCAATAAATAATTATTTTATTTATGAATTTTATCATTATTAGATTGTTTGTTTCATTATATGTAATTAATTTGCTGGTTTCTATAATTTTTTTGTTATTCAATTATGAGAAAATAAGAAAAAAAATTGATTTAAAAAAATAATAGAGGAACAAAGTTGAGAAATTAAGAAAAAAAATTGATTTAAAAAAAAGTATAAGTTACTTCCAGATGGGGGTGCATGTGCACCCTTTACAAACCATAGGTATATTATAAGTTACTTTTAAAACCACGAGGGGTGTTGGAGCTCCTTTTTGAAACCATAGGGGGCTGTGGTGCATTTCCCCCTTACTTTTTTAGTATTATATATTTTCAACAGATCTTTTTACACATGTAGGGAAAATTGTTTCCTCAAGAAAGTTATATAATTTTACGTTAAATAAAAACTCATTTAAAAACCACTTTGTAATTTTGAAATCATATAAGTTTAAGATGCTTCATTTTATTCCAGCAAAAATTAACATCTCTTTGGGAAAATATAAGAATTTCATTTGTTAGCGAAAAATTAACTTTTTTTATGGCAATATAATGTCTTTTAAGAATTTTCATGTACGTTATTTATTTGTTGCATAAACAAAAATCGAAGCCTTAAAAAAACTGGAATCATTAGGTTAGAAAAAGATCACATACCTCATCATCATGAAACACAACTTTCATTGATTCCACATTTCTTCCAAAAGAATTAAAATGGTAGACATGTATAGCTCGTACATGAATATCGATGTTTTTTTGATCACTTTGGAAGTTTTCAAGATTGGTAAATAGTCCTGGAAAAATACGTTTGGGAGCCATATTGAAATGAAAATATTAAGCTGAAATTTTTTGAAGGAAGATGGTGTAGATTTGTGAAATGCATTGGTAAAAAAGGCTTTATAAATAACAATTGTTTGTATGGAGTGAGGAGAAATAATTATTTTTTCTTGGGAACACTCAAAAATACGGCCAAGCCGTCAAAAGCAAATAAACTCAACTCCCAATGCTTTTTTTCACACTCACGGATACCAAGACGCTCCCAAGCCGTCAATATAAAAAATACTCTCTCCATCCACCTAAGATCTTCTCATTACGCGTTACGACGCTTGACCGACTTTATTTTCAATTCAATTTAATTGATTATAGGAGTAAAATTTTAAAATAAAATTTATATAGTAATAAACTACATGAAAAGTTCTACAAAACTAGAGGTGACAAGACTATATTATTTTATGAAACGACTAGTAAAAATGAGCAAATAAAGTGAGTAAAGTTTGACCCTGTGAATAGTATCTGGGAAGATCTATGGTGGACAGAGGAAGTACATCTAATGCTTCTTTTAATGCATTAAAGGTGATGCTTTAAAAGCATACAAATTTGGTTTTCCAAAGCATTATTTAAAAGCTTGGATAACCGAAATGATTAATTGCTTTTTCCCAAAGAATTGGATACCCGATTTTATACCCAAATATTAATTTGTCAGTTTTTCTCTTTTACAAATTTGGATACCCGATTATTAATGCCCTACCCGAACACCCAATCCGAACCCAATTGCTTAGGCGGGAAAATGCACGGTTCATTTTTCCCCTTCACCTTTGTATATTAGTAGATTAGTAGATTACCCCCGTAATCCTTTTTTTAAGGGTGTCTTTCCACAAAAAGTTCTTTTTTTGATTTTCTGCCATGTTGGTGTTAATTTAAAAGCTAAAAGTATAATTTGACATCAACATTATGTCTAGTGACGTGTTCTGATATTAGTTAAACGGATAACACAAAAATAATGACTATGATTGTAGGCTAGGATTACGACGAAAGACAACATTTGTAAACTATGATTTTAGTAGAAAGCGACTGTAATTTACAAACGACGCAAACGGAACAACCTTTGGAATTGAGTATGACAAAAAAGCTATATTATCATTGTGAAATTACACTTTTAGCTCTCAAATTAACACCAATATGATAGAAGATCAAAAAAAGGATTATTTATGGAAAGATACCCATAAAAGAAGGACCACTAGAGTAATATTTGATAATAGAAGACTAAATAGGGAAACTTCCCTGTTATAAAGGACCAATTATGTAATTTACTCGGAATATAATTTACTTCCTCTGTCCCAATTTAAATTGTTTGTTTGCATTTTTTTTACGTCCCAAAAGAAGTTGTCTGTTAGTTGTTATCGTAAATTTTAAAAAAATAAAATACCTAAACTACCCCTAAAATAAATCACTCTTCTTCACCTTATCTTCTAATTCATAGTCACCCCTTCCAAAAAGTAATGACAATTTCGAAAAATCAATTCTATTTTTTTTTTCCTTAAATATGTCCAAAAGTCAAAACAGGCGATTTAAAACGAGATGGAGGGAGTAGTAAAATTATATGATACATTAATTAAATAAAACCATTTTTAAATGTACTTTACTAGATATTTCAATTAAATTATTCTTGTATCAAAATCTAATATTCTTTTGTTCCTAAAAATGATCACAATTTGAATTTTTTGTTAAACTGTGACATCCTTTGACTATAAATTATGCAAAAAATATATTTAGTTATTATATAAATTGAATAAAATTAAATTTATTTTAAAATATAATGTTGAAATATCAAATTTTTATAATATTTTATTATTTTAAACTATATTTAATTTGTAGTCAACAAGGGTCACAATTAACCAAAAAAGTCAAGCAATCTTTTAAGGACGGAAGGAGTATAAATTTTATTTAACCAATAGTCAAAATTTATCAATTTTAACTGTAAAATTCAAAACTGAATAAATATTCCAAGACGAAAGTACGGAGTAGTATTTATTATAATATGTCTTATCAAATACTCCGAAGTCATTTGACATACATTATTTTTCTACCGACTTTTTAACCTACTTATGAAATCAAAAATATCATGTGCACACTAAGTTGCACACCACTCTACCAAACATTTCTTGTGGATAAAAAATGGTAGTAACTTGTAAATTGCCCGGAAGTATATCATTTTCTCAAGAAAAATGATCGCCGGTTTTAACGCCGGGGGGCGTTAAACACCGCCCCCCATCGGCGTGATCCGGGCGTCTCTCGTTTGACGCAACTCCCCTCCCCCCTAACGGCTAATTTAGCCGTTGTAAACAAAAAAAGAAAAATTAATTTATTTATTTTTTAATAAATTTCAAACTCCCCCTCCCATTCTCACACCTTCAATCTTCTTCAATCTTCTTAACACATTCTTCAATTCCAAACTCCCCCCTCTCTTTTGAACATGAATCCTTCCGGCTGCGGCTTCTTTCCCGACAATCTCGAGCCTCACAATGCCGCGATGTGGTATCTCCAAGAATTCGGGAATCATCCGCCGATGTTCGAGACGCAACAATCGGGATACGTCGAGCGAGATTCGGTTCCGGAGACTCAACTGGGACCATCCGGCTGCAAAAAAAAGTACACGCCGGAAAAGCCACAAAGCAAAAGGCACGATGACCGAGGCGGCACAGTCAATCCAAAATTGGACGCCGGAGGAGGAGTGCTTATTGGCGTCGGCTTGGGTTGACGTCTCCGAGCATCCTATCATTGGTAAAAATTATATGTTTTCTAATATATTTATATTTTTATTTATATAAAATTATATTTAATCGTGTCATAAAAAAATTTCGTGTTATACTTTTTTAAAGGTTCGGAGCAAACGAAGGATGCGATGTGGGATCGTATCGAGGAGAAGTTCTTTACGGCGATGAACAAGGACGGCTCCTACCGTACCCGGGACCAACTCACTTCCAAATGGAGCCACATCAACCGTAAAGTCCGAAAGTTTATCGGAGTTTACGAGGAATGCGCCCGGTCCCGGAGGAGCGGGACGAATGACGCTGATGTTTTCCGGCTTGCCAGGACCCGGTATCAAGATGACGGGCACCAAGGCAAGGTGCTCATCGATCTTTGGAGGATTTTGAGCCGTTCTCCGAAGAGGCAACAACTCAACAATCCCGACGGCGGATAGTCAAAGAAAAGATCCTCCATCGACGCCGAGGTTGAGGTCGACGACACTATCGGTTCGTCTGATCAAATGCCTCCCTTCAACGTTGCGAATTCCGATGACGAGGACCCCATTCCACGGCCGATCAGAAGAAAGAAGGCAAGATCCATTGCCTCAGGTTCGGGAGGGTCCGGCTCTGTTTTAGTTTCTTCTCGCAACGAAATCGGTCGGGCAATGGTTGAACAACTTCGGGTGTTCAATCTTCAGAGAGGATGAAGCTAAAGGAGAAAGAGATGAAGCGAAAGGAGCAGGACGACGAGATCAAAATCATGGAAACCGACCTTTCTACGTTATCGAGTTTCAGACGGATGATCTACGAGCAAAGACAAAGAGAGATCAAGGCGAAATATAATTTACCTTAGTTTTTTTAATTAATGTATCTTTTTTATTATTGTTGTTTTTTTTATTTTAATGAATGTAATTTTCTAAATTTTAAATTATTGTCGTTTCAATTTCTTTAAATTTAATGAATGTATTTTTTTTATTATTCGTGTTTCAATATAATTAAATAATAAATTAATTACATTTTATTGATTTAGTTTTAGAAGATGTATATTTAAAAATATAAAAAATGAAGGTTTGAAGCCCCAGTTTGAAGCCCCGGGGCTTCCAACCCATTTCCAGTGAATCTGTGAGGTAAGTTAAAGCTGACGTGACAGAGAAAGAAATTTTGAAGCCCCGGTTTGAAGCCCCGAGGCTTCTAACGTATTTCCAGTGCTCTAATGATTCATTATTGGATTCATGACGTGATATACAAGTGCTAATACACATTCTGATATTTAAACAATAACCATTCCATCCAGATGGGTTGATCGAAACTCTTAACACTTTATATTGTACTTATAATAGATTATTTAGTTTCCACAATTATACTCAGTAGGAGGTTTGTTACATCTACTTTGTGTATACTTAAAGGGCTGCTCCCATACCATAATAGTGGTTTAAGGTATGGTATATTTACAGCAGCCCTATAAATATAGGGAGGATAAAAAGAAGATATAACAAATATCCTATAAATGTGGAAACCAGATCTATCTATAATAAACACAACACAATCTTCGAATAATATGATCCGCTAATAAATACAAATTTACAACCTGAACTTGAAATGACTCAAACCCGACCTGCAGTGAACAAGCTTCATGCACTCAGTGACATGGAAATCACAGAGGACAACTTGTATTTACGTACTTTAGTGGAGCCTCGCGGCTGAAAGACAACCTCTGTGCTAGATCGAACACAGACTTCGTTCCACTCAAAACCTGAGGCCCCTTCCCCCTGATAATCTCGAGGCCAGTAAAGAACTTGAAGTTTTGAATGAGCTGCATTTTACAACAAAAAAAAAGAAGGTTTATAAGAACACAACAAAACAGCAACTCTAAAAAAGAATGACATTAACAGCAATGTGCGCATGTTGAAGGATAAAAATGCTGTTTATTCATCACCTTCCCTTCCCTCTTTTCTCACCTCCCCTCCAACAAAACTAGTCTTTTGAACTATGTCCAAAGGGTAAAAGTGTCTTCTAAATTTAAAAAGTTTCCTAATTTAAAAACGAAAACCATTTGGACAGCCAAGAAAAGAAAGTGTGAACCTCATTTCGGGACAGGAATTATTTAGTTATTTATTTATCGCAGACAAAAAGTTCTGGAACACAAGTTTTTTTAGGGGGCCCGTAGGTAATATGCTTCGTATGATGGCATAAGGAAGAATCATATGCGGAGTATAAACAGAGGCATTGATATCTATTACTCCAGTTGTCCCCAAATTAAATTCACATTTTCCTTTTCTATTCATCCCAAAAAAAATTCAAACTTCTCCACTTCCCCTTCTGAGAATGGAATATGTGGCCCCTAACAACTCTCTTCTAAACTGACAGAATATTGAAGCTCACTTTATTATGAGGGGTGGATACTATATATTTGCTATTATCCACCCGCAAGCTGAGCCGTGGGTACGAGGGCAGCTTGGAGCTGAGATAGGAAAATGGTTGAGCCTAAAAAGGCTGTGTGAGTATATCAACTAGTTCTGTGGAAGAGACTCCATTGCCATAACCCAACCACGTACAAAATGACAATTAGTACCCATTTCTTTCATACGATCATGTAGGACAAGGTTCTTGGCCACACGAATTGTTGATTCATTGTCACAAATAGTCGTAGCTTTGCAACTCAGATTGCAAAAACAGTTATTAGGTAGGTAAGCCACATGATTTCGGCAACTCCATGAACAAAGCTTTGTATTCAACTGCAGTCAATGAGCGAGAACTCATTGTTGCTTGACTTGCTTCTTGGTGGACCAATATATAAGATTTGGCCTGGAGAAAATAAGAAAACCTGCTGTGTAGCGATGATCATCATTACCCTAAGCTCAATCAGAATCCGAGTAAACATGTAGCTAGAAAATTCCACCTTTTTAAAAGACAAGACATGAGAGATTGTGCCCTGTATATACTGCAGGATGCGTTTCAACACATGAAAATCTAGCTCAGTGGAATGGTGCATAGTTTGAGCAACTCAATTGAAAGCATATTGGATACCTGGACAAGTGACCGCTGGATACCATAAGCCGCCAGCAGCCACCAATGATACTTCAAAGTGAGTGGGATTCCAAAATAGCTCTTCGGCACCAGCAACGGTAGATTTCACGCATATAGGGGTGGCTACCAGTTTGCATTCAGGAACAACATGATGTAGGAGTTCACGGGCGTACTTTATTTGATGAAGCAACACGCAAAGAGCAGTACAAGTACAACAAACTTAATACCAACAACAACCTAATTAAATCCCACAAAAGTATGGTCTGGGGAGGGTGTGCACGCAAACTTTATCCATACTCAAAAGTAGAGAGGTTGTTTCCAAGAGACTCCAACTTGAGTAACACAGACAGCAAGTTGAGCACCAAAAGCATAGAACACGTGAAAAGAGTAGCAAAGAGCAAACTAAGGTGTACGAAGAAAAATGCAACTAGCAGAAAGCACCAAGCAAAAAGCACAAAACGACATGTGCAAAAACAACCACCAAGCTCGAAAGCATACCCAACTACCCTAGTCCCCGCTCTACACACGCTCTATCTAAGGTCATATCCTCACTAGTCACTGAGGACCAGATGTCTTAGGTCCAGACTAATCACCTCCTTCCAATTATTCCTAAGGCTACCCCTTCCCCTAATCCCGTACACCATTATATGCAGCTCACATCACCGGAGCCTCAACACCGTGCCGCCTCACATGCCCAAACCACCTAAACCTAACTTCCTGTAACTTATCCTTAACGGGTGCCACTCCTACCTAGGGGTGTTTATTGAGCTAGAACCGGACCAAAGGACGAATTGAGATAAAACGAAGACCGGACCTATACGGATTCGGTGTTAGAAAGCATCGTATGTGAATATGTCAGATTACAAAGACCAAAATTGCCGAATATATCTTCATCAACAACCTGAAAACGTTAATCGACAAGAGCCTGTTTTAGTTCAAGCGAACATGTTTGAGGTAGAATATTCATTCAGTACTCAGTAGACTGTGTAACATGACCATAATAATATCACACTTTAGTAGAATTTTGATGGCAGTATCCAATGCCTGAATGACAGTGGTGATTTCATCAAAAGATTTAGTCATGGCGCGAGAGTGGCGAGACCCTTTTTGGAAGAAAATGAAGTTTATCACATATTTGAAACACATTAGAATCTAGATGAGCACTTCACCATTTAGAGAGTGCCCGCCATAGGTCACCAAACGTGGTATAACCGCGAACCTATTTATGCACAGAGCAGAGTGTAGACAAAATACATGCGTGAATTTGGGTGTCAACCACAAGCCAACAAGAAAACGTAGGTTTGGTAAAAGAGCAAAAATATTGCTCCTTGCTAAGAATGGCCATCAAGGGTTTTGGAAGAGTTATGTAGGTGTAGCCTGCAAAAAGGTTTGCATTTAAGGTAGTCAGAGGATTTCCAAAAAGAAGGATATTTTTATTCTATTAATTTTTCCGGAACCAAGACTTGGAGATGACAAAGCAGAAGCTTGAAGCCAGTAGGGTGATCATCAAGAGCCTCTTCCATGGGTGTTAGGCGTTGAGGATTCGGCGATAGGAACGGTTTGAGATATTGCCAGTGTAGTTCAAAAAGAGGAGAAGAAAACTAGTCTTCTTGAAATCCTAGCTTTGATACCATGATAGATAACAAAATCTCACTTTATTGTGATGGGCTGTTACAGTATATATAGAGAAAAGACTAATATTACAGAATGACCCATAACTTATATAAAACATATATATGCTATTACAACAAATTTCAATCCCACACTTTTTACTTTTCAACATTTTTTTCTCAAACTATGAAGTCAATGAATTTAGTTCAGGGACGGAGTATATTACCTAATACTTGAGGTCTTGAGTTCGCAATATACTTTTGCAAAGGGCATCAGGTCACCAAGAAACAAGTATTAACTACCCAAAATTTACATCAATCTATACAAAAAGAAATGCCATAAGTTTGTCCAGAAATTAATGATCTCAACTTTCTCTCTCTTTTTTTTTTTTTTTTGGGGTGGGGGGTTAGTAATTTTAATCTTTTAAAAAGGAAAATCTCATATCAAAATTTCTACTTAATTACCACCATCCCTAATACCAAGTACAAAAGGTAATATCATCAACAATACAAAAAAAAAAAGAGTGACCTAGACGAAGTAACGGTTGATGACAATTTACCTAAACCGAACATGCTTGTCTTTTGAATCGTCACCCTGCTAACTTTTGATCTCTTGATATTTCTCAATTCAAAAACATCATCCTTATCTCCCTTGAATTCCACAAAGTCTCCTAGTAAACGTTTGTTACTTTTAAGCTCCAATCTGCACAAGAACAGATGGAGGTCAACAATATTCATAACAATGCACCATAAACTATTGTAGTAGTTGAATACCTATGGCAGCAGCCATCAATTAAAAACAATTTAAAAAATAAACCCAAAATAATCTAACTATTAAGCCCAGTACTCAATCGGGCTAGAGGAACCACTTCATAGTGCGCTTTTGTATCAAAAGTTTGTTACCGTTAATGTTTCCCATATTAATGTTCAAAGACTCTGTTTTATGAAGTACAGACAATCATGACATTATGATGTGATTATTATTTTTATCTTCAGCATTTACCACTAAAGGCATCATTATCTTTCGGTCATTGGAAAGTACATCTTTCAAATTACAAAGAATAATATTTCGGATCATCCCAAGACATCAATGACAAAGTTCTTTTGTATGTGCATATTTGTAAAACTTGTCGATGACTAATGATTATATGTTGGTTGACATATTTATAACCATTTGATATGAAATTATCTTTTATTAGCACAAAAGATGATGGCTTATTGGAATACACTAATCTTGAAATCCATTGGCCTATATCTTAATCAAATTGCTCATTTGAGCTTACAGGATTCAAATACCATACTCTGTATTAGGATTTGATAATTTTTACTAAAAAGCAAGTGAGTAACCCTTCATATGCATAAGACCTAGACTTTATAAGCATATATTTATTCAATATGAAATCCGTCAGATGGTTGGGGGGTTAGGGGGTAGAGTTTTAGTTTGCTAACAACGTGGTTGATGCCTTTATCGTCCTAAAAATAAACTGGCAACTGCGTCTAAAGGCAGTTGATGGTTGTTAATGAAGGACGTAATGAAACAGGCTTTTTACACAAGCTACTGACCTATCCCACATTGGAGCTGTGCTGAGAATGGAATTTAGATTCTCTTGTATTGGTTCCTTCATTTCCTTTTTAAATGCACCTTTGATAAAACTAGAAACCACGCTATCTTTTTCAGGCTTTAGCTGTTTCCACTGGTCATAAGTCAACACCTCAGGAGGAAAAGAATCACCATGTATGGTTCTGCAGAGATGGAACAAAGAATCCATGAAAATAATATCTAGCAAGGACAGCAGGATTAGTGAACTGTGGTGACATTAATATTTGGTACCTAATACTGTAAGAATGTATTTACAGTTCATCCATACAAATGAAAATACCTAGTACAATAAGCTAAGGTTATCACTAATGTGTATCAATATATGCAATACACTTATCCATCAATGCAGCAAATAGATATAGAGTTCAATGTTTTCCTACAAGAGGTGATGAGTCCTCAATTGTTTAAACACAAGTCAAGAAGCACTTGTCCATATAGAAAAAATCAAATGAACTGCATAGGATTAAGTCACCAAATGTACCATAGTATCTAAAATCATACCGAAAATTGGGGTTTGAACATATGACCTTGCAAGACAAATATCCTTCTGGTAAAGCAAGTCCCCTTTGCTCAAGATAAGATTCCAGGATGGGAACAAGTTGTTTTGTTTCTGCCACCTAGAAATGCAGAAGCTTGATATAGTTACATAAGAGACAAAAACAAGCCACCAAGCAAAGGTGAGATTAGGGCTACTTAACTCCTTGCAAACTTTATCGAGATATGAAATTTGATGTTATACAATCAAACAATGTACTTCCAAATTAAACAAAAGAACTCAAAGCATGGACAAGTGCTTCCAAAAGATGTACATGCAAAATTGTACAGAGCAGATCAGACAATGTAATTCCAAAACACAATGTAAACCAAAGTGTTGGCAAAAAAAAGAACCAAAAGTACAACAACAACAACAACCCAGTTGGATCCCACTAAAGTAGAATCTAGGGAGGGTGCGCATCACGCCTTAAATAACTATGGGTGTGTGTAAGCAGACCTTGACCCTACTCGAAAGTAGAGAGGCTGTTTCGAGGAAACCCCTGGCTCAAGCTGCACATGGATAAGGATCACACTTGATACATAAAGTAGAGAAAACACATACAACACAGATAAAGAACCAAGCACAAAACAAACTAAAAAAAATAAAGTTAACGAAGGGAAAGTAATGCAAGCAAATAGCACCAAACATACAAGGCACACAAAGCACACAACAACAACACCCCCTAGCTCAAAGCACCTACCTAGCTACTCTAGTCCTAGCTCTCCAAATGCTCTTATCTGAGGCCATATCCTCAATAACGGCAAGAAGTCCCAAGTCCTATCTAATCACCTTGTTCCAACTCTTCCTAGGTTTATCCCTTCCCCTACAAACGTAAGCCTCTTGTATCTCCACACAAGAGCGTCAGCATTCTCCCATCTCACATGACCGAACACCTCACCCTAGTCTCTGCAGCTTATCTTCCACTGGTGTCATGCCTAACCGACCTCGGATAACCTAGTTCGCAATCCTATCCATCCTTGTCTGGCCACACATCCACATCTGCATCTCCCCCGCATGCAGACGACGCATGTGAGCTTTCTTAACTGTCGAATTCTCCGCCCCATACAACATGGATAGTCTGACTTCAGACCGGTAGAACTTACCTTTCATCCTGAGCGCATAGTTATTAAAGGTGCTCGCCTAAGGCACCTCAGGCAAGCTCTTAGCGCCTCAAGGAAGCCAGGCGAGGCGAGGCAAGATCCCTAAGGCGGTCGCCTTTCTCACTTTCCTCGCCTCAATAACTACCTCAAACGTTCGCCTAGCTCGCCACTTTTCTTGACTGAAACACTGCCTTAAGGGTTTAGGATATACAATGCATAATATTTATTGTTATATATATACTCCATAATATATGTGTGTGTGTGTGTGTAAGTTCATCATTTGACCGCCCGCCTCTCGCCATAAAAAAGGTCATCTCGCTCGCCTCTCACCACAAAAATGGTCATCTCGCTCGCCTCTCGCCATAAAAATGGTCATCTCGCTTGCCTCTCGCCATAAAAATGGTCATCTCGCTCGCCTCACGCCATAAAAAAGGTCATCTCGCTCGCCTCTCGCCATAAAAAAGGTCATCTCGCCCGCCCCTAGCCACTCGCCATTAATAACTATGCCTGATCAAAATCTTCTTATCGCCCAACACCCCTGAAACCAACCTCCACTTAGCCCAAGCTGCTCCAACACGATGCACATCCCTATCTAACTCCCCATATGCCTAAATGACCGAGCCAAGATACGAAAACATTTCTACCTTGGGCACTAGGTGAGAGTCAATCCTAAGTTCCACCCCTGATTCTGTCTCCCGGCCACTGAAACGATATTCTATGTATTCAGTCTCGGTCCTCCTAACCCTTTGGTCTCCATGGAAAGGCACAAAAGTTCTAACTTAACTTTTAGAACCCAAAGTTTTGACAAAAACAAAAAGAAAAAAGAAACCAAGGTGTTGGTAAAACCATAAAAGGAATCCAAAGTGCTGACAAAAAATAAAACCAATGACTGTGGATTTATGGCTAGCGAGCTGGTTATCCATAATCATATCATACATATGATTAGGCTAAGTTGGTTAGAGAACATCAACTTTTCCAACAACAACAACAACAACAACATTACTCTAGTGCTTCAAACGCTCCCACCCATTGCGAGGTAAGGAGGGGTCGAATAAATGCAAAAACATAAAGCGGTTGTATCCAAATGACCCGTGATGACCATGGAAAGCTGCATTGACTAACTACTACTTCACTATTAAAAAGGGCGAACATTATAAAGAGTCATTTCGCTATATTCCATCATACCCCAAATCCATAACATCAAATTTTCCAAATTTTACAAAATATCTAGGTGTCAAGGACATCCCCAAATACCCAAACGAAAACATTTTGGGTAAGAAAGTGGCACTTATTTGAAGAATCCATGTAACATATTAGCTAAATAGTGTATATAAAACTATAAGGGATGCAGCAGACTATAGTCCAGTAACAGAGCACCATGAATGAATGAACAAGTGCATTAGGTGCACGGAGTAATGGCTTTATTCTTCTTGAATCATAAAAACAAAGATGAACAAAACAATAAACGATCTGCAGGTGATGATTTATTTCTATGTTCTGGGTAAGAGAGTGAGTAATAAGAGAGTAATAGACATAGACTAGTACTTCTATGTAATTTTACTTGGGAGTAATTCAATGTACTTTTACTGCTGATAGAAGTATGCAATCTAGAATGAAGCTTTGTTCTCCCGATGCTGCTTGAAAAGTAATTTTGCTCTTGTTTTTAGGTACTTTTACAGCTTTTCTGTTTGTATGGTGTAATAAATAACTGGAAGTGTTGTGGTGGTTATTTTATAGTTTTACTGTTTGTTTTCTCTACTGTAAAGTTACTTCAGATGATATCTTTTTCCTTTGACTTACTCAAATGTTGAGTCCTTAAAGTCCTACTCAAATATAAGATTTATTTACTAATTTTATTGTATATTTTTTTCTTATGTTCCGTTATAGAGTTCAGTATCCTATTGGGGGTGTTTGCCATTGGTTCTATTTTCACCCCCAACTTTTGGCATATGTGCTTTCCAGACGGATGGCAACTGGCAAGTGTATGCAGCACACAAGAATGATTCATCCTTCTTCAGGCATTCTACAAAAGCTCAAAATTGGAACTTTTCTTCAACTATGTCATGATCTTTCCCATTGATTTGTTTGCTTTTTATTATATTATGAATTATGGAGCCCCGACTTTGAACTTGTTCATGCTTTGACTTTTGCTTGTTCGTATGTTTCATATGGAGAATTTGTTATTCAATTTGGTTGTTTATGACACTATTGTGCTTGGTTACAAAATTTCAAATACAAGTTTTGTAAATGCATTAAATCAAAAGGGTGCCCCCAACTTCCGCATGTCTTAGTGGTTGCCTCTAGCCTTTTTTTTAAATTGACAGTTCGGGATATAATACAATAAGACACAGAAAAAACATCGTTTTGTTATGTCATCATTCAGATATCAAAGCATGCTAAATTTATCAGAACCAGGTTGATATCAAGACAAATGTCCAACTTACAGGATCTGGAAAGCGCTCTTCCTTGTGCTTATCTACACCCATGCAAACCCAATTCTCATCCTTATCGATTGATACAAATCCAGAGACATTCTTCACAGAGATTATTACAGCTTCTCTATATATTTGGCAAATATTTCAGTACATAGAAGAATGAACCAAAAATCAATTAATAAAACAAGTCCTACATAAACAGTAACCGAATTAATAATTTGTAAGCATTACATTACTAATTTAGATCCAAACGTGTACTAACAGTCACCTCTCAGTTGAAATTACCAACAGGGTAGTGAATTTTCCCTTTTAACATTGGAAAGATAAAGAAATGTAACTAGTGAAAGGAAGAGAGACAGAGAGTCACCGGTGAGTGACGATAACCAGATCAATATTCTTGGGAGACCCGGAATCGATGTCTGGAATCCGAAGTCCAACATAGACCTTGCCGCCATAAATCTTTTCCAGCCTAGAATTAAAAGTTATTCACCACCAAACTCGACATGAATTCTCAGGCAGTAGAAAGTGCTAGTGAACTGATGAACGGACGAGACGAGGTGCCGGAAAAGAAGGAGAAATTTTACCGTTTCGCAACTGAGAAAAGGGCGTTGTCGTTGTAGGTCCCGACGTCGAGATCGTCGCCGCTGGAGAAGAAGCGCCTCAATAATTGGAAAATAACGATGCCCATGATGAGCTCAAACCACATGATTTCTCACTGTTGTAATCTACTGACCGAAGATATCTGTCAATCACTCTATCTACACATCTGATACTCTGATAGAAAGAAGAAAAAAAAAAGAGAAAAATGCTAGCCCCAAATATCCCCACCCCCTCCTTGTCCACTAAAAAAAGCAAAAAAATTCAAAAAAAATAAATAAATAAAAATCAAATAAAAATGTGTGGATGAAAAGAGGGTGGTGTACATTTGGGGTACACCTTTTGGTCTACCCCTAGCATTACTCAAAAAAAGAATTAAGATACATTGTGCCTCAAAATTTATACTCGAGATTGTAGATGTCATCATGTCAACCTCCATTTTTTGTCATCCATATTGGCACAAAATATCAATGCATTTTTATTTGCTGGTGTATGTCTTTTGGTGTACAATTTGAGGTACAAACTTGGTGTAGCCATAACATGGTTGAAAAAAAAGAAGGGAAATGTACCCAAAAAAAGATTAAAGTAGTAAACATAAAAAATGAGTTATTTTATGGTATACCTTGAGTGCATAATATTTTTGTGAATCTTTTCATATAAAAAAATTTAAAATTTTTTTATTAAAAAAATAAATGTTTATTTAAGTAGTAAAAAATGTTTATTTTATTCATATGTAGATCCATGATGGACCTTAGGTCTATCATAGACTTTTTCATAAAAAAAATATAAAAATAGAATGCTTCTTTAGTGCACCTTGGGTGCATACAATTTTTGGCAACTTCTCACAGAAAAAATCATTTTTTATTTTTTGAATTTTTAATTAAAATAAATGCTTATCAAAGTAACTAGGATTTACTTATTTGCCTTATCTAAGGTCCACCATAGAATTTCCCATAAAAATAAGAGCTTTTATATTTTAATTTTTAAAATAGGAGTACATACAATTAATACTGAAATAAAAAATTAAACTTGCGTATTTAAAAATCATATTAAAAGCTCAACAAAATAAGAAGCGACAATTATATTTTATCAAATAATTAATGAAAAGACGAAAATAAACAAAAGTTATCGTTCTTTTTGAATTGTGAAGTATGACATTGTTTTTGAGACGGAGAGAGTATGTATTATAGAAATTACTCTCCGATACCCTCAAGTTTTTAACTCACAAGTTCCACATTATTTGAAATATACTTCAATACTTAAAATTTGTGGTAATGTGCTCTGAAGGTACATTCTGTCTATTTGATCGTTAGGATTTAAACTTCCATTATTTTCACCAATCAAACACCAAAAAACTTACACTAGGTACCTCACATTTTTTATAAGAACTCGCAAGTGCCATATTATTAAATTGTACAAAAAATAATTATTTTTATTTTTTATATGTCTTTTATTCCAAAAATAGGAGTTATAATGAAAATAAAATGTCAATCATGAAATAAAAAAATAGATTTGATAACATTATGTGACATGTCTGATATTTAAAACAAAATCTTGTAATATACAAAGTATAATTACAAATATATTATTTTATAATAAATACCGTTTAAATAAATTGAAATGCAACGTACCCACAATAACTTTTTAAAATTTATCATTTTATATTTATGCTAACTTTATAGTACTATGATTATTTTTTGCAAAAGTAGTTTTTTTGTATATGAAAAATAACAATACTTTTTTATCTTAAAGGCTTCCATTAAGATAACATGATGATGATAACAATAATAAGAATAATAATTTATAATAACAAGAGTTAGAATGATAATAATATAAAAATATACTAAAATAATTTTTTTAATGTTTTTTTAGATTTTTCAATTATTGAAGTTAGTCCAGTTCCTTTCAATTTCTTCATGTTTCAAGTTCTTCCAGCTCCTTTCAGTTTCTTCCAGTTCCTTTGAGTTTCTTCCAACATCAATCTCTTTTTTTCCAACCCTAAAGAACAAGCTCTTGAACTTATTTACAAGATCAAACATTCCATATTCATCACTTTTAGAAGGTGCCCGAAGGTTAATAAGAAAATCTATCCAATGCTCCTATGATATCAAAGGAAATAATTAATCTTGCTTGTATTAGAGTTTTTCAAAATAGATACAAATCATACAATTATCGTATCTCAGAAATTTTCTATGTGTTAATTAGAGTCTAAAACTTGTCATAGGTCTAAGATAGATTTTATACTCTAACATGTCCCATCACATGAAGGAAAATTTTTTATTTCTTGCTCAAGCCTTGTGATAAGTCGTTTTTGCATGAGTTCTTTTTATTTGTTTAGGCATTTTTAATATTTTTAGTATTTAAATTTTTAGTTCTATAACGTAGTTTTATTTTAATCCTAATTTTTACAATCTTTTAATTTTCTTGAATAAATGGTAGTTTTTATTCGCTTTTTTACATTATATTACTTTTATTTTGTTTTTTCCTAAATCAAGTTATCAGATATCTTATTTTGTAGAGAAAAGTGTAGCAAAAAGGTTAAATCAAAATTCAAGTTTGAAAGGAAGCAATTGAAATTGAGCAGTAGCCCAAACCCATCATTAACCAAACAAGAATCAGCCCACCACTTCGTCCCAAGTTAGTTTTACGCACGAAGGAAGAAAAAAACAGAGAATAGAGTTCGCGTTCTTCATCCTCGCAAGAATGGATCTACACAACGCTCTGATGTCTCTCCATAAAATTTGCTTCTCATTCAACCCTCCAACGGTAAAGAGCTTTTCTTACTATAAATAAAATAAAGTCATACGGAAGGGAGGGGGAAATTGCACGAGAAACAAGCAGCGGCTATGGCCGCAGGAATCTACGCACGGCGGCGGTGGTTCAGTGAGAGTTCCTGAAGTTGATGATGATGGTGTTTCTGTTGAAGGTATTGTTAATGCCTTTCCATCAGATCTTGTAGTTGTTGATACACCCGTAGATGCACCGGGTAAGGAAGAAGTTGCAAAGGATCAAACATGGAGCAATGTCATCATCGCATGTAGCCTTGTGCTTCCGTCCAAAACAGCCCAAGTAGTCGATGTAAATTATACGCAAGCGCACATTTCACTGTCCTTTGATATCATCCAGACCTCTGGCCATGCGAATATCGTGGAGTCAGAGTCTTGGGTTTCACCGCAGGTACCTAAGTTTGTATTTGCTATTCTCTTTTATGTCCATCGCTATACTCCAATCTGCAAGCTTAATGAAATGAAGATCTGTCATCGGCCATAATCTTTGGGTCAACATTTTCTCTCCAGTCCAAAAGCATGAGTGAGAGCCTCCACCTTGAGGACAAAGTGGTTTTCCAAGGGCGTGAGAGTGGTATGGATAATAGAGTAGGATATTTAAGAGTATTATTATTGTTGTTGTAGTTGTTATTGTTATTGCATGTAATTTAGGTTTTATAAGGTGGGCGGAATTATAAGCTCTTTCGAGATTTTTTTATGGTTCTTTCCCTCGTCGCTTTTATTGAACCGTCAGGTTAGATTTATGGTTAGTTAGGGTTTCCTTGTCTCCTATAAATAGACATCGATGTAACCTCATTTAAAAAATTCAATCAATAAACAAATCAAAACCATAATCCTTTTTCCTCTCTCGGTTTGCCAATTCTCTTCGTGTCAATTCTTCTTCTCCTTTCTCGATCCATATTCTCAAGAGGCTCAAGACGCTCTGATGAGTCTTCCCTATCTGATACGTAGTCCGTATCAAAATATCAACATACCTAACTTATTTAATGAATCCCCCTCAATTCACATATCTTCCTCTTCAATGGAGTAAGTCAGTAAGATGATGATGGCGTTGGCAACATGAAAAATAACAGAGCCATGACCGCTCTTTTACCGACCTTGACAACGATGATGATTATGGACAATAGAATCGTCGCCTCTTCATACGTCCTCTGGTGGCTCTAGCACCACTAAACAGCTTCGACTTTAATAGTTGCTGGGCAACGACGACATGCAGCGGTTCCGGCCATTGGCTATGTCCCTCATCCACTATGGCAAAAACTCAGTAGTATTTGAGGAGTGGGTGGCCTTTATTTTAATCATAACTTTAACTCTAAAAACTGGAGTCATATATGAACAGTTAATTATTTACTACCTCCGTCCCGTGAAACATAAAAAAAATAGAAAATTTAAAATAAAAACTAAAAATCATTTCAGAATGAAATTTTAAAAAAAATTAGTATTTCTTGAACACTGAAGAAAGGAGGAAGAAGAAATAATGAAAAAAACTTGGACACGAGAAGCAAAATAATTGCTTTGGAAGAAGTGAAAGAAATACTTAGTACGATAATTATAATTTGATTTACACAAAAAAAAAAATCCTTCATACAATACAATAATGTGATTTATCAAAAAAATCTCCCAAATTTAAAGCACGTAAGAGGATACTACAACCTATTAAAAGCACGTAAGAAGATCATTGAAGGTGAAAGACTGACTAATTTGTCATTGTTTGTTAAAGACCTAAATTAATTAATTCACTGAAACAGCTCGAAGCATCTGCCATTGTTTGCCAAAGATTTCCGAGTTGAAACTTGAAATTACATAAAGGAGTAATTCTTGATGAAAAAGACAGAGCAAAACAAAAAAATAGTGGGTCTAGATCGAGAAAAGAAGAAATAAAAATCTCTGGACAAATGAGCCGAAGAAGGCCACGGTAAATGAGACTTGTGCAGTGTCCAGCAAAATCTTATGTGGGATTTGAAATTCCATTTTTACTCAAGACCTATAAATTCATCAAATCCATATTTTATAAAATTGTTTGATAATCTACTAATTTTTGAATATCATTTGATTTAGAGTGATATTTTAAAATCTGAATTGAATATATTAAATTTTTAATGACTCTTTAAAATCTAAATTGAATACTTTCATACTTTAAATGAATTTTTAAAATCTTAATTAAATACCCACTGACTTTTAAAATCCGAAAAAAACTCACAAATTCTTGATTGAATACACCCCCTCAAGTCTTCAAAATCCATTGGAAACAATCATATGGATTCAGAATCAAACAAATATGCATTGGAGTATGAGTTTTAAATTATGCGCATAGTCAATTACGTAGATCTATAATCTAGAATCAAATTTCCTATTTCAAGAGAAATACTCACAAAAATAGAAACAACACAATTAGGAATCTTCATCACAACATCTATAAGAATCTTCAAAGCAAGAATATTTAGAGTTTATTTGGTTAATGTGTTGGGTATAAATGTTGTTGCTTTTTGATAAATTTATTTTGGTTAATTTGATCATATACAAAGTGACAATGGTGCTTCGGTATTTTGTGTAGTTGTATGAACTTATCTTTTGAAGAGATTGCCATATTTTTATTCAACGCCAGTGTTCTTATCTTTGGTGTTAGACAATTAAGAGTGGGTAATAAATTTTTCAAGATGTGTATTTACATAAGAGTTCTTACTTTGAAAGAGTTTTATATACTTTGCACTATCAAAATTACTATATGCCAAGACGATTTTACGCTTTAATTATATATTTGAATTTAGATAATTATATTATTAAGTTCTCAATTTTAAAATTTTTGAAAAAATTATTTTCCGTGCAACGCACGAGTATGAATCTAGTAAAGTCAAAGACAGAAGATTTTATTGTAATCTTGAAAATTTGTGGTAATATGAATGCCACTTTGCTAATTGTTGTGTAAAACAAATATTGGTACCAAAGTAAGGGGTACTGTAGATGTAAGAAGGATCAAATATGTTTAGTTCGGATTGTTTAAGATACTGATTCAATAGTTTAACAATCACAATAAGAACACACTCCTAAACATTACATACCATAGTGAGAAATGAGAAATAGGCTGTCAGAAAAGATACAAATGGTGAAAAGAAAACCAATACCACTAAAATGTCTGTCTCCCATATTTAATGCCTACAGAGTACTAGAAAATAAAAATAGAAACTCAAAAAAAAAAGTATAAGAGCACAACATCTGATCTAGAGGTCAGCTATAACAAGTGGTGTCTGTTACTTCTGGGTCACAGTACCTTTCTTCTTAATAAAGCTTCCAAATTTACTTAGCAAAGGCTTCTTCCTCTTCGGGCTTTGCTGCTTTACTGGATTAGCATTACCACTGTCAAGCTTTTCCATTGAAGATTTTAGCCCGTTTGGCTGCTCACACTTCTCGTGTACCTCTTCCTTTGGCTCTGATTCGTCTTTGCACGCATCATCTCTTTCTGGAGATGAATCTTTCTCCTCAAACTTGCAGCTTTCCTGCATCTTGAGCTCAGCATCCTCTACAGAACCATTTTCTCCCTTAACTTCAAGTTGTTCACCTCCATTGGTTTCCTCTTTGGCAGCGTCATTAGTTTCTTGAACTTCTTCCTTTACAAATTGCTCGCACTGATGGGGAAGGAGTTCTATCTTAGAACATTCTTCGGCAAGGCCATTTTGTTCTATCTTTAAGAGCTTATCAGTATCTTTTTCAGTGTCTGTAATCTTTCCGTTTTCTCCAGCTTGCTTTTTAGCCAAAGTTTCTTCAAGCATTAAGGACATTTCCTCAATCTTCTTCAATGCCATCGTCTCTCGGATTCGAAGTTCCTCACTCTCCTGCAGAATATTTTGCACTTCGGTTTCTTTCTCTATTAGAGACTCTTTTAGTCTAGT
The DNA here is from genome assembly GCA_900332095.2 of Cuscuta campestris. Lineage (NCBI taxonomy): Eukaryota > Viridiplantae > Streptophyta > Magnoliopsida > Solanales > Convolvulaceae > Cuscuta > Cuscuta campestris. The sequence continues at coordinate 422,228 of OOIL02000451.1, read as the reverse complement.
TCCCTCAGCTTTAGCCTCGCCCAGAACCTCCCTTAGATGATTGACCTCACGCTTGGTTTCACACAAGCTTGTTTCCAAACGACCTTTGCTTTCAGTTGCAATTGAAGCATCTTCTTGTGAATCTTTTAACAAGTTTACCAGCCTACTGATTTCTTTTTCCATTGAAGAATTTGCTTCTTTGGTTTCAGTAACACACTTCATAAGATTACACTCATTTTCCTCCCGCTCTGCCTTTAACTTCTGGTAATCTTCCTTAGACTGCTCAATGTTCTTAGTGAGTTGATCAATTTTTTGCTTTGCATCTCCGAGCATATTCTCGTACTTATCATTTGTGGCTTGTAGGGCCACTTTCAAATCTTCAATCTGTATTTCATAATCACCACTCTCCACTTGGCTAGACAAAAGCTTCTCATTGGCTTCTCTTACTTGAGAAGAGACTTCATGCAAGGCTGATGTCAAACTCTCAATTGCTCTCTTGCTCTTTTCTTCTTCCTCCCTCAAACTTTCCAATTCACCAAAAAGTCTGTTCTTTTCTTCCAACAGCTTCCCCACACTTTCGGCAGCTAGTTTTTCATTACTTAAAGCCCGGATTTTTTTATCTCTTACAGTTTCAAGATCGGAACTAAGGGATTCGACCTTCTTCACCAGTACAGAAGCCTCTTCCCGGGCCATCTTAAGTTGACAATCTGATTCCCTGAGTTCTTCTTTCTGTCTGTCAATGGAGAACTCCAATAAGCCAATCTTCTCTTTCAGAGAAGAAATCTCAGATTCTGCCTTGTGCAGCAATTCATTCCTATCTTCCACCTGTTTCATGGCTGATCCCAGATATTCCAATGCAGAACTCTTGGTTCTATGCGCTTCTTCAGCCTCAATCTCTAACTCATCAACTCTCTTCTTGCATTCCTCCAGTAGACCATGTGCACAAGATTCCGCAATCTTAGCTGCTTCCAAATCAACTCTGAGTTTCTCTAAGAGGCCCTCTTTTTCCATCACATCCACCTCATACTTTTTCCTTCTCTCAAGTTCTTCTCTGAGACTATCAATCTCAAGATGCAGCTCTGACTGGGAATCAATAATAGATCTAACGCGTGCCAACTCTGCAGAGAGGATTTCAACTTTTTCAGCATGAATCTCGGCAACTTTAGTTGCGTCATCGGCATGGGTAAGAGCCTGGTTTTTGGCATCGGTAGCCATGGCGAGTTCCTGCTTGACCTGCTCTAGTTCTTGTGCAGTGGAGAGAAGAGAAGATGCATCCGAAGCCTGCTGCTTCCTCACAGCTTCAATGTCTTTCAGCCATTCCTCTTCCTTTTTCTGAGCTGCTTCAATACCAGCTTGTTCCATCTCAACAGCACGGAACTTGTCAATCTCTGAATTGTCTTCAGCTCGCTTTTGAGCTATCAAAGCCTCTCTAAGCTTCTCGTTTGCTTCCTCTGCTAACTTCTTTGCTTCCTTCAGGTCATCAAGAGCTTGGGTCTTCTCCTTCTCTGCAGACTCTATCTTCTCCTTTGCCTTCTTGAGATCCTCTTGAACCAGACTTAGTTCTGTCTGTAATTCCGATGGCTTCAATAACCGACTTGGCTTTTTCTGGACAGACCAACAATAAAAAGGAACTACAGATTTTAGAACAACACAAAAGTTTTTTCAGCAGGTACATATGAATCAGATGGAATAAATTTTGAAATTGTTACTTTTCCATGAAAATGTTAGTCTTTAAACGTTCTTCTATTACTAGCAACGCTCCAAAAACATCAGATAAGAAATTACACCGTAGCCCGCATTTTATAGTCCACTATTCAAACCTCATTTTAAATGAGTTTGTGATCCATTGATGTCAAAAATGCTAATATGCTATCTTGGGGCTATTTCAAATAATCTATCATAATTTGTTTCCAAAATAGGATTTGAGCTTAATGTTCAGATCGATTCAGAAAAGATTAATCATGGAAACAAAACAGCAAGTTGGTAAACCACACTATATAGTGAAATTGGCTGGACTAACATCAGGTGGAGTGGCAAGCTTAGTGGAATGCCTATCCCCGGAAGAAGTCTTAGGAGTAGTAACAGATCTTGGAGACTTTTCGAACGAAGAGCGCAAGCTTAGCAAAGGCGAATCCGCATCAAACTTGTTGGTTCCTCTGCTCAATTTACTACCACCCCTAGGGGTTGCAGGTGATGCCTTACTCTTTGGGGTTTCTGGAAGTGCAGATCTGAAAAAGCAAAGCTCACACAAAAACCTATGATCAGAAGACTTGAAAAGAGCATTATTTAGTACACATGAAGTATAATCCGGCAAAACCAAACCTAAACATAGAAATGCATACAAAGAAAAAGCCCAAAGATTGAAGCTTTTTACTGATAATCATTCTAAGTTTTGCAGATTTGGAGCAAAATGCAGTGCAGAGCATTAGAAATGCTTGAAATGTGCATGCCAAGTAGAAATCTTTGAGGAAAGAGAACATTACACAAACCAGATCTAAGAATTGAAAGAAGATAAAGAGAAAAAAAAAACACTTACTTGGACTTGGAGGACATGGTGCTACTGGGGAACAGAAAGTTTCCTAGCTTAGCAACAAATGATAAAGATGGGTTTGATGAAGAAGAAGAAGAGATGAAAATGGAGATGCTTTACTATGCTGAAGACATGGAAATTGTTAGGTTGTGTTTGTGGTGAAGTAGAGTGAGAATTTGACAGATCACAGAGCACAAACGAATCATCAGACAAGATTTGTTGGATAATATTCAAAGGGGTATAGTATTGGTGGGGGGTTTAGTGTCAATCAAGTCATGTGCCCAGAAAGAGTGCAGTTACAGGCTTAACAGAGAAGAAGTGATGTGAAATTAGAATTTTCGGAGCAAATCATTTTTTATTTTGTAGTGAGATCTTGTTTCCCTTTCTCACAGTAAGAAAGAATACTTGTACTGAGAACTAGCCATAATCCTTTTACTCCATTTTAAACTTAGTTACAAACTACGGAGTATATACTCTATGCCAATATGCTATTAAACTTTATTTTATTTCTTTTCAATGACTATTTACACGGATCAGAGAAGCTTTCAAAAATGGGACTCATCCTTTTTTGTTATGGAGCAGTACATTAAATAAAAATTAATTTAATATTTATTGCATTAATTCAAAAATAAATTATTTTACTCCATTTCTTTTATTCTCTTAGGAAATACGGAATACATAGCAATAAGATGTAATTCATAAAATTTCTCTCTTGGTCAAAAATTTTTAATCACACACTTTTTATTACTTTTCTGAAAGTGTGTGTATTTTAAATATAGAACGATGAGAATATTAGAATATGTGGTAGTAAATTAATACTCCTAAGATAGATGTGTTTAAATTAATATTATGAGTCATGCATTCTTTTTCTTAAGAAATGTTTAAAATGTTACTATAATTTTAAAATGCCAAAGATGAAAGATGTGATTTTAGTTTAGGGAGGATGAGCTGAGGTAAATGACAAGTAGGAGTACCCTTTTGTTACATTTTTTAGAGATGAAATACCTTTTTGTTACAAGTTGAAGATGGGATACCTTTTTGTTACAACACGCAAAGTTTGACTACCTTCTATGTAAAAAAGATATACTCCCTCTGTCCCAAAAAGATTTACACCTTTTAAAAAAAATTGTGTCCCACAAACTTCTACCCATTTCTATTAAAAAACCACTTTTACCCCTTACTTTTTCAAACTCTACCTATCACATCATACCTTTTTTTCTTATAATCTACACATCACATCCTACTTTTACACATCAAATCAAGGTTATTTTTGGAAAGTCAACACAAAATTATCATTTCCTTAATTTCCAATTTAGTCAAAATGTGTACAACTTTTTGGGACGGAGGAAGTATTTTTTATGGAATTTTTATGTTGTTTTGAAATATGTTTAACTTCTATATTAATTTGTAAATAAAATCATTTTACAAAAGATGAAATTTTGCAAGTTGTTTGAAGTACGGAGTACTACGATATTTATGGATCGGAGATAATATTAATGCATATGATATTTATTTTGAAATAAAAATTATACTTTTAATAACAATGCACATTTATTACTATCCTCACCTTTGAATACTTGTCCAATTTTGACTTCTTACCATTATAATTGACAAAGTTGGACCCCTAATTAAATAAAAATGATACTTCGTATTAAATATTGATCAAAAAAATTTCATTAGCTTTATTCTATAAAACAATTTCAAAATGATATTTTTTTCTAATTAATACTACTCCCTCCGTCCCAGTGTATTCGTTCAGTTTGACTTTTTTGAGTCAAATTAGATAAACATTAAACTTCAATTACTCTTAATTTATGTTGCATATTAATACGATAAATTAAAGTTTTAATATATTAAAATACATTACCACTTTTATTTAATTGAATTACAAAGTTCGTCTAGTTTGACTCAAAAAAGTCAAACTAAATGAATACACTGGGATATGGGTATTATACACGGTAAATTTTTTTTAATGTTATTGACTCTATTACAATTTACCCTAGAGTAGTATTTGTTCATACTTTTCTCAACTAAATGACGCACAAAGAGTCAACGCTTCCGCATCCACTGGGACGGGACGTGAATCTGAGTGAGCTTTTCCATAAATCTTGAGTGAGCTTCCCACAACTCAAGTCAGGAGAAAAATTCATCATAAATTTTATTTAATTTAAAACCAGAGATTGAAAATAATTAATTTAAAAATGTTAAAATTGAATAAATAGGGACGAGTAAGGGGAGAGAAGGTGAGAATGTGAATTAGATCTAGGCATGGCATGGTTGAGAAAGTGGAGGATAATACTGTAGTAGTAGCCTCTGGCTGTGGCTGGATCAAGAATCTGAAAATGAACCCAAAGTCAAGAAAGAGGTCCACTAGGGTCGTAGGAGAGTGGTTGCTTTTTTTTCCATCACGGCCCCAACACCCAACACTGAAAAAGAAAACAAAAGAAAAAATGGGTGACCAGTGGACCCATAAATGGATGACCAGTGGACCCATCCTATCCGAGACAGAGTGCTTTTTTTTATATTTTATTTTTGCATGAAGACACTAAAAAACCGGTGAATTCCGTCATTTCACGCCTCCTCCTCCCCCTCCCCCTCCCTTCCTCTTTTATTCATGTTCTATTCTGCACAAATGCACGCAAAATATTACTCCTTCAGTCGCCTTCCTTCCTAAAATTCTTCTAAAAAAGTAGAAAAATGCCCGGGTACACCTTTTCATTTGTCCCCCACCTTCTCCATTACCACAGAAATAGGCAAGAAACTAAAAATAATTAAATAAATAAAAATAAGGTAAAAATTAGTGGTGGAGAAAGAGGTGGGGGACAAATGGAGTCACAAATAAAATATTTAAAAATTTTACAAACTTGTCGAACATGTAAAGTAATAAATTGAAATAATGGTCTCAAAGAATTAAAAATTAAAATTAAAATGCACAAACGATATGTTTGTGAATTTTGTTAATGTTTTGTTTGTGACTCTAGGATTACTCTTCCCAAAATATTCAATTGTTCATCACATTTCCAACTATGTATAAAATATTATTCCTTTTAAAATTATTTTATTTTACATATTGATAGGAAAATAAAAAAGCAAATGCAAATTACATTGTTCAAAATTATATATCAAAAACTCTACAAAATTAGATGTGACAAAAATATTAAAAAATCAACCTAAAGAGGAGTAAAATATAGAGACATGGCCACTCCGCCCATGCTCGGCCACGTGCTAGGCCCATGCTATGTTCCTGAGTTGATTGATACTTCCTTGTCCTGTAGCATTTGTCCTTCATTCTATGGCATATATTTTATATGCATGTCTCCCCTTGGTGTGTAATGTTAGGGGGGGGATGCTCCATATTCCAACTGTTAGTACATCGAACCTAGTCCGATTAAGTTACTTCCATCCATTGAAAATAAGATTCGACACCTGTTGTACATCATCTCGGTCCAGGTTAATAAACGTCACCCAAGGGCACTCACTATCCCCAAGCCAAGGATCCTCCCAAACTCAAATACTCCGCCTGGCTTGAACCTTCCAACAGGTCTCTTTACAAAAGAGACTTTGTGTCTCAACAATACTTCTCCAAATAAAACTTTGAATGAAACCAACCCCTAGTTCAAAAAGCACTTGTGCGACTGAAGTATTTAGCTTTAAAAACTCTTGACACCAAAAGATCAGAACGTTGGACAAATTTCCATGCCAACTTACCAAGCATAGCAAGATTAAATTCATGAACCTTCTGGAAATTGAGTCCACCCAGAAACTTATGGCAACTCAATATGTTCCAGCTCATCCAATGGATTCCACATTCCAAATTCCTTGCTTTGCTCCATCAAAACCTACCCACGAGTTGTTATAACTCATCACACATGGACTTTGAGAGTAGAAAAGTGATATGGCATAAGAAGGAATGGACTAGAGAGCAGATTTCAAAAGAATCTACTTCCCTGCCTACTAGAGAGCTTGTTCTTCCATGAAGTGAGATGCACCAAATTTTTTCCTTGATATAGGCAAGGCTCTAGTATTTCAATATCTCTTGTTCCTCCTTAGCGAATCCAGGAGACTCTAGTATTTTCATAAATCATCCTATTCCATCACTCCCAATAAAGAATACATCTGTGCGCGAATAGCAAAAATTAGGTTTAGACCAAAGCAAATAGCCAACTTTGCAAGATTGATAGATATACCTGAGGTAGTTGCGTAAGTACAAAGGGCATCTTAAAGTACTTGCACCTCGCTAGCTATGACCTTAAAAAAGAATACACTATCATCAACATAGAAGAGGTGTCTTATCATCAACGCCCCACGAGCTATTCGACCAATACAATTCTCGACTATGGATTGAATCAAACGAGTAAGACCTTCATGCCATTATAAAGAAATAAGGGGAGATAGGGCCATCTTGTCGAATACCTCTCTTTAACATAAGTAGGCGATTTAATATTGGTAATAAAAAAGGTAGTAATGCGATTGTGAAAACCCATTTCTTGAAAAACTTTTTCCAAATAGGGCCATTCCATGCGGTCATATGCTTTTGATGATTGAGTTTTTCGGTAAGTCAACCTTCCCAATGAAGGGTTAGTTTTCTCCGAGTGTCGTGTCTCTCGAGGAGTGGACGAAGGGAATTAGCTAATTTTTCTAACTAGACGAAGGTTTGGACGGGTCTGAAAGTCTTCTCGATTTGATTTGAAAATAATAATAAAATAAACTACTGGATGCTTTTGAGAAAAAGAAAATAAATAGTACGGGTATAGGACTAGACTTCGGGCCAAGGCATCATCTGAGTTAACTACTGTTGTCACATATTTAATCAATAATTGGAATAATAATATTTCTGTCACAAATATTTCATTAACTTATCCTCTCTCAAGGCAACATTAATGTGTTCTAAAAAGTTTGGCTTAATTAATTTTATATCCTCATAGACAAGGCAAAAACTAATTTCCAATAATTAATTAATTTTTCTCTCGATATAACTAATTAATTTAACAATAAAAATAATTCTAGAACAATTATTCCAACTATTAAATAAACATACAGAGTATATGCCCAAATTTAGCCAAGACCCTAATCTGGGCCCTAACCCATACTAGATATCAACAGTGCATAAAAGAAACGAACATTTTATTAAAATTGCAAGTATTTAAACTTACAACAGAGAGCAGAGTTGGAGCCACTTTGGGACAACCGGAACAAAAGTAAACTAAAATATTAAAATATAACTGAGAAAAGAGCGGAGAATGGAGTTCCGGGCCTTAAAGACCCGGATTGGNGGGCGAATGCCTCCTTTTATAGGAGAAATTTTCGGTCCAGGCCTCTGACAGGCGTGGGCCTGAGGTGGAGGCGCACGCCTGAACTAGTGGAGAATGCGGCTAAGATTTGCACGCAACTTCGGTCGTCAAATTTCCATGCTCCCTTTTTGTTAACTTTTTCTTTCTTTGTTTTTTTTGAATGATTGAAATTGTGGATTTGTGGTGGCTGCAAAATGTGACGTGCCACCTTGCTGCTGCTGCTACAGTTGGCCGGCCAGCCAGGTTGCGCCACGTGGCAGCACCTGGTTGGCCGGATTTTGATCCGGTCCGAAAATATTTTCTAAAAATACAGTCTTGCTCAAAATTTTATTCTGAACAACTTTTCCTTCTGTGCCGACTTCAAATTCCGAACAAATCTCTTTGCTCCGTTGTATTCTATTTGCACAATCTTTTACCTTTTTGTACCACTTTTGACTCAATTTTTATTCTTTTTACAACAAGACATAACTTTTGTACACTTTTGCAATTATAAATAAAAGATATAAAAACCATTGAGAAATTGATTTGTTTAATCCAAAATTAGACAATAACACATTAAATATAGAGAAGATAAGTGCGTACAAAACGGACTTATCAGCTTTGCTGATGTCAATCTTCAAAGCTACACATCCCTCTCGACCACGTCTCTTGTTCCTCAGAAAATGCATAAATTCAAATTAAAAGCGGTCGCACCATAATCATGGTCCATGGATATCCAAACCTAGCACAAATCCACTTTGAGCCTCAGAAAAAACAGAAAGTAGAACTTTAACACATATAACGATCATCTTACTTAAGATCTCGTATAGAACCTTGCAAAGAGCAATAGGGTGTAAACCACCCATGTCCTTTGGTTGGGGTTTCTTTGGGATTAAAATTATATCTGTCGTGCCAAGTGAATCCGGAATGAAACCCAAGTTGAGTGGACTTGTACAATTGAACTTTTACATTAAAAACTTATACGCAGGTTCAAATTTACAAAAGTTCACTCTAGCACTGTCCGACAGAGTGTTCAGTACTTTCGAGACCAGTTTGATGGTTTATTGCATCATCAGGTACATTATTATTACAAATACAATGAATATTAGAATATTTAGTGTAACCTTTGTATCATTACAATGTTTGATTACAATGCAGGTGATTTGGGAGTCGTATATCGTTCAAAATATTTCTGCTTACTGTAGGGCGGTGCAGGCCCTTTGGTCATACGAGGGTGTAGTTATTTACTAATTGCATGTGGAGCCCATCATGCCAAAGAGGTTTGCATGACAGTGTGGGAAATTGCAAGCTATACCTGAACTCCTATTTTCGCATGAAGCAGATCATTATCCACCCTCCGGTATTGGTTCCCTTAATGCATTTACTGAATACGTTCGTGTATGGAGAGACGATCGTCTAAACCATGTAATCCTTGACAAATGGTCCCTCTAAACTCCCCACTCAACGTCAGAGTGGATTTAGTAGCCGGTTATAGAGATTGATTTGCTTTTTGTGGGATCCTAACCACCACCGGTTTACAGAGTTTTAACAATATGATTAAAGGATGTCAAATGTTATCGATCACTACCATTTTGAGTATGTCTTATAGCAAAATGGTTGAATCTTTTACAAAACGGGACAAGACTGCTCTTGATTGGCAACAAAAAACTTTTGTATCACTCTGAAAATTTTGAACATCTTACGAAGCTGCGAGCGAACGAAACTAAAGTGGGTTGTTGCAAACTACGACAACCAATATGTTACTAGTCATACTTCTCGAACAGATCCATCATCTATATACAGCTACATGGTGGATCTCGAGAATAGAGTTTGCACTTGTGGTCGATGGTGTTCCGATGTAGTCCCATGTGTTCATGTTCATGCTGTTTTCACTCTAAGCGTCAAGGTGCTGACAGTCTCATCCCACCGGTATACTCCGTTCAAAATTATCTATAGTGTTATAGTGAACTGATTCAACCCGTTATTTTTCAACCCAATTTTGATATTGGTGACTTTCATGTCAATCTGCCAACAAGACCAGAGGGAGAGATTCCACGTTCATGAAGGCGTAAGCGTAACCGATACGTTGTCGAGATGGACCGTAGAGCAACTAGAGAAGGATGAATGTATACGTCTAGCACAATAAATGTAACTTTATTGGTCTTTTTGTTAGATGTGTCTTCCCAGACCCTACTGTAGTGGGATTCAACTGGGTTGTTGTTGTTGTTTGTTAGATGTATCTTGTTCAATAAAAATTTCTTGCATAATTTTTTTGTTTATCAAAATATTTATTATATTGGAGTGTTTGTGATGCACCTCCCATGCAAAATAGGTAATTATTTATATTATTTAAAATAATCGGGATTCTAAAGCCCAAAAATTAAAAACAAAATAGAATGTGTATTTGAGATACCGTTAAAAAAACAAAAAAATAATCAAAATTTGAAATACCGTTCTTCACTTCTTCCCAAGTACGATTTTCTTGCAGAAATACTTCCCTCTAGCGTAATTTCTCCTATCAAATTTAAGTACTTTCTAAATGTACTATTTCTATTTCAAAATTAACTTCGCATGTATAAATAGAACAATTTCTAAGAAAAAGGGGATATGTATAGTTAAAATTTGGACACAGGTGAGAGAAAGAACATGAATCACATATTTTTATTCTTAAAAGGAAAAAGAATATTATTTTTAGACATACAAAAAAAGAAAGTACGAAGTCAATTTTAGGGTAGGGCAAATTCTTCCAAAGGACACAAAATTCATGCTCATTTTATAAATCTTAGTGTATTTGTAGCATAAAAGAGATGAACCTTTTGCAAAATAGAAATATCCACATTAAAGCCCATGAAAAATATGAGAAGTCCACATTTTAAATGTAGACCTTAGAACCATGTAAGCAACACTCTTTAGGTAGAAGGTAGTACTCCCTCTGTCCCAGTATATTAGTCCAGTTTGACTTTTTTGAGTCAAATTGGACAAACTTTGAGCTTCAATAAAATAAAAATCGTTATGTATTTTAACATAAAAATGACTTTATTCGATTTATCGTATTGAGAACTTTCAAAATTGTATTTCATTATGCTAATATGCAATTTAAATTGAGAGAGTAATTGGAGTTCAAAGTTTGTCCAGTTTGACTCGAAAAAGTCAAATTGGACAAATACACTGAGACAGAGGTAGTATTTGTTAGTTTAACTAAATTTTACATACTACCAGGAGTAAACTTGTTTAACATTTTTTTAAATTCAAATACTCAGTTCGTTTCATATGATACAAATTACTCAGTAATACGGAGTATGTTTTTTTTTTTGTTTTGCAAAATCTAACCCTTTTATGAAAAAAAGAGGTTGAGAATGCAGTTTTTTACAGGAAAGGGGGGGGGGGATATGAAAATTATTTCTGTTTATTTATTCAAATGGGGCTTTTTGGGACAAAATAATGGTAATTATCATCAACATATGAAATATAGAAGTAAAACATGCCATTTCTTTTACAGTACATTTCTATAACTAGCCGCAGTGAAGAAACTCCACCTCTTTAGTCATCATCATATGAAATATGGAAGTCCACAGCACAGCCAGGTGCCTCAGGATCTTCAGCACCACAGCAGTCATAAAACTTGGCTGCATAAGGAGGGTCATTTGGTCCCAACTCGTAGTACCTTTATTGTATAAAAGATTGTTAACAACTTCCCTATATCGATATAAAAAAAAGGTGATGAGAGCAAATGCCAAGTGCTAGCTTTAGTATCAAGAACAATAAAGCATAGATCTCACTCTAGAACTCTCAATGGCCACCTTACTCAGATTCTCAACGTGGGAAAACGGGAACAATATGTACTAATTCTTGAATGACTGGCTTCAGAGTTTGGATGCACCAGCCATTATAAGAAGCAAGTTAATAAATTAATCTAGATTAACGTATAGGTGATTTTATTGTCATCACACTATTTTGGGTAATTAGATTTACTGACTAAATGTGAAACCATAAGAAATATTGATAAGAGTTAATTAGGAGGTGTGGACTACACACTCATTCAATCATATTATGAGTTTCAGCACTTAGAAGCGGGGGCATAGGGGGCGGTAGCCCTAGTGGCGGGGTCCTAGGGGAAGAGCCCCTTGTTGGGGTTCCAAGTCAGCTTGAAATTTTTTATTTTGGTAAGTGTTGCCTTTTGAAAAACTCAACAAATTTTGAATGACTTTGAGAAAGGGCACTGAAGTATTCGAGTACTTCTAGTGAGTTTTCACGAAAAGGATGAATCGCCTAGTCTTTGAATACTGAAAGCTACTATTTGAATGCTTACATCTAGTGACTTTCACGAAAGTCTGGGACGCCTTAATATTCGAATACTACAACTGAGTATTCGAATGCTACCTGAAAAGTTGTGTTGGTTCATTTTGACTACTACGCTTGAGTATTTGGATATTAGACGAACAGTGGAGCTGGTTCGTCTAAATTGGCACGTCTGGTTGGATTTCTTCTACAAATATGAAGATATTGTGGTATGTTTCAAACAACAAAAAATCCATACTCGTTCTAGACTTCTAGATACTTTACATCTTATCTGAGTAAAGAATTTTGGGTTACCACCCAAATTACTTTAATCTCAACGTGTTATTACAATTTGTAAGTCTATCCCGATCGTTCTAGATACTTTACATCTTATCTGAGTAAAGAATTTTGGGTTACCACCCAAATTACTTTAATCTCAACGTGTTATTAAAATCTGTAAGTCTATCATGCTAGATTTCATAAATTCAGTTTACTCCGAAAAACGCAGCAATGCTGCACAAAGCCATTAGATATTTTCCAACATAACCCCCAAGGAATTCTGAAACTGGCAGCTAAATGCCTACTGCTTGCAAGTTACAACCTTCTAAACTAATTCAACAGTACTTAATTCATAAAAATTGGTATTTAATTTGAATAAAAATAAAAATAAGAAACAACTATTAGATTCCCTTGTGTTCCGTCCTTGAGTAAGTAGACTTATAAACAACAAAAGATCTTTGAACATTGAACCAATGGAATGGAAAAAGGATGAAAGGGAATGTGCATGGAGAGTGAGTGATAGAAGGTAAAAGGGGTATCCATAGACGAGGATAGCAAAACCTGAAAAAGTGTATGGACTATGGACATAAACTGGTAAGAATCATTGTACTAGAGACCAATTAATTAAATGAATCCGGAATAAGGAAAGAGAGCTGGATTTCAAAACTCTAAAGTGAATTTGAATGTAAACTCTCAAATTAGAACATACTCCCTTTGACCCACTATCTTTGCCTCTCTTACCATTTTTGACCGTCCAAAAATCTCTTTCCCATTACGTACTTAATCTAATTTTAACCCAACTTGACAATCTGATCAGGCACAAACAAAAAGTTTTAGATCAGAGATATTTAAATTTGACATTAGAAACTTCCAGACGAGATAAAAAAATTCAAGATAAGTTCATACCAGGTGAGAAAGATTAAAACAAAATCAGCCAGGCCTGAAAACTTAAGAGAAGATGATCATGTGTTTTATCAAGCTCAAGGAAAAGGTCATCAATATTCAACACTACTTCAATGATACTCTAAAATCCTCACCTTCAAGGCCTTTGTGAGAAGAAAGTATTATCCCACATTCCTTAGTCGATCAACCATAGACAAAGAATATATACTACGTAGTTTCTAATGTTTGGTGTATATGATATCGGTGACTGTTGCTACTACTTCATCAGTTCATGATATCCTTGGACCTTCAATTTTGAACGTGATTGTTAAAAGATTGAGACATATCTGATAGAATTTAGGATTGGGTATGGACAACTGGATTGGACAACAAGACACTTGGGTTGAACCACATTAAAAGATTGAATCCAATCGATTAGTTAGTTCAACTCAAGGGCTTATATACCGGTTTATTTTCTCTCCAAGTTCCGATGTGGGATATTCTTTAACACTCCCCTCAAGTGGACAACCGGGCCATTTTGAATCTAACCGGTTGACCACTTGCAAATGGACTCTCATCCTCTTGATTTTTTTTTTGAGCGCCAACACCTAAAGGACCACGAGCCGCTGGGTATGGACTTCCAGACGAGCAATCGTGTTAAACAGGCCACAGGCCGTTGGGTACAACCTCCATACGGACAACTGGGCTAAAGACTAATGGGCCGCTAGGAATGAACGTCTAGACGGACACCTTGACAAACGAGGTGGGCTAAAACTGGCTCTGATACCATGATAGAATTTAGGATTGGGTATGGACAACTGGATTGGACAACAAGACACTTGGGTTGAACCACATTAAAAGATTGAATCCAATCGATTAGTTAGTTCAACTCAAGGGCTTATATACCGGTTTATTTTCTCCTCAAGTTCCGATGTGGGATATTCTTTAACAATATCTGCCATTGAAATCCAAAACCCCCAAAAAGAAAAGGGAAATATTCATGTAAATACTCTAAAAAAGTACTCCGTAGCAATTATACAAGAATACTCCTAGAAGACAATAATGATCCAAAACTTAGAAGTATACACTTTGATAAACTGAAAGTCGCCTACAACCAATCGAACGAACCAGACATAAATCTGAAAGAATAAACAAATGACACTGATAAATTGAGAGTCGCTGATTGAAGTAGAAAATTACCTCTTCTGATCATCGTGACGGCGGCAGACGAAAAAGGAAGGATGAAATCGGCAGGAAGAAGAGGTGTTGGAGCGGGAAGTGAACGCAAGCTTGCATTTCTTGCAAACCTTCTCGTGCTCTTCATTCACCATCTTCGCATCCTTTTCCATTCTCGAGAAACTCAACCGCTTCCGGGTGCATCGCAATTTTCTGATTCATATACAATTATATACAACATAGTAATTTTATGATTTAAGTAACTCGTGTATAAATTTCCTTGTTTGTTACTATTAATTTCTTAGTTCTTTCCTCCTGCGTTGCATGGGTCATAGTTAAGTTATTAAATTAAAATCATTTTTAAATGGTATAAATGGGTATATAATGAAATATAGAGATTTCATTATTTTAAAGTATAAAAGTTAGTTAAATGATTTGTAATTTCAAAAAAACTTCTTTATAAATTACATTACTCGTATAATTCTTCTCTTTGTTGTATATCAAGATCTTAAAGCCATTGCGACTTATTAGTTTTTAAACTATAACATACAGTTTCCCATGACTAAATATCGGTTTCCGTAACAATAATTCAACATGTTTCAAATATTGCCACTGACAATAATTTAATAATTTGACATATTTGGCAATAATTAAACATATTAATGTATTTATTTTGGAATTTGTTGTTTTTTAAATTTATTTTCATATTTAAATGGTACTATTTACTTACCCTGCGGTATTTATTTTCAATTTTACTTTAGAACACTTACTATTTTTACACATGTCCATGTTTGTAAATTATAGTATTAATAGTATTAATTCTAGAACACTTACCATTGTTACGCGTTTCTATGCTTATAGTATTAATTTATAATTTTTTATTTTTGTATTTAAATGGTACCATTTACTTATTGTACCATATTTATTTTTTAATTTATTTGATAAAATTTACAATTTTTACATGTTTCCATGCTTGTAAATTATAGTATTAATTAATAGTATTAATTTGTAGTTTTTCTATTTTATTTTTGTATTTAAATGGTACCATTTACTTACCGTAACATATTTATTTTCTAATATATTTTAGGACACTTACAATTTTGAGATTTATTTAGAATACTTTCCTAATTCATTTAGAACACTTACCATTTATTTTATTTTTGTGTTTAAATGATACCATTTGCTTACCGTACTGACCAACCGTACCATGTTTATTTTCTAATTTTCTAATTAAAACACTTACCATTTTTAAAACGTTTTCATGTTTTTAAATTATAGTATGAATATTAATTTGTAATTTTTTACTTTATTTTCGTATTTAAATGGTTCTAAGTACTTACCAAACCACATTTATTTTCGTATTTAAATGGTTCTAATTACTTACCAAACCACATTTATTTTCTAATTTATTTCAGAACACTTACCATTTTTAGATATATTTTATTTTCTATTTTATTTTAGAACACTTACCTATTTTATTTTAGAACACTTACCATTTATTTTATTTTCATGTTTAAATGATACCATTTGCTTCATGTACCAACCTACTGTACCATATTTATTTTCTAATTTTCTAATTAGAACACTTGCCATTTTAAAATGTTTTCATGTTTTTAAATTATAGTATTAATATTAATTTATATTTTTTTATTTTCGTATTTAAATGATACTAATTACTTACCGAACCATATTCATTCTAATTTATTTTAGAACACATACCATTTTTATATTTGTTTTATTTTCTATTTTATTTTAGAACACTTACCTAATTCACTTTAGAACACTTACCATTTATTTTATTTTCGTGTTTAAATGGTGTCATTTGGTTATCGTACCTTACCGTATTTATTTTCTAATTTTTGAATTAGATCATTTACCATTTTTAAAACGTTTCCATGCTTGTAAATAGTATTAATATTAAATTGTAGTTTTTTATTTTATTTTTGTATTTAAATGTTATCATTTACTTACTGTACCATATTTATTTTCTAATTTGTTTTAGAAAATTTACCATTTTTATACGTCTATGCCTTTAACTTTTAATATTTTTAGTTTTTTAAAATAGCTCATTCAAATCCCGCCCATAATTTATTAATTTGTATTTTTTATTTCATTTTACATTTTTAAATGATAGCGTATTTTATTTCCATACTATAATTCTCGAGTGGTTCACTACTATTTAGTTTAATTTAATTTAAATACCTAAATGGCGCAGCATTTAAATAAATTATAAAAATGAAAACATACTTAAAATTGAAGGAAAAATTGAGGCAAAATATTTAAACTACCATTTGTGTTGTCAACACTTTCTATATATGAGTCTCACGTATGGGCGGGAAAACATTGAGGAAATATTCCCCTTTTTTTAAATAAAGTATAGATTAGTCATTGTAAAAGATAATCCTTGATTCTTACTATTATTATTTTATTCCATTATTATCTCCTATTACCTTGTTTACATAATTCCTAATTGTGTAACTCCCCTTAATTTAGGCGTATAAATTCCCTGATCTTTAGGCTAATAACTACGAGCTCATTGAGTGCCTTTAAATCTTTAATGTATTCAACTATATATGTAACCTTTGTAAAAAGCTAATGAATCAATCATTCCTTGATATTATATGGTATGAGAGAAGTAAACAAAAAAATATAATCCAATTGTGCTATTGCACCTCATTCTCTCGATCATCCTCTTCGATCTGTCTCTTTCATGGCTCTCACGACCCAAATCACAAAGGACACCCCCATTATCCAACTTCATGCTAAATCGCATTTCCCTATTAAGTTGATCTCTACCAACTTTCTCATATGACAACGCCAAGTTCAGTCCATACTCATTGGACTTGATCTACTTGGTTATGTCAATGGTACACTAATTGCCCTGCCCAAGGTTGTTGATGCCACACCAAATCCATGTTACTCGACTTGGTTTCACAAGGACGAAGCTATCGTTGGCGTCTTCCTTGATAGTTTTTCTCGGCCCCTAATTTCTAATGCTGAGACGGCTCACATGGCTTGGCAAAGTCTCAACTCTACCTTTGCAAGTGCAAGACGTGTTCGAATTATTTCCCTCAAATCCTAATTTGGCAAAAATCCATGTGGAAATCGCTCCATTGCTAAGTATCTTAAAGACATGCACTTCATTGCCAACGAACTTGCTCTTGTTCAATGTCTGGTCTCTGAAGAAGATCTTGTCGTGCATGTGTTGAACTAAGTCGGCTCCGAATATGATGTTATCTCGTCGGCAGCTCTCCTTCATCCTACGTCTATTCTATTCACAGAATTGGGTGACATTTTGAAGGAACATGAAGCAAAAATTCAAACTTCTGATGATGTGCATTGGTTTTGGATTATTTTTTCTCTGTGAACTAGTTACTTCTAGCAAACTTCAGGTAGCTCATGTCCGCTCCTATGATCAATTGGTAGATGTCCTCACGAAACCTTTTGCCCGTACATTGTTCACGTTTTGATCAAAGATTGGTGTCTCCAACGGACCCCCCATATTGCGAGAACGTGTAGAAGATAATCGTTGATTCTTACCATCATTGTTTATTCCATTATTATCTCCTATTACCTTATATACATAATCCCTGATTGTGTAACTCCCCTTAGTTTAGATGTATAATTTACCTGATCTTTTGGCTAATAATTAGGATTTCTTTTCGTGTCCTTTAATGTATTTAACTATACGAGCAACCTTTGTAAAGAACTAATGAATCAATGTTCATTGATATTATAGTCATACACATAATTTATTCTACCAATGGTTATTTAATGTTGATAAGGAATTTGAACTTATGACGTTACAAATGAAACAAAAGTATGATAATTATTGGGGGACATTTCAAAATTCACCAAGGTTCCCATGACATTGGGTTCCAATGTCATGGGATGACCCGGGGGTGCTCCG
The DNA here is from genome assembly GCA_900332095.2 of Cuscuta campestris. Classification (NCBI taxonomy): domain Eukaryota; kingdom Viridiplantae; phylum Streptophyta; class Magnoliopsida; order Solanales; family Convolvulaceae; genus Cuscuta; species Cuscuta campestris. The sequence continues at coordinate 403,924 of OOIL02000451.1, read as the reverse complement.
GTGCTCCGTTCGTAAAATTGACGATTCCTACCCCCATAACCCCCGGTAAAACCCCCCACCCCCGACCCGAACACACCCCTACCCCCGTCAATTGCACTCCACAAGTTGATTTTGACTTTGGAGTCAAATTTTGACTCCAAAGTCAAAATCAACTTGTGGGGTGCAATTGACGGGGGTAGGGGGTGTGTTCGGGTCGGGGCGGGGTGGGGGGGGAGGTTACTGGGGGGTTATGGGGGGTAGGAACCGTCAACTTTACGAACAGGGCACCGGAGCGCCACCAGGTCATCCCATGACATTGGAACCCAATGTCATGGGAACCTCACCCTTCAAAATTTATCTAGTGATTTATATGTGAATAATTATTGATCCATGCATGAAATATATATAGAGATTCAATTTAGTTTACATTTTATGTACAATGCGGTGAAAGGGGGGAAAATAGCCAAAGAGGTAAAGAAGTTTGCAGAAAAATTATTTGAGTATAGACAAATGCATGCTCCCTCAAGCATTAAAAGTGGGAAAAGCTCCGTTTTGGTTCAAACTATTCCATCTTCCAAAGGAGGAAGTGTAGACCTCATGAATTCTATAAGTGAGTAAGTGAAAATGAAGATGAGAGGATGTGACAAGGGAAATAAGTTTTTGAGAACATAATTTGGTAGACATTTGGATGAGATAATGGGTTTCATGAAGAGAGAGAGGTATTGACTTGATAGAAATTTAATGAATCAAAGTTCTCTATAGTGGCACACATGGCTCGTGAGAAATTAGTTGTACCCGTGTCAATGGTTGCACCGGAGTTTGCATTTAGTGCGGGTTGGAGTCATTTGGATCAATTTCAAAGTTCTCTAACACCTAAGGTGATGTAAAATATTTTGCGATTTTTAGTTTAAAGTATTTTTTTAAAAAAATTGCATCGTGTTTGATTTCACTAATGCTTGTCAAACTTATAATAAAAGGTGGTTCAAGCTTTTATATGTGCCCAAGATTGGATTTGTCCAATCTTCATAAGAAAAAAGTTGATATGGAAGATAAGTTAGAGAAGTTCTAGAAAGGTATTAAAACATTAATACTATATGCATTTTATTTCACATATTTTATTTTTTATATATAAGAAATCTACAGAGTATTTGTTTTGATATTTGAAGGATGTGAATATAGAATATGACTTGATCTTCATGAATAAATAAATAGCTCATTGTTGCAGGTTTGAGAGATTTGAAATAAACTTGAAGTATGTGTATGAATTTCTTTTAGTTGGATGTGTTGTGGTTTTTAAAAGCAAAACGTTATTGATCAACAAAGTAAATTAATTTAATTTATATTTTATGTTTTTAAACTCAAGGTTAATGTCTTTGACAAATCGTAAGTGCGGAACTGTCATATCTGTAAATATATCTGTAGGTGCATGGAGTCATGGGCCATGGCAATTTAGAATATTTTCAATGTTTTGAATATTTCCAATTGGATTTCTTACTCATTGTTTGTTTTTTGCTTTTTAAGGGGTTTGTTTTATTTAGATGTTTGTTTTTGCTTGGGAAAAAGTTATTACTTTTTGCTTTTCTTAGGTCATGGTTGTTGGATTATGAAGCTCATTGACTTCATTGTGTATGTGTTTGGACTGCAGATTATGAAGTCTTTTGTAGTACATATTTTCACGAGAATTGAAATCTAAATTTAATTTTTTAGCTTGGATTCGTTCCTTTCGGTCTGGACCAATTCGGTCTATATTATATTAATATGGTCCGGTCCAAAACCAAATACACTTAGGTCCGGTCTTCAATCTGCATTTTGGTATAATTCGGTCCTTAGTCTTTGGTTCGATTTGGTTCGGTTTAGTCCGTTTTTAGACCGATGAACACCCCAAGTGGAGGGGAAGACAGGGAAGAGAATCTGAGCCATCCGCTTGTTTGGTTTAAAAACTGAAGAGTAGAAGACCAAAATTTTAACTTCAATTTTTTTTCCATCTCTTCCGAATCGGACGAATTCTACATTCGTCTCGTCCTCTTTTTTGATCCTCCGTCAATTTTTTCTTCTCATTGCCATTTTAAAAATTTAAAAATAAAATAAAAAATAAAAAAATGATTTAGAATAAATTAATAAGTAATAATAATAAATAAAAATAAACAAATAAGTAATGATAAAATAAATAAATAAATAAATATAAATAACAAATAGAAATTAATAACAAAAACTTATAATGATAAAACCAAACAATAAATAATAATAATAATAATAATAATAATAATAATAAAATTAAGTGTATATTAAATTAAAAAATTAATAAAAGAATAAAAATAAAAAGTAAAAACTAATGATAAAATAAAAATGAATAAAAAAATTATAAAATAAGCAACAAGATCGAATAAGATAAATTAATTATAAAAACCAAAGTAATAAATAATAAATAAGTTAATAATAATAAATAAATACATAATTGATTTAAAAATTAAAAGTAAAAATTTAAAAATAAAAATAATAAAAAATAATATTAAAAAAATTAAAATAAAAATTACTGGTCACAATTAAAAAATTGATAAAAAAATATTAAAAATGAGAAATAATAAAAAAAATTAAAAAGAAAACCTTTTCTTCCCCTCATCCTTTCCCATTCCCTCCCACCCACTCCTTCCCCTCCCCCCTTCCAACCATATAGACCCTAATGCACTCTTCTGCTAAGGACAATAACTAGAGCACGATAGAGAATTGTTGATTAATAAATGTGTTCAGAATCAGAGTGTCCTCCCAAATCCATATTTGAGTTTGGTTTCTATTTTCGAATTGAGTTGCATTGATTCAGGAACTCCACTCCTCTACCTACTGAAAATTAATCCATCTAGGTTTTCTTCCCAAAAATTCTCATGAATCGAGATTATTTTGACAAGGGGCTTTGAGCCTATGTCACTGCGCCCGTGCTAGCTCGCATGTAGCCCTGGTTGATTTGATATTGTGGAGGGATTCTACACAAGTCTCTCGGTGTCTAATTCTTGGCTACAAAATTTGTATTGGGGAATTCCTTTGGTATTGAACGCCAATCTCTGCAATTCAGCTTCAAATCCGGCAATCTGGGTATCTAAATCCACTTTTGGCCTCCATGGATCTTTATTCAATTTTGAGGTTTCGTCTTTCTTTCAGGACGTGATTATATACTATGTGCACCTGAGGTTTCATTCAAATCATTTGGGCGGATGGATTTCCTGGGAGAAACGACTGCTGGGTATGATAATTGTGGCAGCCTTCCTGGAATGAATGACCATGCTCTTTGGGCTACTGAGGATGATTATAGAGCCTGGAATGAAGGTGGCGGGTATGAGCCCCCGAACAAGAAATCCCGTACCTCACAGGGCTCGGAGTCTCAAGTCGTAGTCCCTATCAGATCCAAAGCCATTGGGAAGATGTTCTTCAAGACCAAACTGTGTTGCAAGTTCCGTGCGGGGGTCTGCCCCTATATCACCAACTGCAACTTTGCTCATGGGCTTGAAGAGCTTCGCAAGCCGCCTCCTAATTGGCAGGAGATAGTCACTGCTCATGAGGGAGGGGTGGGATTTGAAAACTACAGAGAGGAACACCAGATTCCAATAATGACTTCCCCTGAATCGCGGGCCGACTTTCAGAGGTCTCACAAAGGAAGGCACTGCAAGAAGTTCTATACCGAAGAGGGTTGCCCGTTTGGAGATAGCTGCACCTATATTCATGATGAACAGGCGCGGTCTAGGGAGAGTGTTGCCATTAGTGTGACTCCCACCATGGGCGATTTCGATAAGAATAACTCAACAGCGATGTACCAAAAGCCCACCAACTGGAAGACAAGGATTTGTAACAAGTGGGAAACAACGGGGTATTGCCCATTTGGCACCAAGTGCCGTTTCGCTCACGGGGCAGCAGGTAAGGCTTAAATTCTAATTGTTCTCACCAACTGACGATACCATCCTTCATTCCTTCTTGTTCATCTGTTCAAATTTGTGTTAGTTTACCTCATTTTATCTGAAAAAATGAATTTTATTTCTAATAGAAGTCTATTTAATCATTTGATAATCTGATATAATATGATGGAGAGAATGTGTAGTGTTTTAAAAAGAGCTAGCCAGTAGTGAAGTAATCAAGGTCACACAAGATTTAAGTTGAACTAGGAAAAAGAGTTGAACTGGGTGGGATGCTGTGACCTAAGAGGAAAAGAATTAATCCTAAGCTTCCAATAAGAGCCTAGAGCATTACAATTCTGCATTTTATGCTTGACAGACTGTGTTAGTTTACCTCTTTCAACTTGGCAACTTTGTTCTTTGGGCTATTAGATATGGGGAGTCATGCAGTCTGAGTGTGTAGGGAGGAATTGAAAACGAAAATTAGAATAAAGATTCATCATTTGTTTGTATGGTGGGGGGTATTGAGCGTGCAGTCTTGATTCCTGAGATCCGTCTGTCATTCCATACATTAGAACAACAACAACCCCGTTGGATCCCATGTAGGGTCTGGGGAGGGTGTGTGTAAGCGGACATTGCCCCTACTTGAAAGTAGAGAGGCTGTTTCCAAGAGACCCCCGGCTCAAGCTACACAAATAAAGTCATTCCATACATTAATGAGCACAAAAACAGATAATTGAGTGTGTAAAAATGGAAGTAAATGGTGGAAAATTTTGGGAAGGAATTGGCTAAGGAGTCTGTTTATACAGTGGTCAAGAGGGTCTTTTATAATAAATGTTATCCTAATACAAAGGAAGTAGGTTCTGGTACGTTTATATGGCATGACGTAGTCCTTGTCGAATATAGATACTAAATGAATGTGCAGATAAAAGTATACCTGTTATACGGTTCCTTGAGAGATGAAGGAATTCCAAACAAATCACATTGGCTTATTTATGCAGTCTTCTCTTCTAGTCTCTTCCTATTCTTGAGTCTATGACCAGAAACCCATGCTTTTACCAATGACTTATTTTCCTAAAATCTCATCAGCAATGTTTGAGAAACTCTTCAAATGACCAACATATGCTAACAGGCTGAGGCGGTCTTTCTATGTTCCCTAAATCCCAATTTGAATGCCGGAAAATGTTAGGAAATGAAACTAGAGAGGAGGCTTGAATTTGGCAGAAAATAAAAAATTCGTTCAAGTTCAAATCTAAGTATACTCCTCCGTCCCAGTAAACTTTACTCACTCTCTTTTTGGAGCTCCAAAAAAAAAAAACTTTCTAGTTACTTTATTTCTGTTTTTTGTAATGAACCAGTGGTCCACGAAATTTCTCTCATCTAAAAAGATTCCAGCAATACACTAACACTTCTTCAAACTTTATTAAAGTCAAACGGGTAAAGGTTTTTGGGAAATGGGTAAAGATCTTAAAAAGTTCTAGTCAAATTTAAAAGTTCATTTTTTTTCGTGTGAAACCTCATACCTAAAACTCCCAATTTCATTGGCATCCAATTCAGCGCTGAACTGTGTATCAATTTCTGCATGTTTCACAAGGTATCCAATCGTGTGCTTACCTCTTGCTTTGAATACCTTGGCCGGAATAATGGAATCATCTTGGAAAGTGGTATGATACAATTTGATAATAATTGGTCTTATTGAATAATGAAGGATACCTCGTTATATATAGAGATTACAAGAGAGTTCTAATCATAGTAGGAGAAGAACTATAGTAACTGTTATTCCTAAAACAATAAAATAAAGAAGGTAATAAATAATACAGAGTAATTTTTTATTTCCTAATACATCTATTATTCCTAATATGGCATTATTCTTGTTTATGTACTAATAATGTCATCTCTTTAAATATATTTTATGGCATGCAGAACTGCATAATTTTGGTGGAGCTCAAGTAGAGGGCGAAGGAAAAGATTCTGCTTCAGATATAAAACCAGGAGGAGGATCCTCCTTAAAGCCGGTTGATCTGAAGGTGGCCTCGACAACATATCTTCCCAGTAACAACACATCTCAGAGGAGGCCTATTCAGAAGTGGAAAGGACCGAATAAAATAAGTAAAATCTACGGTGACTGGATAGACGATATGGACTGATAAGAGGGTGGGGTTCTATGTTCTTGAATGTAAAAGTTTCTCAGCTGTGGTGAAATAAAGCTTTTGACCAATTCGCCCTCCGTTTCTTGTGAGTTTGGAGCTTAACTGGAATATTATATATCTCTTTTTCAGGTTCAGATCATGTTGTTGCTCTATGTAGTTTATGTACCATAGTGAGTGATATAAACTAACTTGTTCAAAACAAAATAAAATAAAAATCACGTTCTCTCTGCCCCAAACTAATTGTCATTTTAGCTATTTTGTCCCAAAGTAACTGTCCTCCTAAGAATTTTTTTACATGTTTTAGGCTATGTTCCCTTCAACTAATTTGATTGAATCTGATCTGATTAAAATAAGATCTGATCTGATTTGATTCCAATAAGAATAAGTAATAAGTAAAAAAAATAAGTTGGGGAGAATATGGCCTTACTAATCTCACAGATATGTGATATTTATTTACTTTTCCTGCATTTAACATTTTTTATTGTTTAAAAAGAAATTAGAAGTGTTTGATGTTAGCTTGAATAAGAATAGAGTGGTTATCTTTTAGACCATCTCCAATAGATTATGTTAGACTATATATAAAAGTCATTCTTGTGCCATAACCTGAAGCTTGAGTTTTTAGTTGAATTGGTTTCTTGATATGGTATCAGAGCCTTGATGACCAAGTAATCACAAGTTCAAAACTCAGTGTCACCCAGTTTTAAAAAAAATTAAGGTTTCACGTGCATGACTCAAAGAAATCACACCTGCACGTGAGGGGGCGTGTTAGACTATATATAAAAATCATTCGTGTGCCACAACCTAAAGTTTGAGTTTTTGGTTGAGTTGGTTCCTCGACGGATTACACTAAACTCAAACCTAAAATGCAGTAAGAACTCAAAATGTAGTAATTTATTTCCAACCAATTACATCAAATTCAAAAAAACATATTCATGTAAACTGAAATATTGAAGAAAACAAATAAAAAATCCCTGAAGTGGAGGCATCAAAATCAAAGCAAAAAAAACCTAGAAATTCGACTCTCGCAATAGATGAACTCCTTGTTAATTTGGGTCTGGTTTGAAGAATTCAATCTTGAATCTGAAAATCCATACAACTTTGATGTACCGTTAGGTTTTGGATCTCACTCTTAGGTACATTAGGGTTGTATGGATTTTCAGATTCAAGATTGAATTCTTCAAAGAAACCGTCCTCCAATTTTTTTACATGTTTTACTAATCGTACAGATATGCTATATTTCTTTACTTATCCTACATTTAACATTTTTATATTTTTAAAAGAAATTAGAAGTGTTTGATGTTAGCTTGAAAAGAAGTTAAAAGTGTACCCCATTTGTACACCACCCGGATCCTTATCACACATTTCTTATTTACTTTTCTCTCTTCATATCTCCATTAAGAGATGCGTGGTGGAGACTGGAGAGCTTTTTGGTGTACAAATGGGTACACTTTTGTATACCCATAGCATTTTATAATAATAATAATAATAATAATAATAATATAGGTGTGGGATTTAATCGAATCAAATCAGACTAGATCCAATCAGATCAGACTAGATTCAATCAGATCACACCAAATCAATTCCAATAATATCAAATAAGGGAAAATATAAAAAATAATATTAAGATTTTTCAAGGATTAAATAATAATTACTATTTGATTAAATCGCATTACTTTATTTAAAGCTACACATACCTAAATCTTAATTATTATTTTTATATAATAATAATATGTTATTACTATTATTATTATTTCAACTACAAATCATTATTTCTAGTAATTTCTTAGCTTGTAAGAATGATGCATGAAAGCGATGTTAAATCTTAAAAAGTTGTATTTTTCATACTTTAAAAGAGTTGTTTTAAAATGCTTGTTTATACAAGAATTATACAAAACTTAGTTTTTAAAATCATAAATACTTTTATACTTAAAAAGAATCACTTTTAAACTTTAAAATGGTACAGAGTATAAAATACACAAGGATGAGTTTATGACAAAATTAATAGAGGTGAAAGAAATATTAGTGTTTAAGATTTTATATGATGTTTAATTTGTAACATGTAATATATTATTATGTAATATGAGGATAAAATGTGATATTCTTGTAGAATAGCATCCATATTTTTTAATATTTAGTTATTTTAATAGCGAGTAATAATACACTCTCTTTACTATATAAATACAAATTGATTAATTAGTTTTCATATATCAAAAAAAGTTTAAATATGTCAATGATTTTTTACTCAGTTGAGTTTCTTATTTTAAATTTTTTTATGTATGAATAAATTGTACTCCCTCCGTCCGGAAATTTTCTTCCCATTTTCCTTTTTAGTCCGTCCAGAAATATTCTTCTCATTTCCTTTTTTAGTATGCTTTTTAAGGCTAAATATCAATTATACCCTTCTATTTTATCACAAATCTACTTTTTTAATACTTTTTTAATAATAAAAGGATATTTAAAAGTTTATGGCAAGTGCATTTTTGAAAATTTTGCATTTTTTTACTATTTCTTAATAAGCGTGCCAAGTCAACACGGAAAGAAAATTTCCGGACGGAGGGAGTAATACTTTAAAACTATTAAATTTTGTAATAATTTTATGTTTAATTTAAATAAAATCTAAATTCATTTACACTGGATTCTAATCAGATAAAATAAGATCCAATTAGATCAGACCAAGTCAAATCATTTTCAATTACATCGAGATCTAATCAAATCAGATCAAATTCAATAATTTTCTGGAAGGAGTAACATTTTCCAAAAATGTAACACTTTCAACTCCAAGTGGAGGCATATAATTGTGTACGCGGTGAGGAGAAAGAAAAGCATAAAAAAGCGCATATCTGACATGAGAGCGCCATTCTTGTTCTTAGCTTCTTTTCTTACCGCTTTACTCTTCTTTCCGCCGTTGACGTTCCAGACTCTTTCCGGTGCTAGACGAGAAGAGGCGGCAGGATTTTGCAATCAGGAAATAGAGAGAGAAGATCGATCGAAAAGGATGGATACTTCGAGGTTAGGAGGAATAAAGGATTCAGAACATGCGGCTAATAGCCTAGAGATCGAGAGCCTTGCGCGATTCGCGATCGAAGAGCACAACAAGAAAGAGGTATTTTAAATTTTCAAATCTGATTTCTCTCTGTTTTTTTCTTCATTCAGTGCAATCCACTTAGGGTTTCACGCTTCTGATGGATGTTGCTGATAAGCTTGGTAATTTTTCTGGTTTTGTCTGGCTTTTGTTTTTCTTATTCATTTGCAGAACGGGATGATGGAGTTGGTGAGTGTGGTGGAGGCAGAGGAGCAGGTTGTTTCTGGGAAGTTATACCATCTTACTCTTGATGTGATTGATGCCGGAAAGAGGAAGCAATACAAGGCTAAAGTATGGGTCAAGCCGTGGATGGACTTCAAGGAACTGCAGGAATTTAACTTTGTTAAAGATAGTTGCACCATTACTGCATCTGATCTGGGTGCCAAGAGAGGTAGCTTGCTCTGATCCAAATAGGCAGTCTTTGATATGTTTTTCTGAATTTAGAGAGCATTTAACGTTATATATCATCCAAGTTTGTGGTTACTCGATTTGAATCTGCATTTATTTCATGTGTTCTATTGTATATTGCGCTTTTTATTGAACTGCTCATTTGACTAATTCTGAAAAAGTACTCTCTAAAACTGGGTCTTGCTAGTTTAAGGGCACTGTAATTTATCATCATCATTCTTGTCAATCTCCATGACATGTTTTTTGTGAATGTTCAGTTATTTTTCGTGTGAAAAAGTGGAGTATAGCAGAGGAGGCAGTGCTAACATGTGTGATTTGCTTTTCCGTTTGGCCAAAGTGATTTACTTAATTTTGTTCTTTTCTAGGTCATAGTAGAGTCCCCGATGAGGAGACACGAGTGGCTAATTTTGTTCTTTTCTAGGTTGTAGTAGAGTCCACGGTGAGGAGATGGGAGATGCGAGAGGCTTATGATACTGAATGTGAGAAGTTATATAAGTGGACGTAGGAAGAGTTGGAAGGAGATAATTAGACATGAATTGAGATTTCAAGATCTACCGAGGATATGACCCTAGAAAGGAACGTCTGGAGATCTAGGATTAGAGTAGTTGGATAGACCTCTATGCCCTAGTTTGTAGCTTATGCCATGGTGTTTTTGCCTCAGGCTATTGCTTGTGCTCTTGTGATCTTTATGCATGGGGTCTAGTTGCTGTGTCGGTTTGTATGTTCCTTGTATCTATGCTCTTACCATGTTCATGCCACTGTGTTTACTATGTTGCTTCTGTGGCCTGGAAACAACTTATCTATATCCTAAGTAGGCGTGAAGTCTGCCTGCATACCCCTTTCATAGACCCGATTTTGTGTGGAATTTTACAAGGTTTGTTGTGTTGTTGTCGTCTAGGTCGTAGCAACTTCCTTGCTTTTTATCCTTTTTGGTCTCTTTTAAAGTGATGAATATTGTTGAGAACACAACAAAGGTGGTCTCCATTTTTTAGAATGGAAAAATGGTCTCCATTTCATATTCATCGAAGTAAATTTTTTTTATCCCTTCGCCACCAAAAGTGAACCTCTGACATTGCTATAAATGTTGAATGGCCAAAACTCTTCCATATGGCTTCTCTGGTTTCTCCTTAGTAAACCATTGCATTTGTATTTTCATTTAACCACGTGTCTTTGTCTATTGCATAATTGTCATGGCATCGCCTAGGTGTCCTGGCGGTTAGCTTCTCTTTGTCATGGTGTAACGCCTATCCTTATTTCGCATACCTTGCCTCACCTAGGTGTCCAGGCATCGCCTTTTGAAAATCCTTTATGCCTTTAGTCAGTGAATTTTTCATACTCAGTATTTACTTTGCACTAAGAAGTCGCATATTGTTTTTTAATCATATTTCATATTCTTCTTTTTTTCATATCATGGCGTGAATACCTGTTTTCTTATGTGTTGCCGCATAGGCGGTTGCCTAGCTGTCTTGCGTCATGGTGGTGCATACATTAGAAACAAATATTTTTTTCTCGGGCATCCATCAATAAATTTGATGCCTGATTTGCAGGTGTTTTTTTCATTTACAGTATACATCTGTGGTGTATATAAAATTTAATCATTGTATCTAAAAATTACTTGGCTTTGTATATAAGATGGCCCAGGAACAGGACTGAAATCAGTCCCAAAAGATGATCCAGTTGTCCAGGAAGCTGCAGAACATGCTGTTCATGCTATCCAGCAAAGATCCAATTCTTTAGACACTTATGAGCTTCGGGATATAGTTTGTCCAAAAGCTGAGGTATTCTATTGTTCCTGAATATCATTGATGCCTCTACAATTCTTGAAGATTTCTTACCATGTTGTATAGTGAAATAGTGGAGCTCTCTGGTTGTTTATAAGATAGCGTTTTCTATTGTTCCTGAATATCATTGATGCCTCTACAATTCTTGAAGATTTCTTACCATGTTGTATATTGAAATAGTGGAGCTCTCTGGTTGTTTATAAGATAGCGTTTTCTTGTTCAGCCAACTGAACATTCCTATCCAGATTAAGCGTGGACACTGCATAGTGTTAATGGCTAGTAATAACATAATCAATTTATGTATTAATTGGATTAATGAACTATCAAAAAAGGCATCTACAATCTAATTACGAAGTTTAAAATTGCTGGGTTTATCTGCCGGTGATGAAAATATTTGAGATTGCTTTTTCTTCAATGGCTTTGCACAAATTTCACCATAAAAAACATTCGTTTAATTCATGCAACAGGTCGTCAATGATTCTGCAAAGGTTCATATGCTTATCAAAACAAAGAGGGGAAATGCCGAGGAACACTTCAATGTTGAAGTGCACAAGAGCAGCGATGGTGGTTTCAGTTTAAAATCATCTGAAAAGATCGAAACTCAGGAAAACTGATGAGTACCAACTTGTCGACCATGTGTTTTGTGTTCCATGGAACTGTTCTCTGTTGTGTTGTGTTGGTGTTTACTAATGAATAAATGCCACTTAAGTTATGCCAGTATTGTGTTATTTCTATGGAAAACACTACTCGGCCTTGAGTTGGTGTTTTGAGGCAAGTCAATTGGAAAATGTCTATGGAGTAGGGGAGGATTGAGTCTTGGATATCAGTCTTGGACCGTCAGCTTTTCCCTCAAAAATGGCACTACCAATTGCTCTTGTCGAATGTGTGTTGTTTGTGATCCATGGAAACTCACACTGTTGTGTTGTGTAAACTAATAGTAATGTAAACATGGCACTTATGTATTTGTCAATTTTGTGTTATTTCTGTGTTGTGTTCCGTACAACTAATACGTAGTAGTAATGTTAACATGGGTTACTATTATTATTACTATAATTATAACTATTATTATTATTTCTATTATTATTATTATTACTATTATTATTATGATTATTATACTAGTTATTACTATTATTACTATTCTTATTACTATTATTATTATTATTAGTATTATTATTATTATTTTATTTTTATTATTACTATTATAATTAATATTTCTATTATTATAACTATAATAAAAATTTTAATATTAATTTTAATCAAATTCATATCAGATCTAAGCAGATCAAATCAGACCAGATCAAATCCAATCGATCAGATCAGGTCAGATCAGAACTTCAAAAAATGGCGACGGAATACAACCTTGGTGGATTGGGTCTTCGTAATGACTTATGAGTCTTGGACTGTAATTTCTTTTTGTGCCTAGAAATGATAGTACCGAATATCATTTTCTTCGCTTTAACCTTTCATGAACCCAAAATCAACTCTACAAGTGTTCAATTTCAATCATCCTTCTACATCCTTCCATTTCTCAATTCGTCATCTAGCAATGGTGCAAATTGACATGGAAGAGTGGAGGGAGTTATGCACCCACTACTACCTAATTCGCAAATTTGATGAAAATTTAGAGACTTTTGGGCTCTTATTGCACGGCTTACCCCTGAGACAATACCGACGTACTCACGAACCGGGCTACAGATCGCGTGGTCCTTTTGCACTACGAAGTACGAATTTGTTAAACTTGAGCGTCACCTCTAGCACCATTCGCTGTAATCAAAATTTATTGTTGTGTCTCCATTCCGTCAGGACAGCTATTTTTCATTGTACACCAGACCATCTTCATCTTTATCCTCCGTTGTGCCGAGAAAAAGGTGCAAGTGACATACGGCACTTTTTGTCACTTCTTCTCCTTGGGAGGGGTTGCCCTATGTGAGCGTCTACCTTGGGAGGGGTTGCCATATGTGATTGGCTGTTCAGGAACTCTTGCCGTAGCTGACGACTGCTGAGAGTTAGCAGCGCTACGCCTAGAGTTTCTCGTTCTTCGACCGGCCAAACTCTCGATTCACAATCTCACAGTCTTAAAACTCTCAACGAGAGCACCAATGATGGAATTTAGCCCAAAATATATGGCGATGAAGAACATATTTAGAAAAATAAATATCAATAATAATGATTCTTTATGTATTTCTATTATTTTGTTTATGCTTGTCCTTACTTGGTTTACGATGGAGGGTTCTCCCTCTATTTATACTACTTTACAGTTACATGGGCACTCGTCGTACACATAAATCTTGGTCATTATCTCCAATCGTGAAGGTTAACAGCTCAACCCCTGATCTTCCCATGACTTGGGGCTGCCACGATCTGTATTATTTGCCTGGGCCTATCAACGGGAATTGGGTCTTTAGCATCCCGTTTGCCAATCCCGTTCCATACTAGCCCAATCCACTCTCTTGTGGATGGGGCCGTTTATATTTGTTTAGTGGATCCGGATATCCATCACTGTACATGCCTGATAGATCTCTATCCTTTACCAAAGAGATTATAGATCTTCTCATTGATGAGACGACCACATTAAAGGCGAGCTTTATGGACGCCGGTTGAGGCTATCATCAAGTAGTAACGCACCCAAATCATTGTGAGAGTGGACAACATATTTCACATCAAATTAGAGCATTGATATGTTATCATGCTTCCAAATTTTGCAATGCAATATAGATGTTTCCAAAGATGGTCAGTTGCCAAGAAGTCATTTAGAGGACAAATTATTACATGCACTTAAAGCTGATGGTGCACCTTCATACATATTAAATAAGTATTTTTCAAGTGTTGAAATAAACATTTTTAAAATTTTAAAAAAATATGTGAGAAGGACCATAGAATCACTCCATTTAAAGAGGTCTTAGAAGACACTATGGAAGCTCACATTAATGATATACTCCGTCCGTCCAATTTAAATCGCTTGTTTGGGTTTACAATGTTTGATTGAAGTTATTTTCTAATTATTTTATATGAAAAATGGTGTAAAATTATAAAATAAAAATCACAAATTTAAAACTACATTAAAAGATCTAGAAAACTAGTGGTAACATGACTACATTATTTTATCAAATAATTATCAAAAATAGAGAAAAAAACAAAGTTTAACCACGTAAATAATAAATTGATAATTTAATTTATGATAGAGAGAGTACTAATAAAGAACAAGCAAAGAGAGACACATGTCAATGTGACATATATGGATAATGACAAAATTCTATGATGGACCTAAGATCCATCATCGATCCCCATATGAGCAAAATAAATATTTTTTTACTACTAAAATAAATATTAGTTTTTTTGAATATAAAAAAATTAAAAAAAATCAATTAAATAATGATGGCATAACTATTTTTAAAAGGGGGCCAACATGAAACGTACTTTCACATAGACAAGAGACGGATTAAGACAGTAAAACTCAACTCTGATAGAGAAATCCAATTTGTGTTCAGTGATAGTTACTCGTAGTAATTAAATAATGATAGCATAACTATTTGTAAATATATAGAAAATAAATATTAAAAAATAGATTTATTGGGGTTCTGTGCTTATGTCAAAAATGTTGTTTTGAAAAACATTTCTCCTATACTTTTCCTATATATACTTCGTATATTCTTAGGGCTGGGGAAAAATGCCAAATGTACCCATAAAATATGAGGATCCAATATTCCGAAGAGTTGTTTCGAATCAATTAGTGTGTAAGAACAGCTTCTGGCCGGTTTCCGTTTATACTCCGTCCGAAGTAACTTCTTCTGACCTAGTACAATACAATGAATTTAAGGTACAGCTTCTGTACAATACAACAAGTCCCGGCAGAAAAGTCACAACATTTTTCTTAACTTCCCTTAATATTATTCATCATCTTGTATTGAGATCCAACTCTCCCCCTCCGCGCCAGTCGCTTTGAATGCCATCTCCATTATCGGTCTCCTCATCATTCAGAAAATCATCCGACGGCTCCTTGTCATCTTTCTGTGTGTTGTTACCCCATCCATTCATCATCTCATCATCTTTGACTTCCTCGCCGCCGTCATGGCCCATCACAATATTACCTCCCTGAGGCCCAGCAAGTGCACTTGCTCGAATGGGGGCCCGTGACATCATCATCATCTCCGCGCGTGCTTGTGATTCAGCCCGAGCCTGCTCGGCTTGAACCATGGCTGCCATTTGCATATTGGCATCATGGCTCTCTCGCCCTGCTTTGTTCCTAGCCTCCATCTCTGCCCTCAACTCCATGTAAGCCCTTCTCTCCTCTTGAGCTAGCATCTGCTCGATCTGCAGCTTCTCCTCCGTTCGGAATTCCCCTTGTTCTCGTTTTCGCGAAATGATGTTGAATGCAAGCACTTGTTTCTCAAATGTGGCGGTAAACTCGGCGACTTTTGCAGAAATGTTGTGGTCCCATTGCTGGGAGCGAGAAAAAATTTGGCCTGTCGTGTCTGAATCAAGGATTTTGTCGTCTTCCTCTGCTTCATAGTCGGCAACAACATGATAGGGAAGAAGCCTGTATAAGTTTAGGATACAACTATAAAAGTTATTCTCGAGAAGTAGATAATGAAAAACTACAAGTAGAAAAAACAACCATCAGTAATGCAAATACTGCACACACACAAAAACAACCATCAGTAATGCTAAATATTACCACTGAAGGTTATGTTCTAAATTTCCCTGCCTAAAACCTGACTAGGCGCAGGACTCCCTTTGGCCTCTTACTTTTTTTCCTTCTACATTGAGCCCACATAGCCCTGCCTATGCTATGCCGGACCTATCCTGAACCGCACCTAGGCGATAAGGCCACAGCCCACAGTACACCATCTGCCTAGAAGTGCTCTTTAGAGCATTGCTGGATAATGAAGTCAGTAAAAACCACGACAATCCCAAAAATGTGTTTAAAGTTGAAAATAACCCTACAAAAGGAATATCAAAATCATTCTAACCACCAGTAACTGAAGGGGAATTAAAAAGGGTTAATTTTTCGATGAAACATAAAACTAGTTTAAATTAACATATTCATGCATCTTGAAACTCCTGCAACACTGCCAGCATATATAATCTCAAACTTTTATATCGTAACTTTCTATCTTTCTTATACGTTAATATAATAACAAACAATGTGTTTGGGAGAAACACTGTCAAGAACCAATCACTTTAAGGAAATAATTTATAGGGAACGAACACAATAGAACTGGAAACTTCAAAATGAAACAATCACACAGTGGAGGATGAAACTGTCC
Source organism: Cuscuta campestris (assembly GCA_900332095.2). NCBI lineage: Eukaryota > Viridiplantae > Streptophyta > Magnoliopsida > Solanales > Convolvulaceae > Cuscuta > Cuscuta campestris. Next base: position 387,379 of record OOIL02000451.1, on the reverse strand, counting down.
CTTATATTGGCACATTTGGAATAATTTATTACCAAGTACCAATGGAAAAACCAAAGCCATGCCTAACTGTCTTCATTTCTAGCAATTTTCCCCATTTTATCTCTACAAATCACATCTACGCATGAAAGAACAATTGAATTCCATGGAGATTGGGGAAATAATAGGGTTAATTGCACACACGCACAAACAAAAAAACAAAAGAAAAGGAAAAAGAAGAGAACCTTTCGCAGGCATCTTCTATGGAAGAGAAAGGGCGCTTGAAGTCGGGGTGACAGACTCGCCAAGCGTCCTGGTAAGCCATCTGCAGCTCAGCAGGAGTCGAAGCCTGAGCCGGACGGTTAACCTTCGGCTGCTGCTGCTGTTGTTGTTGTTGCGAAGGACTAGCGTTGGGATTTTGCTGAATAGGGATCTGAAGAGCGGAGCTAGGGTTAGGGTTTTGTTGATTGGGATTAGGAGGCTGAATCTGAGACTGGGATTGTTGGCGGTGGAGGAAGGATTGGGGACGAAGATGCGCGTCGATGTTGGAAGGGAAGCGAGCCATGGCTTCTTGCTGCTGTTTCTGTCGTTGGATCTGTTGCAAGAGATGCTGCTGAGCTATAGCCTTCGCTTCCTCCATTTCTGCTACTGAAGGTTTTCGCAGCATCCAGAGTGTATGAACGTGAACGGGACAGAGCTCAATGGCTAGCGGACATGACAGTGCCTTCGAGACGGCATTGTCTTCTTCCTTTCTTTTTCCTAATGGAGCTGTTAAGGATTTATGTAAGAATTACACTTCTCGTGCCACAATGACTACATCAAAACATGAGTTATTTACGGGAATGGGCTAAAAAAGTTTCTCGCTCCCTATTTATCAATCTAGCTAGGGTCCGTTTGTTATACAGAATTGATGGAATTGGAATTGAATTGGAATTGAAATTCCATTGAATTCAATTCCATAGAATTGAATTATACCAATTCCTATTCATTTTTTACATTACTAATTCCAAATCCACGTAATTATTGTGCTACCAAACATCAGAATTAGAATTGAAGACCTCAATTCCAATTTCATAATTTGAATTCCGTGTACCAAACGGGGCCTAAGGGATTGACCAAAATGCCATGCCTAACGATACATAGGCCTCGTTTGACATCAGCATTAGAAATTAGTGTTAATGTTTTGTAAAAGCTATCTGACGGTAACTTTTAGCGTTAGCATTTTGAGAATCAATCTGCATCATTAAAATTTTATCCAAAATGCTAACACTAATGGAAAACGCTTCTCCCAAACAAGGTCATAGACAGTGTGTGTCTGTGTGTCTGTGAAATATTGGTGTACAAGTAGAATATTTCACTTTGGGGTACTTTAGATTAATTCTTGTACAAAAGTTCTTATTTCTCAATACTTTTTTTCCTTTTTTTTTGTGTTTTTCATTGATTATTTGATAAAATAAAATATATTTTTCATTTCTTATTTTGTAAAACTTTTAACTTAGACTTTTAATATGTAACTTTTTGTTATTGATGTGCCAATTATAAAATGATTTCAAAGAATGAGGGATTTGCCTCGTAAATCCAGTTGGTAATCTAAATAGGGAGGGAGTATTTAATTGTTTCTATAAAGCAAAAAAGAAGTCCATGTAACCGAAGTGTTAAGCACTTTTAAAGTGGTGTCATGTTTAATTTTAAAAAAAGACAAGGATCAACAAAATAATAGCAGAATCAGACGCCACAGAACCCTCTATAATCATTTCTTCCTTCTTTGTGCAACATGTGTGCTTTATATCTTATATGCCCTCTTCAAGACCTCTTTCAACTCCTTTACATGTTGTTCTCAATCGCCTTTAAGTGAAGTCACATCTTGCAACGACCTTTTAAGCCCTAGAATGAGGAAGAATAAATCTATCTAAAGCACACGTCTATTGAGGGAAACCATGCAAAGAAAACGCCGTTTATCCCATTAGAAAACCAAAAGCAAGTGAATGTTGTACTTTTGAAGACAATGTTCTGGTAAGAAATTTTGATATCTCGTTGTGTTCATTGTTATTAAAAGAGGATCGTTTGCTTGAAAGCAAAGTGGCCAGGGTCCACAGGAACAGGGCCTTAGTGACTTTATCTCTCAACTATGGTGATGTGAAAGGTTTGAAAAAAGTTCATCTACTTTTTCAATGTTAAAAATCTTGGCCGCATTTTCTACATCTATAGACTATGTCAGTGAAGACTAGGGTCAACAACATATGCACAAATTCTCTTCTATGAAGCTTACCGCAAAGTCTTCACTCGTAAACTTTCAATAGAAAATGAAGGGTTAGCCAAGCATTTGGATGTCCGAGCTGAGTTTAGGACAAACACTTTATTTAGTAGTTTCATGGATGTCAACCTCCCCTTCTTCCCACCCTAGCCATGTTGTGTTAGTTGGTGCTTAGGGAGGCAGATGTTACGGAAAGTCATTTTAAATGTAGTTGTAGTAGGAGGTGTTCTCATTAGACACTCGCTCATAAAATTATATTTTAACTAGCCTCAATTTTTTTAAATGAAGGTCACAATACAAAGACCTAAAAGTTTTGACTCAAAGCTAAAGGATTGGGTGACTTTGTTAAATAGAAATGGTCAAAGCATGTGGTGTCTACCAATTCTATATCTATTAGGTTCTCTGATCCGTATCAGCGACTAGATGATGATGAGGAGAAAGAATATGCTCTTTAAATGATTCTGAAGGTGGCGACATCGATGTTTGTTGTTGTGATTTTGCTTCACAAAAAGAGAAATTTTTATTCCATATTGGGTCATAGCCAAAGCTAGAAACTTTAGTGGTTGCCTGGAATTTTCATGGGAGACCTGGGCATTCATGGACTACATCAAATCAATATTGAAGGATTTAAAGTAAAAGTTTATAGAGATGAAAGAGATGGGAGGATCTAACACCCTCTGTTGCAATCGATTTGTCTCGATTTGTCCCGCTTCTGTGAGTATATAATTTTACTTTCTCAAACATTGCATAAATGCATTCATCTAGTGATGAGGTTCCACTATTTGATGTATATATTATCCAATGTTTGTGTGGATCTTGATTTGGGAAACAAATTTGGAGTGAGGATGAAGCAAACAAATCTAACACTTTTTAGGTGATGTTAATCAAGAAATTAAACTTTCAGACATGGTTGTACACATGGGCCCCACCTTACCGGAGCAGGTCTAACACATGTGGGATAACATTTATTTTTTATTCAATGGAGAATACATCAAGATTATTTGCTTAGGATTTTAATTGATATTTTTATTTTTTAATATTTATTTAGTATTCTAGCTTAGTGACTAATTATTTCCTATAAATAGCTTGTAATCCCTTCGTTGTAACTTAGACTTAAACTAAATGAAAATTGTGTGTTTTGTAATCATGTCTGGATTATTATTTTGAGCCTATATGGGTCAAGGCATTTATGAAAATATCGACAACGTGCAAATTGTAAAACTACATCTTTGGTATTGCCACGGCGTGTCTCGTAGAGGTGCCAAAGTTATTGGCTTAGAGACTCAAAAGCACACCTTTAGGGTGCCACGGTGGGTCTCATAGAGGTGCCAAATTTATAGACTAGTAAATCTCAAAGTCACCTTATCCTTACACTTGTTCACTAGGAAACGTTTCAGTAAAACAAAGAAAACCTTCCTTCCACTGGGTTTGAGTGCATCATTAACTTTTTGGTGGGTACAAACAAGCCAAAAATACTTCACATTATCCAACCAGCAGGTGTAGTACAACTCTTAAAAATTTTGGGGCTAAGTAGTTTAGAACTAGGCAAAGATGACACAGCTAAAGTCGGGGTTGAGCATGGGAAGGGGGTCTACTCTAGAGGGTGTGGGATCTTCATTGATATGTAGCGCCATTCTCCCACATGTAAAGATGCTTTCCTACTACACTCTACGCAATAGCTTCTGATCTCCAATAAGCATCTCTTGTGGGGCGAACAGTTAAACCAGAGTCAGATCTAGCAAATGAATTCTTCCTCCGCATAAGACTCTTCCTCAAATTCTACCAACGCATATTCTTTCCTTAGCACTATGTTTGGTTCAAGGAATTTGAATGGGAAAAGAAAAGAAAATGAAGTGGAAAACATTTTTTCTTGTTTGGTTAGAGGGGAAAAGAAAGGAAAAGTGGGAGGAAAAGAAAATGAGAAGACAAAATATATCAAGAGGAGGGAAAACCAAATTCCTCCCATTTTGGTGAGGAAAATGAGATAAAACCATTTTCTTTACTTTTCCTTCCAAATTCCTTGAACCAAACATAGTGTAGGGGAGGGAAAGGAGGGTATTTACCTTGGAAGAAAATATAGAGTATGCATAAGACTCTTCCTCAAATTCTACCAACACATATTGTTTCCTTAGGGGAGGGAGAGGAGGGTATTTACCTTGGAAGAAAATATAGAGTATGCAGATTTAGCGCAAAGGGGTGGGCTTTTGGCACTACCTTTGAGGTTCCCCCTACACCCCTCAAGGTCTTTATTGTTTATGCCCTCTTTGGGATATCCAATTTGTGGAATAAATCATCCGCCACTATAAAAAATTTCAAGATATATTTTAAAAGCATGTAGAAATTTTTTTTAAATAGTAAAACTTTAAAGAAAGACATCGTTACCTTCGGGCACACCTCATGCAACCTTGGGAGGGATGGAGTTTAAGAAGTTTTCCATGCTCCTGAGTCTTTATTCCTCTTGTTCTTTCATAGGACTCCAAAAGGGAGGGCCTTTGGGAGTTTGTACTTCAATTCTTGAGGTGCTTGAGGGTCTGCCCAGTGCTCTAAAAAAGGCTTCTTCCAGCAATAGATCCACTTTAAAATTGGCAACAATAATCTCTTTCTCAAGGTTAGACCAATGAGCAAATAAAGAAGCATGTCCTCTTATTAGTGAAACCTTAAAAGGGAAGGCGCTTTAAACCTTTCAAACACCTCATTCCGTCACTATAATTTAATCTCTTTAGATTTATCTACTTACTTTTTAGTATAGAGTTTACTTCATCTCCTTTATGCTATGTTTATTTACTACTCTCTTACCTTTATGCATTTTCTTAGATTAAGTATGCTAGGCTAGTTGTTCTAGCCTAGGTTAGGTGATGGATTGTTGATTAGTGCTTCTTGTTGATGAATTAGTTTAAAGCATGAAATTTTAGCTTGGGAATGCTTGGGGAGATTGCTCTATTATGACTTGTATGTTGTTGTTGTCGGCCATGAGTGTATGCTTGTGTTCTGGAATGAGATCTAGATCACTGAGAAATCAGAATTCAGACCCCTAGTTGTGTGTCTCTACTCTCAAGTCCTACTATGGAAATAAAGGATACTTGAGGAGTTTGCTCAATGTGTTTGTAGTTCTCTTGAGACGAGCACCATGAAAGTGGATTCTTCTCTAGGAAATTCTTTCTCGATTTTCAGAAAAGTAAGAATGAGAACATGATGATTTACTCGCTTATTGATTTCTCGTTTTCCTTTGGTAATTACATTGTTAGCATGAAATCTCTATCCTAGGCTTCTTTTTATTTTACTCTTTGCATTTCATTTTTAGCTTAGTTTACTTTATTTGCATTTGTTTCACTTTTCTTGTCATTTCCATTTTCCATCATCCCATCATTTAGGCCTTGATTTACATGTTACAATTTGATACTAGTGTTTAGTTGCACTTTGCACCCGATTACTAACCAATCACGCTATCCCCGTGGATACGATATTCTGCACCCCACCAATATCCTCATTCCTTTACTTTTTATACATCTCATTTCATCATCATTCATTATTTTGATCGGGGGTTTTCGATATCAAATGACGTACCGAAAAATCTTGCATTAGGAAGATGTGAAGCCCTCATATGACCAACCTTTGATTTAGATCCATACAAGAAACAAAAGGTTTAATATTAAATATATTGGACCGACCAAATTACTTGTTGATTGTTGGCTCAATATACCCAGGCCGCAGTATTATAGGATAATGGTGCGACCAAATTACTTGTTGATTGTTCACGACTACTTTTGCTCTCTTTTTGGGAGTAATATTTTTGCTCTCTAATTCTTTCATAACCGAATTTTCTGTACTTATAAACTAGTCACAAGTGCTTATAAACATTTTTTAATTTATAAGTTAGATGTTTCTTTGTACTTATAAACTGTTTATAAGCTAGAAAAAATTAGTCTTACCTACTTATTTTGAACTAATTTTTTAGCTTTTTTATTTTGATCAGATTATTTACAAAACTCTTGCTCACCATTTATAAAAACTTACAAATAAATTATCTATCATTTAAGTCATTTTACTTCCACAAAAGAATAATCAACTAACAAGTACTTTCTCCGTCCCAATTTATAGTGTCTGTTCACTATTCATGGGGTCAAATGTCATTTACTTTTTTTTAATCTATTTTCGTTAGCAATTTGATAAAATAAAGTACTATTGTTATTACTAGTTTTGAAATCTTATGATGTAGTATTTTAATATTTGATTTTTATTTTTAATTTATATCATTTGTCATATAAAATGATTTAAAAATAATTCTAGTCAAATATCGTAAACCAAAACAAACACTATAAATTGAAAACAGAGGGAGTAACTTATAAGTTAAAAATCATTTATCAACAATAAGCCAATATGCACCAGCACACTAATGGATTAGTAAAACTTATTAAACACTCTGCATAAAAAAATAATACACGTATTTATTTATCTTTCATAACCGAAAAAAAAATCATCTCCACAACAAAAACAAACACCGTATAATCCAAATGCATGTTCTTAAAATAAAAAATTTAATGTCATTAAGATTAAATTGAATATGTACCAAATAATAAATTTAAGCAACCATATACTAATAAAATAAATAAATCATCAAACTCAATTACTCATAAATTATTAACTCATTTCAATAACTATTTGAAGCCAGAAACCCACAAAGAATTAGTTCGCGAATGAATAAAATATACTCCGTAATTAAATAACATTTTGCTAGCAACTTGATACCAAACTGTTATATGAGATTTCTAAGAACTTTAAAAAAATTAAAAAAAAAAAAAGCTCCGTATACTATGAGCACCAGATGTAAACAAGCAATTCATGGACGCATGCATTTTAATATTATAAATAAATTTTTTTAAAAAAAGAGTCTAATAATGAATATGGTAAAGCACCTAATCACGTAAGATTAACTAATTCCACTTGGCAACCCCTTCATAAAACAGCAATCAATCACTCCTTTCTTCAGTGTCCAATTGATATATGATTCTTTTTTAAAGTATCTGGATAAAAATAAAAAAAAAGAACAAGAGCAGGACTACACTGAAAGAATACTCTGCATTAGTACATGTCTATAAATCTGCACTCATAGTTTTACAGGGAGTTTAGCCAGGTAGCTGAAACAGTGACCAAAGACCATACCACAATCCATTTCGAGTCCTCATTCATCTGCCATCGCCCGGCCAAGCTTCATCCACACTGGCAAACCAAGATAGACCATCAAGGCCCCATCAATTAGTTCCCAATAAATAAATTCTTGGAAGGAAATGCCAAGTCATGTCACGACCGGTCTGTATACTCTCATCCATTACCAGAAACAGACCAAACACATGAAGAGCATCAGATAAAGGAAGAATCTTGAATCATACATTTAAATAAATGAGCAGATGCGGGCGAGATTGTTTGGTTTTTGATACACTACAAGTGAGGAGGGCAGGTGCAGCCATAGTTAAAAGTGGTCATGCCCTCTCCTACTAATAGTGTGTCCCCTGTAAAGGGAGAAAGCTACTTTGAGAGACTTAGACCATTCTTCCATAATCTTTTCTTCCACGGGAAATTGGTGGAATGTTTGGTGCAGAGAAGTTTCCTCTACGCCCTACAAGAGAATGGGAACATTTGTTTAAACATCAGATGGTGCACTATTCTATCCCAAACACAAAGGCAAAATCGACTAGCAGCAGAAAAAGAAACAAGCAACAACTGAAACAGAAAATTTAAGGGAGTTACCCCATGAAGCTCCATTGGTTTCAGAAGGATAATCTTCAGAACTAAAACTGGATTGAGGGTTGTGTACTTTATTATGGTAATCGTGTCCACGACCAGCTGCTGAGCGCCCTTGGCTAAACCGATGAACAGGCGGTTGCGAGAAACGGCTTGGAGAACTTTGTGCATGATGTGGCATAAAATATAACGGATTTGACATGGTGTGAACAAACCCGCCATGCAGATCGTGTGCTGATGGATGTACTCCCACATCTCCATGAAAATTTGTTTGACTAGGCCCATTTGTTCTGGTGGCCAAAAAAATAGGAACTAATGCATGAAACTTCACTTTTGCTGGTTCTAAACACATTGAAACTATAAAAGAGTCTATTTTCATTTGAATTTTTACAGCACACTCAAAATATTAAGAGTGCAGTGTATATTTCATTTTTGGGAAAAAAAAAATGCAAGGTGTAAAAGTAAACACTCTGGTATGTAATCATTCAAAATGAATTTACCTCTGTACCATGCTGGATCTTCTAGCTCCAGTCAACGGTTCCTTTGAGATCAAAGATTGACCTAGATTCATTGCCTTGACAAAATCGGTAGTCAAATTGCTCATGTCCGGGCCATCTTCTTGTAAAAGTAACTCTTCACTGAAGTTGTGCCAAAGACAAAGTTATATAATGCACAAGGATACCTGGGCAAAAAAGCTGCAGAGTTCTTCTAAATAGATTATTCCATTTTTCTACTATTTGCTTCATGAAACATTGGCTATATTGAAGAACTGACAAATCAAAATCAGTGCTACTTTGTCATGTTAACCATCACCACCACCACCTTTAAATCCAACATGGGGTCGGGGACATGACAAATATAGTCTCTATTATTCTAGTTAGCAACATAAAGTAATCATCATAAAAAACAACCAGAACTTAATCCCAATCAAACCGAGTCGGCTACATGCACCAATAGAAAACCTCCCAATCTTATACACTTAAATCCGCTTGTTCCATTTGTTCCTTGCGTCATAATGCTCTAAGTCCCAATGCTTTGATGTTTCTCTCTACACCTTCAACCCAAGCCATTTTCAGTCTACCCCGAGTTCTCATCAAGTTTCACATACAGACACTCCAACACTTCTCTAACAATTTACGAATGAATAAAGATTTGAAATTCAAAATTGTCACTTGACACAAACCATGAGGTGACAATGAATTACGATAGTTGTTATCGTCAAGTTCCATTACAAGATGGGTAAGCATCTTAATAAAATAAATAGATGAATAGATAAGTGATAACCGTATGTAATTGATATTATACCATGAACGTTAGTCCACCATGCTTAGTTAGTTGTTCACAATGTCAATCACATATTAATGTAAAATTCTGTTGAAAAAATACATAGTGGCAAACGGTTATCCATAAAGTTCTAAATGGTTCCATATAGTCACTCAGTGTGCAATCTCAAGGGGTGTAGTTGAGATCCATAGTCCTAAATTTATACTCCATTCATCCCAAAATGAACTTCCTGTGTAAAAATGGCATGGGTTTTAAGAATAGGTTGAAAAGTGTTGTTTAATGGATTAATATTTCTTGATACAACATAAAGTAGAATGTATGTGACTAGTTGAGGATGAAAGTGTCTTTTCAATGATTTAAAATGTCCAAATAAGGTAATGTGAAGATGATTTTGGAACATCCAAATATGGTAAGTGGGAAGATAATGTTCGGACAAACGGAGTAACATTTTACTGCCTTCATCCCTAATTTGTGTTTACGATGTTTAACCAAAGTTATTTCAAATTCAATTTGTTTGAATTTTGATATAGATTCTAAAAATAAATTGTGATATTTGAAAACTACATAAAAAGTTCTATAGAACAAGTGATGCCATGACTATGGTACTCCAAAAAAATGACTAAATCAAATAAGTGATGAAAGAATATAGTTTGATTGTATGAATATTCATAGTGAAGTTTATTTAGGGACAGAGGAAGAATAACATTAAGAATTATGCATCTTAACACTTGAATGTACTTATCTTAGCCTATTAATAATAGTCTACTGTAATTCTTATCATGTACGTAATTATCAAAGCCACCATGGAAGATTTGAAAATCACCCACTTGGTTTGAGCTAGCAAGTGCCTACTCGCTTACCAAGAACCCTTCCGACTAATTGTATGCTGATACCTTTAGATTAAAGGTTAGCTTCTAAAATGTTCACACCAAATTTGCTGAATATGCCCATTAATTTGCAAAAATCAATGAACATATGTGTGGAATGTAGAGCATCATTTTTTAACACGATTGAAACACCCAACTTTATTTACCTGTAGTTCGGGTCCCAGTCTCCAGGATCAGGTAATGAATTAGACTCAATATTTTCATGTCTACTCCCTTGTAGGTGCATAAGTTGTGTGTGAGAACCATGTCTTGCTGCACCCATGATGTTATGAGCCGCAGAGCTACCAACAGGTAGACCACTTGCTCCTTGCTGCCTCCAGGGAGTAGGGTTTGAGTTGGAATGTAGATGCAAAAAAGAACCACCTGAAATAGGAGAGTTGGGTAGAGCAGAGCTTGTACTATCTATAGCATGTCCTTGCCAGTGCGATGATGATGAGATCTCTTGGGAGTGCAAACTTCCATGATGTCCCAATCCTTTCCTTCTGTTATACTGATTTCCTGCCGCCAATTTTCCCAAGGGTGATCCATGACAGCTTCCCCTTGCAGGGGAAGTAGGACCATACTGACCAGGAGAACCGGCTGAAATCTGACTATACATGCTGGGAGGAGTAAACTGTGAGGGACTAGTTCCAAGGGACATAGGAATGACAGTTCCAGGACTGGCACCAAGCGTATTCCCATGGGGGAGATGCATAAACCTCCTTGCATCTGGACTTCCTCCAAGAATTGATGAGCCATTCTGTGCACAAAGATGCATACCAGACGGCCTTGCTGGGGAATAATATGCTAGTAAATTATTACTATCACCATAGCTTCCATAACTGCTTCCAAGCCCACCACCCTCATTGTAACTGCCATGGCTTCCCAAGCTACCATAACTGCCTATATGTGTATATGCAGCTACATGATAAGGTTGACTGTTGTGAAGTGCAACTCGGTTCCTGCCAGAAATCTGCATTGTTAAATAATAGAAATTAGAAATTAATGAGATAAGGAGCTTGCTTAGTGTCTGATAGCAAGCCACTCATCACTTACTCCAGGAGAAAAAAAACATAATAATGGGATATTCTGAAAAACATAATGCACATCCTGCACATAATCCTGGTCTAATGCTGCATAATGGAATATTCTAACAGACAACATCCATATTTTTAGCTCCTGCTCGTGTTCTACTGTCTTCTATTCTTTTTCTATTGTTTATCTGTTATCTTTCTTACCTGTAAATACTATGTAAATTGCTTAGCCTAAGGGAAGGGACTTTAATATTAATCTACACGTGTAAATGGAACATCCATATTTTCAGCCGCTGCTCGCGTTCTACTGCCTTTCTATTGTTTAGCTGTTATCTTTCTTTACTATAAATACTATCTAAATTTCTTAGCTTAAAAGCAGGGATATTAGTAGTAATCGACACTTGTAAACGGAGCATTGTCCTCTCCACAAGGACTATTATTCATCCAATAAAAAACTTAGTGTTATTCATTATTTTCCATATTCAATTTTTGAGCAACTCTATCATTTGGTATCACAGCACTTTCAGGTCCACCATGGTGAACACAAGAACTACATAAAAAAATGACAAACACAATCCTCCCCCTTCATCTTACCAAGACCCATTTCCAAATGCATTGACCCAACAATAATCCACCATTTTTTACACGAAATCCTCAACACTCTTACTGCTGAAGGAGCTGTGCTTAAGGCCCAAACCAGCACTCTCCATCACGCAGAAATTCACCCAGAAGGGTCGAACTGACACCTGCCGCAGGACACACATTTTGGTTAGTGGAATAGGCAGCAGAATAGCTGCCAAGACGATGGAGCTGGAGACATGGATAACTCATGGGGGTATCATTCTAGACATCCTGCAAAGGTTGTCTTCTCTGTTTTTATATTTTTTGTCTACTCTCTTTCTTTCCTCCCTATAATGACTATGTATATTCCTCAGCTTAAGGGCAGGGATTTCGGTGTTATGTTACACTTGTAAATGGAACCACATCCTCTCCAAAGGTACTACTATCTTTCCACACAAATAAATCAGTGTTTTCATTGTATTCCATTTCATAAGCCACTCTATCAGTGCCCTTCAAAACGGAAGTTTCAATGAGCATGAAGCAACCCACCCAGAATACCAAACCCCCAAAAAACAGAGCTATGTAATTGTGTATGGCAAACAGTAGGTAGTGGTTAGCATATAACGGGTAGCAAGCAGTTGGCAGTTTGCATTAGCAAATCAGACTAGGACTTGACACTTTATAAAAAGATGTTTGGTAACTTACAAGATTTTTAAAACATAAAACTAAAATTATAACAGCAAAATATTGTTCTCAAAATGTTGATCATAACTACATTTTCAAATCAACATTTTGCTTAGCATATTACTAAATCAAAATGCTAATTTACTAAACACCTCAAATAGCAATTTGAATAGTCAAAAGTGATGTTTTGAGTCAAAATGCTAAAAACAGTATAATGCAAAGCAAAATGTTGTTTACCAAACATGGCCCTAAATAAACCCATACATCGAACAAAAAACAAATGTATACTCATATTTGAGAAGTGTTGGGCTCACATTAGGAGAGAGGCCAGCAGCAAACCAATGACCTCCAGCTGGGTGATGGTCTACCTTGACATTTGGAGAAACGTGCTGTAAATTGAGAGCAAAACATTGTTAGTTTTTATTCTATTTTTCCTCTTAATCGGCCATGGAAGAGCAAGGAACAAAGAAGATGAACTTATAAAAACCGTCTATAGAACTTCATGTGCTTTCCAATCTTAATAGTTGTTCAGATTCATTTACGATAGCTGTGGATCCAAACCTATCGTTTTCTAGGGGCAATAAAGAAAAATATTTACTATTATACACACATGTGCAGACACACCATAGTTCTTCCTAAATCAACCCCTTCCCCTATTCCTGCCCACCACGTAAGCAGCTCACATCTTTGCACCAGGGTCTCAGCACTCCGCCACCTCACATGACTAAATACCTCAGCCTAGCTTCCCAGAGCTTATCTTCGGCAGGTGCCACTCCTACATGTCATTGGATAACCTCATCCCGAAGCCTGCCCATTTTTGTTTGCCCACTCATCCATCGTAGCATCTACATCTCTTCTGCATGTAGTTGACGAACGTGAGTTTTCCTTAACCGCCCAACACTACGTCATACAGCATAGCACGTCTCACTACGAAGATAAAACATCCCATTGATTTGACCTGAAATTTTTTTTTCACGCAAAGAACCCCTGAAGCCAACTTCCACTAGCCTAGGCTGCTTTAAAACGATGCGCAATACCCCCATCTAACTCCCCATCTGCATGGATGATCGGACCAAGACACTGAAATTTGCCTCTCATGGACACTAGGTGAGAATCAATTTTAAATTCCACCTCTCATTCCGTTACTAGGCCACTAAAACAAAACTCCATGTATTCAGTCTAAGTCCTACTCAATGTGAAACCTTTAGATTCTAGGGAATGACGCCTCAGTTCCAACTTATCATTTAGCCCCTCACGAGTCTCATCAATCAGAACAATATCATCAGCAAAAACATGCACCAACGGACCTCTCCCTGAACACCCTGTGATAAGATGTGCATCACCAAAACAAAGAAGGGACTAAACAGTGTTTAACGCAGTGGCAGACACTTAATTGGAGTTGGGGGCATATACCCCCTACTAATTTTTTGTTATAAGGTTAAAAAAATTAAAAGTTTTATGTATACATGGTCCCAACAAAAATTAATGTGACCCCATCTAATTAGGTTAAATTTAAATTTCTTTTTTTGAATTTTTTTAGTAAAATGGATTTTATTGTACAATATTAAATGTATGAAATAAAAATTTACGTTACCTATTAATAAATGTTTGAAATAAAATTTAATACTCCATATTTTTTTTCATTTCATATAGTCTATTAAAAAAATCCAGAGGCGCTGCCCCCGGACCCCCGACCAATGCTGCCCCCATCCACCTAAATTCCTGGATCCACCACTATAACCTAGTCCTTGTCTGCCATACCTATCTTTGACTACTCGAATGTATGCCACTGAAGCCCCACTCAACTCAAGACGCCTCCCCAAGGTCTTGCTTTGAAGTTAAAAACCTGTCGTAATGTCTTCACAAGATCAATAAACAACATGTGGAGATCTTTCTTCTTAGCCCTATATTTTCCATCAACCTCCACAAGAGGTGAATGGCCTCTGTGGTGGATCGGCCAGGCTCATGAAACCAAACAGATTCTCAGAAATGCACACCTCCTTCCGCAACTTAGCCTCAATGATACGCTCCCAAACTTCATGGTGTGGCTAAGAAGTTTGATACCTCTATAATGTTCACAACACCAAAAATCACCTTTACTCTTGTAAAGTGGGACCGAAACTCTCCCTCCACTCATAAAGCATCCTAGCCATCTTGAAAATAACATTGAAGGGCTTGGTTACCCAAACCAATCCGCTGTTGTCCACAGATTTCCAAAACTCCATCTGAATCTCATCCAGCCCAAGACTCTTCCTCGTCCCATCCCACAAATGGCCCGTTCTATCACTTCCTGACTAGTGCACCGACAATACCAAATCTCAATCCCTCTCTGACTACCCAAATTCACCTAGCTTGAACCTCAGATCTCCTCCCGCATCCAGAAGACCATTGAAGTACTCCCCTCAGTGACTTGACACCTCTGCCGCCTCAAACAACACTCTTTCATCGCTGCCTTCACCCATCTCACAAGCTTCCAGATCTTGGGCCTTCTTCTCACGCACAGTCAAAAAAGCCTTTCATCTTTCATCCCCCCCCCCCTGTGGACCTCTATGTCTTTATCAAGGCTTTTAAAAGTTGCATTTTTCGCCCTTGTAGCCTCTAACTTAGCTTCCTTACAGATAATCTCAGACTCCACTCTAAGAGCCGCCCTATCCTCCTTGCCACTATATTGCACGTACCTCTTATACACCACCTTCTTAGCTTCCACCTTACTTTGAAGCAGATAACTTTACAACCAATCGCCGTTATGTCTATGTCCACTACTGGGGGTAATGCAGTTAGCAGCCTTTTTCTTGAACTCGTGCTACCAACTCTGGGATCTCCACCCCATGCAAGCTCCCCCAACGAAGTCGCCTCCAATGAAGACTTTCTCAACATATGCAGGATACCTCTTACCAGAATACCAGCTCATTCGGTGTTTCCCAAAATTCCTTGTCAACTTTGTTGTCCAAACCAACATGAGGGGCATAAGCACTCAGCATATTGATAGCACATCCACCCAAGATTAACTTCAACATATTCATATAATACTAATTAGGCACAAACACTGAATTTAATTTTTATAAATAATAGAACTAATGCCAGCAGCCCTTACAACCCAAGGCTTCACACACGCCGTGCCCCTTCCCCCAAGAGAAAGTAAAGGACGAGTAATTGATCAACTCTCAGCTCCTAGGGTAATATTCGTGGAGTTAACGTGTACAATTATATAATAATGGTATAAGGAAATCATAATATGATCATACATGATACATTCATTACATTCACACCCCAATGTTGCATCATGTAGTGTGTGGGGATGTGGTTTTTTTCACAAAGGTACCCTAACTTTGGACGTTGTAACAAAAAGGTATATCATCTTATGCTTGTAACAAAATCATACCCCACTTTAAAAATTATAACAAACTAATGCCCCTGGTCGGAATTGTCATATTCCAACGACCCAATGAAGATTTGGCATCCCACGTGGCTTTTCTCTCTCCTACATGTTAATTGTGTCTTCTCTTCATAGTATTTTTTTTTATTAATTTTTTTATGTTCAATAAATTACAAAAAGAACGTTTTTCTCTTTAAGTTGATATATTTGTGTTATTAATGTCAAATGATAGTATCAGATTAATTTAAATTAAATTAAACATGCATAAAAAATTTTAAAAATAACAATTAATTCATTGAAAACATGTTTTCTAATCATATTTAGAAAAGTTTTACTAAAAAAGAAAAAAATTGAAATATTGTATTTAAAACATGTACTTGTTTATTTTAATTTTTTCATTTTTAAATAAAACTATATTTTCTAAATATAATAAAAAACTTATTTGCAATGAATAAATTGTTATTTTTAAAATTTTTAATGCATGTTTAATTTAATTTAAATTAATCTTATATTATCATTTGACATTAATAGCACAAATATGTCAACATAAAGGGAAAAATGTTCTTTTTGATATTTATTGAACATAAAAAAAATTCAGCAAAAAAATTACCATAAAGAGAAAGCACAATTAACATGTAGGAGAGAGAAAGGCCACGTGGGATGCCAACTCCTCACTGGATCGCCGGAATATGACAATTTTGACCAAGGGGTATCAGTTTGTTATAATTCTTAAAGGTTGGGTATGGTTTTGTTCCAAACATTAATGGGGTACCTTTTTGTTACAATGTTCAAAGTTGGGGTACTTCCTGGGAGAAGATGTCGAGAAGATGTCCTGGGGATGTTGTCCAAACTTGCTCAGATTTTAAAGAGCACTTTTGTAGCAAGATTAAAACGACCTACCTATCAATTGGGAGAACTAGACTACTAAAAAATAAATATCCAATGGGAAACACCTTTAGATAATGCCCAACAAGTGAAAAACAAATATCCAGGATAATATGATGATAAATATAGATAACTTCCTTCTTCCTGGACAATACATGTCAAAAAAAATTAAATAGTCAATTCTTTCCCAAAAGGCCAATGACTCAAAACCACTGGCAACTAAGGTAAAAAACATGCAAACATATTTTTTTTTTTGAATGTAGAAAAAAATTCAATTCAGTTCCCACTAAACACTAAAATATCAACTCACCATCCTAGGGGTTTCTGGTGCAGGTTGGTAAGGATGTGTAAAAGGCTCCCCAGTTACAAAAGGATGTTTTGAAGCCTGCATCAAATAAATGTACAATCATGAAATCAATCAAACTAGAGATCCATGAAAAAAGGAAAGGTACAGTAGTTTCGTAAGATACTTCTCTCTCTAACAGAACATGAAGTTCACACAATTCTAATGCCAAGAAAACATTTATACAAACATTGACAGCAAACAAGATCAGAATCCAGAAGTGAGAAGATAACACAATGTACAATATTATACATTATACACATTTAATTCAAGGGTCTCTCAATTTATATTTGTGTGTGTGGAGTATCCTACAAACAAGCACACAACACTATGAGCACAATATCTGCACCCAAAAAGTTGATAAAAAGCAAACATTACCACCAACTTTTGACAATAATGACAAGAAAACATAACAAATGCCGATTTAGTATGAAAAATAGAACCAGTGGAGACAAAAAGGGTTTGAGTTTTCTAAATCCAAGTTATATTCATTTGTAAAATTACATAAAAATCTCGTACTTTTTTATTGATTAAGGTAAAGAGTGAATAAGATTTTCCATGAATTAAAACAATAGATCGTTCTGTCCTTGCAAAATTGGGGAGAGCAGAAGTTTCAAGTGAACTCATTGCCTAAAGTAGAGCTCTCATGCATCACCCTTCGTTGTATTTTGAAATGAGTAGAAAAAATATGCAAACAAAGTGAGTAAAGTTTGATCCCTTGAATAGTGAATGGAAAATCATTTCCGCACGAAGGTAGTATTAAAATTAAAGATAGAACATCATTAATTGCATAATTAATCCATGCACATTAAAGAAGTATATTGTTTAAGTAAAAATTTTTAAATGCAACAAAGTCTACCATGACATAGAATAAATATTGGTTGTAGGCAGCAAACTTAAATTGTTGAATGCTAGGTACGACATTTAAGCAATTTGTCATGCTATAAAGATGAAACTAAAATCTTATGTACATAAAATTTGTCAAGTTTTATTGGCAAATTAGTAATAATAAAAAGAAAAAGAAATAAATTAATACTCTGCAGTAAATTAGTAAAAATAAAATGTTAGCATCAAACAAATATAAATGAATAAAAACAAATAAAAGAGGAGGCTCAAGGGGAGGTGCAAGGGCGGCCTACTTACAAAATAATAAAAATAAACCCAGATCACTTTGGGTCGATAAGAGTGTTGGTCGATAAGCAATGTCAGCGCAAAGAATGGAAACTGAACAGGAGATGAAGACCGATGAAGAGGGATGAAGAACACAAAGATGAACAAGATGAAGACCGGAGAGGAGACCGGGTCACCGTACACGTTGATAGACTAGAGTTTGCTAATTTAACGGTTAAATTTTTCTAAATAAATTACTAATTTAACCTTAATCTTGATTTAATAAAATGGTGTACGCCTCCTACCACCTCATTGTGTATGCCTTCCTGTGCCATAACTAAGAAACTCATGGTCTGTGGCTAGATTGCCACAAAGCATTTTACTCTAGAAATAGACATGAGGCGGACAATATGGCGTATTGTGCAATGCCATTTCGAACATTGGTCATGTGTCTTGGTACCGATAGAAACCATATTCTAACTCTACAAGATTAGAAAAATTGTGTGAGCTTGTGATGTAGTGAGAAAGAGGAATGGTGATCAATACAGATGTTTGGCATTTAAGATTTTAATTACTTTTATAATGAAGCATCATTATCATAATAATACAAATAACGAGATTATAAGTGATGCCATTTAGTGGAAACAAGTCAATAAGGTACTGTTCACATGTGGAAATTGACCTGCAAGGGCGACCACCGTTTAGCTGGATCAAATTCAACAAGTCCCCTCAAGAAATCAAGAAGTGCTAACCGAATTTGATTCTCTATTACAATTCCAAGATAGAGTAAATCGTTAGCACATAGTTTAAAACCTTATAAACCATATTTGGCAGAAAAATCTTGAAATTGTGGTAACCTTTAGGCAAAGAATCTGAATACTAACCTCTAATAATATCTTCCTCCAATAAATTCTTCTTATAAGGATATTTTCTCACGATTGCTTCAAGATTCATATGATTGAAATATTCCTTCCCTGTTACAGGCTTTTTCAGCTCTCTCTGAATCATAACGCCCAAAGAGAGAAGGGGAAAAATCACTAAAGGTAAATACCATAAGCGAAATCATCAGGATTCCATTACTTAACAACAAATGTTTATTACAAAAGATGAAACAAGCAATATGGTGGCAACTTGAATTGTTAAAGAAGTACTTATTGGCAACAAGGAATGTAGTTATTCATCATTATATGACAAAACAATATTCTATTCAGTCCTGTCTAGTTTAAACCCTCATATGGTACCCTATATCCTGAAGAGTTGATGACCACATAAAGGAATAAACATGAAAACTCATTAGTTATTTCTTCCCCATAGGCTAAATAATATCTATCACTCATTTGTTTATTGACGGGCACACAAAGTATAAGATCGATATACTTAATTGATGTAAACATATCATCAGCAGAAAATCCAATTAACTGATCTAATGCTTTCTTTGGCCCAATTAACTGAAAGAAAGAAAAATAAAATAACTTTTTCAAGTAAAAAAATACGCTAGGATAATCTTCTAAATCACAAGCCCAACTATACGCTTCAATGCAAATTCTCTTCATCCACTCCATTCCCCTTATCTTCTATGTTGTCTTCTTTGTTTACTTTGCAACAGAAAAAACTTCAAGCAGTGAAATTGTGCCAAATTATGGAACGTATAAAATATATCAAGCTAGGACCTGGAAGCCCTCTAAAAGGTATACAAAAAAGGGGATATTAAGAAAACCTTCACGCAAATATGCTTTTAGCATTTCATCAACGGAAATCAAGATTTAAATTATTTAAGAACTTTAAGCCAGTGGAATAAATCTGGCTTGGGAAAATGGAGAATAAGCGAGTTATGAGAGATAAATTTAATAAAAGCACTCACCGCTTCATATTCCTCTTCAGTTAAAGCTTGATATATGCTGCTACAGTTATTAGTGGTATGTTGGCCCCTTTCTTCATAGTTAACACTCCCGACACATTTGAAGAACTTGCTGGTATTTTTGGCATCCTTAAGTATATAATCAGGGGGTTGACCCCTACAAGAAGAATAAAGTTTTACTAAAGCTAGATTTGTCATTGACTGATCAATTCCTCAATAAATTATTATTACAGCAATATGATTGCAGTAATGGGAACAAAAATGAAGAAATAATAATGTAAACAGGTTACTAGTCATCAACGTGATCATCTTAAGTAAGGAATAGATTAAAAAGATGGAAAAAGCATTAATAAGAAACTGGTCAAAAAAATCTACTTAATAAAGAAAGAAAATGGAAGGAAATAATATTACAAATCCACCAGTTTCACACTTCAATGCTGTAAATGATACGTTTACTGTCAAGCATTCAAACTGCATCTCAACGACCCTATTTACAAGGAGATCAAACATTTTAAACTCAATAGGTGATTGAGAAGCCTGTTTGGGATGACTCAGGAAACAGACAACAGTAATTTAAAAAAATTATATTTAGTTGCTTTTATTGAAATAAAATTAATATTACCAGGTTGAAATTCATCAATTTTTTAACTTTTATGAAGTTAAAAGCACTTTGTCAAGCTAAAGCACAAAATGACGCATTTTAAAAAAGTACTTATTAGGAAATATTTTTTTAACATCACTACGGACAGGCACAGAATCATTATGGTGATGTTACAACAACCTTCCTACAGTTGTTGCTAAACTGCACCCAAAAAGATTATTTGCTCTAAAAAGGCCATTTAATAAATTAATAAATGGAATAAGTGAGACATGAACTTCAATTAGAAATGTCAACAATTAACACAAACCTTTTATAAACTTGTAGAGAGGGACAAAGGAGAGAAAGAAGTAGATAGTGCAAAACAATGAATTTAGAACTTTTGTGATAATTTACACTCATAAGTATTCTGAAACTAGGAGAGCTAATTATGGGAAAGTATATGACAGTGAAACAATAAGTAAAACGTCCACGTAATGAAGAACATAGTACACCATCAAAGTAAATGAGAAAGAGAAAGGTCCTTTAGACAGTGCACAGCATACCCTAGAATTTTGACCATTCTCTTCAGAAGATCAAATTCAGAAGCTCCTGGGAACAATGGAAGACCAAGAAACAACTCGGCCACTATGCACCCAAATGACCACATATCAATAGCAGTAGTATATCTAAGAAAGAATTAAGTTTTTGCAAAAAAAAAAAGTATCAAATCAAAATGAAACTCAAGTAATAACACAAAGTTACAGAAAATGTTTGTCCACTGAATTCCAAATAAATTTGAACTGATAAAATATTGCCAACAGGCACTAACAAAGTTAAGAGTCCATTCAGAGGATTAGACCAAAATATGATGCAATAATTATGCAAGCATATTTTGCCTCTTTGCCCCTATGCACACAAAACAAATGAAGAAATAATGTGGTTCAACAAGATTCAAGGATACTGATATCCAAGTAGAACTTCAGGAGACCGATAGTACCGACTCTGCATAAGGAGAAACCCTTGTCACTGAAGATCTTTAGCATGAGTCAACAAGTGCATAACAATATTCACTATCAATCACCAGTAATAAACCTTAACCTGAATATAGGAGTACACGGTACGATCTTCCATGCATGCTGATCCAAAGTCTATTATTTTCACTGCAGCTGGCTTTACACTGTCGATATGATGTTTGAATGTGAGAGATTGAAAGGGAAGACAAGAATAAAATGCTATCACATACAGCTCAACAGTAAACTGCTCACCTTGTACATAAGAGAATGTTCTCGGGCTTCAAATCACAATGGATTATACCGGCATCTTTCATAAGAGCTAATCCATTTAAGATCTAGTGCAATAACCACAAATAAGCCGCTGTTTAAATAGTTTGTAAGATCAGATACATATCCATTTAAAGCAAAGAGATCATTACCTGCTTTGAAAACAATTGAACAATGCTCAATGACAATCCCCTAAAATGGTTCAACTTTATAAGCTCATACCTATGTCAAAGATAGAAAAGTTAACATACACAATTTTATCAGTATTAACATCATCACAACATCAGGGAAAATAAAGAGGATTTCAGTGCTGGTTCACTGGTTGCTCTGATGTCTCTCTAAAACTGCATAAGTACAGAAATACATTAAACAGTATTTTTTATTCTAGAAACTTACAGATTAGTATCGAGCAATTCAAAAGCAATGCATAAGTGTCGCTTATGCACAAAGTAGTCATAAATGCGAACGATGTGATGCTTATCCTCAGGATCAAACTTCTTATTCAACTGAAGAAAAACCAAAGTTTAAAGAAAGATAAATTACAACATCCACATTAACTTAACTGCTATTGCAGTAAAGTTTTTTATAAATACATTAGCAGTAGAGATTCTAACTGTTGTCAGGATAGAAACTTCAACGAGAGCTTGTTGATAATACGCTGGTTGATTTTTTATGACTTTCACAGCAACAAAACTATCTGTTTCTGCAACCCAGCATTTAGCAACCTGCCCAAAGGTACCATGCCCAAGACTATCTTTGACAATGTACCTACCAAAGAATTTAAAAAGATAAAAAACACACATACACAAACAAATGTTAATTACAAGAATACAAGTACACCAATAAACCAATCATTTGCTAGAACTAAATTTGTTTTGACATTATTTTCATGCCTCTGGAATTTACAAGGTCATGTACTTGATGTTGTGTATAAGGTATTCAAAGTTGTGAAGAATCTTGAGAAAATATCCGGGTGCACACACCAAAAAACAAAATTTCTACGCCTAGTGCAAACCAACAACCCATACTTGCTATAACAGTAATTGACTTAAAGAAATACTTCAAGTTGTTTGCTTCTACTTGTGGACAACTTAAGGTGCATAGAGAAGGGGGGAGAGAAATCAAACTATCAAAGCAAAGAAATTCATATTGAAAGTTTTGCATAGTGGTATGTTGTGAATAAAATGCTATGAGCGGAAAATGCTAGAGGATGATTAACAAAATCATAAACCTTAGTCGGAAAAATCAATTTTCACCATTTTCACACTAACAAATTTAAACAAATAATTTTGGTAGTCTGTAGATATAGTATGAGTTGTATTACTTGTACAGTGAAACTAAGCACGCATTGACATGTTCACTGTAAATAGAAGAGACAGATGACAACCGTCTAAACTGTCACTAATAGGTATGTCTCTATTTAACGTAAATCCCTACCAGAATTTATTTGTACCAAACTGCCCATTCTTAACACACGATGTATATTGCAAAGAGATACACAACATAAATTATGAGTGCATAAGCATAACTACAGACCTTCTTTGGGTGTCTATATTAGTCAACTCAAGATTGCAAAAGAGAATGAGGTCTGAATTTGCATTATCATGTCCATCATTCAACACCCCTGCAGTAGGGGTTGTCAAGAATCTTTTTGGATTCAATTCCTCTGTATATTGAAATTGGGGGTTGCATATGTGGTAGGTCTCAACAATATCCTTGGTTAATCTTGCCACCAACTGCAAAGTAGAATCCATCATGTCACTAGAATGATCATGTATTTTAAACTTCAATTCTACAAAATTACATGAAATTAAGCCCAAGAGTTGGCTCATAGTCTAATCTCTTTCCAATCAAATGTATTGGGCTAATAAGTCAAATTATTGGATATAAACAGGAGCTGCCAGTTGATTATTATAGGCCTGAGCCTGAATCTATTAAGTTCAAATGTGCAAGGATGACTAATAAGGAGACAAACTTCGAAGAGTTAGCCTGTAACCACGACTTCTTCACAACAATGATGATTTTTTATGTTGATCACCTAGGGATTTTGACAACCAGTCTGTCCAGATGAGAAGGAAAGCAATCTAACGTTTCTGTTCAGTTTGGTAGGAAGGCATGGTAGCAGGAGAAAAGCATACCTTCTGACTCCGGTGAAGTATACGTTGATTCTTTCGTGCCTGTGTGTGTTTTGTACAATCACAATATTCTTCTAATTTGCATGAAATTGGCATGTTGCACTTGTTTCCATTTGATGCTTAAATATGTTGGAGTCTTTTTAAAAATTGTAACTAGTGTACACGATGATTAATTATTTGATTCTCAAAGTGATAGCTTAAAATACCTTGGGCCAATCATCCGAAGTGGTGGAGAGATTGATGGTGTTGTCCCCCATCGTATCAAAGTGGGATGGATGAAGTGGAGGCTTGCATAGTTACATCCGGAGTCTTGCGTGAAAAAAACGTGCCACTGTAACTGAAAAGAAAGTTTTATAGGCCACCAGTCCATTCGGCCGTTGTATGGTCAGTTAAGCTCACCCGCATGCAAAAGCTTTGGGCATGAGAATGCTTGGATGGATTTGCGGTAATACTAGGACTAGGAGGGACAAGATTAGGAATTAATATTTGCAGGATAAAGTAGTAGTGGTCTCACTTCCTGTGGCAGAGATGTGAATGCTGCGATGGATGTGTGAACAGAAGAGGTTTGATAGAGTTCAAAACAAGGGGCTGAGTGAGAGTAATCCCTGTGGAGGATAAGCTATGGGAAGCTATGTTGAAGGTGTTTGGATATGTGAAGTGTCGTAGTGCAAAGGCGTTAGTGCAGAGAAGCAAGAGGCTTATAGTAGTGGGTGTGGTGGGGTAAGGGGCAAACCTAAGAATAGTTGGAAGGTGGTGAGTTGATAAGACTTAATATCTCTTACCAAGAATGACCTTAGATAGGAGCACTTGGAGAGTTAGGACCAGAGTAGTGGGTAGTTGTCTATGCTTTAGAAGTAGACACAGGATTTGGATTTTGCTCACTGACAAGATGACCTTAGATAGAAGAGTGTAGAGGTCGAGCATTAGAGCATTAGAAGTGGAGGCTTGCATAGTTACATCCGGAGTCTTGCGTGAAAAAAACGTGCCACTGTAACTGAAAAGAAAGTTTTATAGGCCACCAGTCCATTCGGCCGTTGTATGGTCAGTTAAGCTCACCCGCATGCAAAAGCTTTGGGCATGAGAATGCTTGGATGGATTTGCGGTAATAATAGGACTAGGAGGGACAAGATTAGGAATTAATATTTGCAGGATAAAGTAGTAGTGGTCTCACTTCCTGTGGCAGAGATGTGAATGCGATGGATGTGTGAACAGAAGAGGTTTGATAGAGTTCAAAACAAGGGGCTGAGTGAGAGTAATCCCTGTGGAGGATAAGCTATGGGAAGCTAGGTTGAAGGTGTTTGGATACGTGAAGTGTCATAGTGCAAAGGCTTTAGTGCAGAGAAGCAAGAGGCTTATAGTAGTGGGTGTGGTGGGGTAAGGGGCAAACCTAAGAATAGTTGGAAGGTGGTGATTTGATAAGACTTAATATCTCTTACCAAGAATGACCTTAGATAGGAGCACTTGGAGAGTTAGGACCAGAGTAGTGGGTAGTTGTCTATGCTTTAGAAGTAGACACAGGATTTGGATTTTGCTCACTGACAAGATGACCTTAGATAGAAGAGTGTAGAGGTCGAGCATTAGAGTTAGGTTGCAAGTTGGGGGCTTTCAAGAAGGTTTGGTTCCTCGGGATAGCTTGGTTAATGAGTGCTTTTACTATTCCCATTGTTTGGTGTGGATTATCTTTCCTTCAGCCATTGTACCAGTTTTACCCTTTCTCTTTTTCATGGGATCATTCTAATGTATTTCATTTGTTCTTGTGAGTCGGTGCCTGTTTGAGAAAGCATCTCAACCCTTCGTTTTCCGTAGGCGTGTAGGGTAAGGTTTCCATGCACCTACGCTCCCCAGATCCAACTTGTGGGGCTTCACTAGGCCAGTTTTTGTTGTAAGCAGTGAATTGGACGGTTTGCAGATAAACAACCCCTTGATTTTCAGCCTAAGTCTCTGTTCTTTTTTGTTGGAATTCTAAAGTTGGATGTTAGAAGAAACTGAAAGAAGCTGGAAGAAACTGGAAAGAATTGGAAGAAACTGGAAGGAGTTGAAACAAACGGAAAGGAGCAAGAAAATGTTGGAAAGAATAAAGCGTTAAAAAACAGTCAATTAAATAATCACCCAAATAAATATGCATGAAAACTAATTTTGGATATAAGATAGAATTCATCTATGTTCGTGTTTGAGGTGTTGTGTTATGAATTTGGATATATAATGTTACTGTATAGTCATCATATGTAAATATTTTTTTAAGTCGCTGGAAGAAACTGGAAGGAGTTGGAAAAAATGGAATGTGTTGGAAAAAACTTGAAAGAGTTGAAAGAAACTAGAACGAGTTGGATAAAGTTGGAAGTTATTTTTTCCAACCGAAAAGAACAGATCCTAAGTGTGTCAAGGTGGAGAAAGCAATGTAGCAAATTCATTTTTATGAACATTTTAAATAGGAAAGCTTGATAGCAGGATCCTTACATAAAGCACTTTGGGATGAGGAACACTAGATGGATGCAAAGATAGAAAAGAAAAGTTAATAAATTGTTAGTGTGTAGAAACAACCATGAAATAAGGGTACTATGATCATTTCTTGGAATATTTACCTATCACCAAAACTATACGCACCTAAGTGATACAGTATAGGAATGGTAGAAATAATATTATCTGAAGTAGTAGTGAGAGGTTTCATGAGGCATAATAAATGGCAAGCTAATAAAAGATGCAGATCTGCAATAAACCCTGATTTGGCTCAACAACACACGTAAAAACCCAAAGTTGAGTCATGAACTTAAGTAGTACTTACAGGTCTTCTGACAGCCACGCGCAAGCTTTCAGGCCTAGCATCTTGAATACCTTTTGAAAAAGGAATGAAGGCAAGCTGGCTCGGGCGCCATGGTGTAGTGGCATGCTCCTCTGATGATGATTGCAATGATGGTGAAGAGGAAGAGCTACTTTGTGGAACAGATTCCGGGAACTTATATTGTCTCCCTTCATCACAACTAGTACTGGCATCATCCATTAATACAGAAATCTACTTAAGAAGCAATATAAGTTGCCCAAAGCTGGAAACTATCCCAGGCAGCAGATCATTTGATACCCCAGAATAGGGGTCCTAATCTTCATGAAATTTAGGAAAGAATTCACCGGAAGATTCTAATCCCATCCTCATTCACGCGCCCAAATTCACTCTACAAACAGCTCCTGCTCTTCAGCATTAGATCCATCCCAGGTGAGCCAGCTATTTCTATATTGTATCTATCTAGAGATTGAAAATACTCTCCTTCGGAAACAATCAAAATATTGCTAAAACTACAAAAGATCAACTTTTTATTCTAGAAGCCTAGGCAGATGACTAAAATACAAAAATCTACCAAAGTGCAGAAAATACACACAAGATACAACAGAATGATCGAAGCAGACGAAGATGATTTGAATAGATAAAATTGAAGATTGACTGAATTGAGTGTCCGCTTCGGAGTTGGGAGAGGGAGAAATGCTGTAGTTTCCAGAGAAGCCACCGATGAAGATGATCTTCTCTCCTAAAGAGATTTTACAGTTTTGTTCTTTTTCTTCAACCCGCATACATCATTGAAGCTCCAGCAATTAATTTCTTCTCCCCTTCCTCTTTTTTCTGCTATTTTCAGTTTTGCCCCAACAGTACTACAAGAGTAGCCTTCCCTTGTACTCTTCTTTAAAATCACGATTTTAACAGGAAACTTAATCAGGTTCACGTAATAATACATAACAAAAATCCTACCAACTCTTTGATGACAATCACATACTCCCTTCATTGTTAATTATACTTAACCAAAATAAATTAAAATTTTAAGTTTTTTCAATTAATTGTATTCAAAGGTTGGTATAGAAATTAAAAAAATAAAACTTGCAGATTTAAAAAGTATACCAAAAATTCTACAAAATAAGAGGTGGCAAAAATATTTTATTTCATCAAATAATGAATAAAAATATATAAATGAATAAAAGTTTTCTTGATTTTTGAATAATGAGAAGTGTAAAACTTTGTGAGACGAAAGGAATATGATTGATACATACACAGAGGATAATCGTTTGTCAACACAAATGATTATCGTCTGTGAATGTATGAAATCACATGTGATTGTTATTTATGGAGACACCTGCAACGGATTCCTAGAATGACCTAATGCATAAACATTCTTAGATCATATATACTTGTAGGCGTTGTATAGTTGGCAACGACAAGGGGTGTTAAGGGGGTTAGACCCAAGTTTGATTATTAGCAACTGCGTTAAGAGCTCTGTAAATGACAAGTGCAATCTCCACTCTTTGCAACCAATCTGTGATCAAAGTTCAAATTGTTTCATCTCAATGACTGCTCGGCTAGCTTTGAAGGAACCCTGAGGATAAGACTCATCTTATTATTCTTAGAGCATGTATATAGTGGGTTGCTTTAGTAACCCTACATAAAGTGATGTTTCACATAAATTCTACATCACTTTTTTAGGTGGTATAATTTCTTAAGAGCAGTGGTACTACGCATAACGCTGGGGGCGTCAATGGGCGTTTAACGCTGGTTTGGCGTTAAACACCGCCCCCCAGAGGCATTATCTCGGTGTTAGGTACCTAGTGTCAAACATTTGATGCTGCAAATGGCCGTTCCTTTTCAGCCATTGGCTCTCTCCCACCCCTTCCAATAGATATTTAGCCGAGAGTTATAAGCAAATGAAAAATATCCTCTTGCAAAGACGCTAACATATGCCGAGTTCACGCAAAAATTCATTTGGAAGAAAGCTAAAAGAGAGTATGTACCTCGACTCAAAGGGTTTGCTATTGGACATGTTGTATACGTCCCACTAGGCTCTGGTGAGTCTTATTGTATGAGAGTTCTTCTAAACATCGTTAGAAGTCCGACTTCGTACGAAGGTTTAAGAACTGTCAATGGTGTTATTCACAACACATATCGTGATGCATGCTATGCTCTAGGATTACTAGACGATGACAGAGAGTACATTGATGTTTTTAAGGAAGCAAGCTCTTAGTGTTCAGGAAAACAACTGAGATTCTTATTTGTTACACCATTAACAAACGAATCAATGTCTAGGACAAAACATATTTGGGAACAATGTTGGGAATTCATGGTTGATGACATTCTACATCACCAAAGATGTCTTCTAAGTCATCAATGTATTATACAACTAATATTATTAGTATTTTAAAATATAATCTCTTTGATTAACTGTAGTCATCTCATGCACTGGTTTAGTCTTAACTGGAGATCAAATCAAAAATTATGCCTTGATCGAGATTGAGATGTTACTTAGGATACGAGCTAAGAGTCTTCGAGATGTCATTGACATGCCTTTTCCCATTCTAGATGAACAACGTCACGCTTATGAAATAATAATGGCGTCTGTCGATTCGGGTCGATCAGGGGAAGATTTTTTTGTTTACGGTTATGGCAAGACTCGAAAGACTTTTGTCTGGAAAACTTTGTCTGCTTCTAAATGTTCAAGAGGAGATATTGTGTTAAATGTTGCTTCGAGTGGTATTGCCTCATTATTATTACCTGGGGGAAGACCTGTTCACTCGCGCTTTGGAATTCCTATTAATCCCCATGAAAATTCCATATGTAACATTAAACAAAAAACACCTCTTGCAGATTTGTTGGTTACGAGCAAGCTTATAATCTGGGACGAAGCTCCAATGACCCATAAATACTATTCCAAAGCTGTGGACCGAACTATACGTGATGTAATGAGTGTAGTTTGTCCATCAAATTCAAATCTTCCTTTTGTAGGAAAGACAATTGTGTTTGGAAGAGATTTTTGACAAATTCTACCCGTCATACCTAAAGGAAGAAGGCAAGACATCGTCAATGCTACGATTAACTCGTATTTGTGGAAATATTGCAGTGTCTTACGCTTGACAACTAACATGCGTCTACAACACATGTCTCGCGATGACAACATAGAGAGCATGGGAGAATTTGCACAGTGGATTTCGAGTATTGGTGATGGTTTTTCTGGGCGAGAGAATGATGGAGTTGGCGAGGTCATTATCCAGAAGATATGTTGTTAAAAACTATAGTGTTAGACAATGCGTGCAACTCTAGATGGGGGTGAATAGAGTTGTTTAGAATGTTTACTGATTTTCGCAGTGTGTGTGTAAATAAAAAATAATGAGAGTGCAGCGTAAATAAAAGAGAAGGCAAAGAACACATCGATGTATACTGGTTCACCACCTCGTGGCTAGTCTAGTTCCCCGAGAGACTCTCCCGAAGCTACCACTACTCATCAAGCTTCAACGGGTGCTTGACAAACCGTTTACTACTCGAGAACTTAAATCTCACAAGCCTCAACAACTACTACTCGTAGATGTGGCCTTCACAAGACTTCACACCCAAGACTTAAGTCACATAAGTCTTGTACAACCAGAAGATTAACCTTCTTCAACCTCACAACAAAACTCTCACAAAAGTAGAAATGAGAAAATGATTAATCTTTATGGATGACAAGAACATTCTCTTGAAAAATAAATAGTTTCCTCTCAAAATAATTTATATTTGAGGAAGGAAATAATGGAGGATTAAAACCACAAGACAGGGGAGTTTAGAAGTGCTTGTTCATTATAAAAATGACCAAAGAATGAAATTTATAAAGGGGTTGGAGGAATATATCCGCTGGAAACTAGAAAAAAGAGTTTGCTGAAAAACCAATGAAAAAATTGATTTTTTGAGCCAAATAATCGATTTTTTGGTACTGAGCAAAATTCCTTCATCAGACGAAATGATAATTGATTTTTGCCAAAGTGTAAAAATCGATTTTTTAAGCAATGATGCCCAAACATGAAAGACACAATCATGTGTGCGGGGTGAAGTGCTTATTTGGAATTTAGCACTTATTTTGGGCATGAAAATGAGACCTATGGGCTCCCTAATCAACAAATTTAATTCAAATTCAAATTTGAATTATGAGAGTGTGTTTTTGATGTAGAGAATGAGTCCCGAAAATATTTTATGTGTCAAACGATGTACACAAAAAATATTTGAATAAAATATTTTTGCTTACCAAAAATATTTTCTAATATCAAAATAAATATTTTGATAAATATTTGACATACCTTCTATAACTGACTCAATAAATGTATTTTGAATAGATATTTCAACTGACTCCAAAATAACTATAATTTTTATTTTAACTCTCATAAAAATAATTTTGGAGAGAAGATATTTTTGTCATTCTTACAATAATGCCTAAGAGTCAAATAAATAAAAAGGTCTTCGGAAATCTTCTACTCCACCGAGTCCTCCGATAAGCGCTCCGAACGCGTCTCGGACTCTAATAAAATCCTGTGCATCTTCTTGAATACTTCAAGGAATTTGTACTCCAAGTCCTCGTGTTTGTCGTTGTAGCACTTTGATCTTGACTTGAAGAAATTGTGTTTGTCAAATTATCAAAACATGTGAGTTAACACTTAACAACACAAAAAGAGTTGAACTCATGCATTCTAACATATAGGTGATCCAATTGCATCTATAGTAAATTCAACATATCCAGACTTTCACAATATTACAAATGATCCAACATATTTGCAAACTTGAGCAATCTTGGCACCAACACTAGAAGTCGTGGGTCGGAGAAGCAAAAACTTACTTGAGTTCTGATGCAATGTGTAAATCTGATTCAAACGTAGACTTCTTATCGGACATGCATTCTCCTGAATTTCTGAATAACATACGAGCATGTGGTGTACCAAACCATGAGTTGAAGTTAAAGATAGGAACACCAATCATGTTACGTTATTGAGGAATTTTGATCAATCTTCTGGTTTGTGCAATGGGACGAGGTTGATTGTTACCCGATTTGGCAATCATCTTATTCAAGCTACGGTGCTTACGGGAAAAAATATTGGACAAGAAGTTGTTATCACACGGTTGTTGCTTACACCGTCAGATACGAGAATTCCTTTTAAGTTTTAAAGTAAACAATTCCCAATTATGATTTCATATGCAATGACAATTAATAAAAGTCAAGGACAATCATTGTCGCATGTTGGGCTTTTACTAAAGAAGTCGGTATTCAGCCATGACCAGCTTTATGTAGCGCTTTCACGTGTCACAAATAGCAGAGGTTTAAAGATCTTGATATGCAATGATGACCCAGCCAAGATGAATTAAACTGGAAATGTAGTTTACAAAGAAGTTTTTCAAAATTTATAATGTAATGGTTCCACAATCTATATCATTGTATATTTTCTCCTCTTAAATATTTCATTATATATTCATATGTCAATTGAATCCTATTGAATTCCAATATTAATACTTTCCCTAATTTTTTTTGAATCTAGTATAAATAAATAAAATAAAATAAAATAAAAAGAAACCCTAAGAAGTGTTCTTCCTATTTGCGAGCTCTAGAGCTGCTGCTTCTGATTCGAAGCGTGGAAGCCAGCGTCGAGCTTCCATCTTGCCGCGGATAGCCACGATTCACTGCTTGTCTCCGCTCTTTCGCGGGGTTTAAAAGCCACCAAATCAACTCACTGCAACACATCATCTCTGGAGTCGTTCAGAGCTACGGCCTAGTCCCAACGGCACCCGACTTGTATTCAAGTCTCCCTCACGCGATTTCTCTCCAGGTTCGGCGTCTCCTCCAATTTATTTATTTCTGTTTCTGAAAACAAACGGTAGAGAAACGAGAGATTGATCCAGAACAGATGAAGAATAAGAAACGATAAATCATCATTACCAATATATCATACCCAGTGATTTTGCGTTGCCTTTGTAAATCCTGATTATTTTTTTTTTTGCAATGTAATTGTATAGAATTATAAACAAACTTGTTTTCAGTTTTCTTCCTTAGTATACAAACATGTTTACTTATAGCACATTCCTGGGTAATTGGTAGAAACAATAATAAACCATTGAAACTTGTTAATTATTCCATGTATAATTTGCAAACTACTTGTAATTTCTTATTTTCTCTGTTATGGACTTCATCCGAAGGGCGGGGGAAGATTTAAAGAGGAATAAGTTCCTCCATTTGAACCTTAGATTACATTCAGTAATTTGTTGTATGCTGCTAGTATGGAATTAGATTTATGCATTTTTATGGTTCTTTTGTGGATTATTAAGGTTGGATGGTTGCATTATTATTTTTACGCTCTGTCATCCCATCTGTTGCATCCCCCCATTCATGGACTGGATTGGATCTGCTTTGTTTAGCTTATTGGATGTGGTTGGAGAAGTTCAAATGGGTTCGGTTGCGGACGTCCACCAATTTTGATCCAATCGGCTCACAATCCTCTTCTTGATCATTATCAACCATTATAAAGTTTTTTAGGCTAGTGCATTCATTTGATGTACATTGAATTGCATTACTACTCGGCAGCTAGTACCATACATTATATGCAAACCAATATAGGATTGTTGGGTTACATATTCTATATCTTTAATCTCTTGTGTTTCAGGTGTGGGTAAGCGGGTAAAGACTAGGTTTCGTACGAGCGAGAACCACTATCAACATGTCGGCCGATCCTCAGTCTGCTTTTGTAGATGAAGACATTTCATCTGGCTCTGCAGATGACATGACAATGCTGGACGGACAAGGTAAAAGCCGGCCCGGAGCTCTAAACTCAGCGCGTCGCAAGAGAAGCCGCAAGGCAACAGGGGATGCTATAGTGGATGCCATGCTGGAGATTGCTGCCGCGTCAAAGATGAGGGCAGCTGCAACGATGAGAAACGAGGAGCGTTTTGCCATAAGCAAATGCATAAAGCTACTCGACGAGATGCAAGGCGTTGATCAAAATGTCTACTTCTATGCGCTGGATTTGTTCGAGAATCCCAATGCCAGAGAAACATTTGTGTCTCTCAAGAACGAGAGGCGGTTGATGTGGCTGAGCGGCAAGTTTGCAGCGTCATCTAATTCGGCTCCGTAAGAGGTATTTAATGATCAGGCCCTGAAAAATGAAAAAATAAAATTGGCCCGGTCCAAAATTTACAGTTTGTGCCCTATTTTATATTTTTAGAATACTTTTGCTTTAAATTTATTAACAAATTTAAAAATATAGTGCCCTAAATTTTAAGGGCCCTGTGCGGTTGGCCACTTTGCACACCCTCCAGGGCCACCCATATTAATGATCACATCAACTCTAACTTACTTCCATACAGAGCAACTGATGATAATTTTACCTCCAGATCCTCTGGATGTTTGATAAATCAATATTTTGCTTCAATCTTCTGCTTCTTTGAGTAGATACTGGAGACACACACACACACATTGTGACTTGCAATGGATTTTTAGCTTCTTTGCACTTGTATTTTGTTACTATTAATATATTGTTGGTGTGTTTTGAGACCAACCATTCTCCTACCATCTATGGATGATGAACTACTGAATACACATTTCCAATGCCATGGAAAGCGATGTGTACTGGCCGTTGTTTGGTTTGAAGTTTTTTGGAGTGAGGAAGCTGGATTTACGTGTTTGATAGGGGAAATGGGGGGGGTAGGCGTATGATACTTGGATGAGTTTACTAGACACCAGCATTGGTATACCATATGCAGACCATGCAGTACCCTTTTCGGTGGAATCGATGCCCTTATCGGTGAGAGACAATTCTGGTTGGTCTGGTTCCAGGGTGGTTCTTGGTGTTTTTTTTTAAATACTCCGTAGTTTATCTTTATTGTGAAAATATCTTTCTTGTGAAAATAAATATATAAAAATTATAATGTATATTAAACTATATACATTTTATTATGTTGTACTCCGGGTACTATATAATAAGGTTTACTCATAATATTAATATTATAAATTAATATGAAATGTACGGAGTATAATGTATCTTAAATTATAATTTATAAATAATACTTCGTGTATTAATATTTTAACCAAAAAACCAATATTGGTATCGACAGTTCTAGTACCTATTTTTATGCAACCAAAACTCATGCCTTGATTTCGATACGGTTCCTCATCCATATCTCCCACCTAGACCTGTCAAAAAATGACTCGACTTGTTTTTGACCCGAAACCCGACCTGAAAACACTGGGTTTTGAACAAAGGTTTTGATGACCGAACCCGAAGTTGACCGAACCCGAAATGACCCGCTAGAAATGGGTCAAACTTGACCAAACCCGAACTTGACCTGACCGACACGCTAAAGTAAGAGTTTTTCAAAATTATACACTTTACTAGTCGTTTTAGTGTATAAATTTATATATTCAAACAAAACTTTAATGATATTGCATAATCATCTTACTTTTTGTAAAACATAAGCATTTTTTAAATTCCTTATATTGATTTATATATCTAAAAATTACTTTAGAATTTAAAATAAAATAAACTAATAAATTTAATACATATTTTTTGATATTTTAAATTTATTTAATACAAAACATAAGTATTAATGTGAATTTAAAAATTTTAAAAACCAAAGCCATACTCGTTGGGTCGACCCGAACCCGATGACACTGGGTCATGAACATACAGGTTTCAATCCGAACCCGAATTGACCCGAACCCGAAATAACCCGAACTTGAAGTGACCGAACCCAAACCAGCTCTACAGTCCCACCTGCTCGGTTTTGGACAGTATATGTTTGAGTATATTTTTCCATTATTTGATGTACCCCATTTGTATACCATGATTGTCAACTATTATTATTTTAATCCGTGCCAGCACGAGGTTGAACGAATTCTTTTGTTGATTCAATGAATTATCTTAAATGCAATATTTTTAAATAATATTATGCAATTATATGGAATGGGCTTTTTAACACTATATGCATTAAAATAAAAGTAAAACAAAAAATTTAGCATTTAATATTTGGTAAAAAAATGCTTATATTTAAATTCAAAAGTAAACACCTCACAATCTATTTTAAATTCATATTTTTTTTTGAAAGCTTTTGGGGAATATAACATTTTTTGTATGGTTTAAATGATTTTCATTATCATTTAGAACTAATATTTTTAATCTTATCTTAGTTTTACTTGTGAAACAACATAAAGTTGACCTTGAGTGAATTTCATCCTGGTTAAAAATAATCCAACACATGAAAATGCTTGACATTAACTTTAATTCATAGTCATAGTAAAGTATAAAGTGTTCATCATCGCAAGTCTTCCTTTGATCTTCATTAATTGTGGATATATATTGTTCAAAATCGTATGACAACTTTTTTCTTTGTTATAGTCCAACTCTTCTACCAATAAATTGTTTTAAAATCTATTAAGTAAATTGTCATCTTGGAATGACATACCACTAAACTTCTACAAGGATTGTCTATTTGAATTAAGTACGTTTTCAATTTCAATCAAACACAAACTCTATAGATATTCGGAGAAAATAATAAGTTCTGCAAAAAAAAGTTAAAATGCAACTAAATTATTTCAATCCATACCTCAATTCTAGAGTTTTCATCTGCACCATGCATTTCATATTGATCTTTATATAAATAATAAAAATTACTTTTTTATATCCATACCTCAATTCTAGAGTTTTTCATGTGTACCATGCATTTCATATTGATCTTTATATAAATAATAAAAATTACTTTTTTATAGAAATACTTGATTATGCAATATTCTTCATTTGTCTAATAAAATCCCACCAACCAATAGTTCCCGTGATTTTTCCAAACAACTTGAGGACAAATCATGGTATTTGTCGCTAATAATGTGACTAACAAGTTTCTTAGTTGACTCTGAGATCCTAGCTCAATAGTCTCTTTTATACCTTCAATAATTTTTTTATCATTGGTTAATAACTTCAATGCTTCGCATGCATTCTCGAATGAGTTCTGTACAATAGTGTTGGTAATTTCTTCAAGCTCTAATAGCTTGTACATCATGTTGAACCATTAAAACTATTTTCAAGTAGTATAATTCTCCTGTTTCTATTGACACATATTGCGGCCTGTCGATGGTCTTTGTTGCCTCGGGAATCATAGAGAAATTATAGTCACCAAAATATTTTGTTTGATTTAGTTATTATAGATTTTCTAAACAAATGTGCATTAATTTTTCATGTTTCCAATTGCTATGGAAAAGTTGGATGCTCCTACCAACAATACGTAAAAAAATCGAAAGATAAAGTTTAAATACTGATTCTATCTTTTTTTTAATCACAATATTGAGCCTCTTTGAACACGTATGCAATGTATTTAAACTTGAATGAGGGTGGTGGATGGAATGACATGTTCTTTGAAGGAAAAAAGACTAAAATAGGAGTAAAACTTTGAAAATATACTAAAATAGGATTTCAATGTTTCTATTACCTATATAAGAGTTAAAAAGCATTTACATTACCAAACATGGTCATGTACATTACCAAAAAGTATAATAACGTGCACGTGTAGAGTGCCACATTACAACCACATTACCACAGTGCAAAACCTATTTCGTGAATAAAACATAGAAAAACTCCTATTTTGCTACTTCTTTTTATGTTTTAGTTCTATTTAGGAAGATTTCTATTCCTTGAATCATATCTGAATATTTTGTAATTGAATTTTAGGGGTATGAGTTATTTCCATTAATATGACTCTAAAATTGAGTAATTTAAGTAACAAATCTAAAAAGAAGACCATTTACATCACAAGTTACTATATTTAATGTTTAACTAAATTTATAAGATTTAGAATAAAAAAAGAGCAGAAGTTATAATATATAAATTTTTTTTATAATTTCTAAATAATGAAGTGTGACATTCTACTTAGGCCATGTTCTCCAATACTTAGGGCCCGTTCCGCAAAACTTATTTTTTTTACTTATTACTTATTCTTATTAAAATCAGTTCAAACCAGGTTAGATCAGATCCAATCAGATAAGATCTAATCAAATCAGATCAAACCGAATCAGATTAGATCCAATCAGATCAGATCAGATCAGATCAAAACAAATCATGAAAGAAATAATATTATTTCAAGGATTAAATAATAGTTACTATTCGATTAAATCATGTTACTTTATTTAAAGCTACACACACCTAAATATTAATTAATATGATAACTTTAATTATTATTATTATTA
Source organism: Cuscuta campestris (assembly GCA_900332095.2). Classification (NCBI taxonomy): domain Eukaryota; kingdom Viridiplantae; phylum Streptophyta; class Magnoliopsida; order Solanales; family Convolvulaceae; genus Cuscuta; species Cuscuta campestris. The sequence goes on along the minus strand of OOIL02000451.1, from coordinate 349,426 downwards.
TTATTATTGCTATTACTACTACTCCGTGTTATTATAATTATAATTATTACTATTATTATTATGTGAACTGTAATTTGTAACATGCAATATATTACTATGTAAAATGCATAAAGAATGTAATAGTCTTGTAGAATGACATCTGTATTTTCTAATATTTGGTTATTTTAATAGTGTGTAATAATACATTCTTTTCACTATACAAAGTGAAATTGATTATTCCATTTTCACAGAGATTAGAAAAATAGTGACATTGAAAAGATATTTAATATTTCAAAGAAAATGTTTAAATATAATAATGATTAGTTATTGTCCATCATTTTCTTATTTTACATTTTTCTATGTATATATGAATTGTAATAGTAATACTTTAAAATTATCAAATTTTTTATAATAATCATAAGTTTAATTTAAATCAAATTTAAATTTAAATACACCAGATCTAATCAGATCAGATTCAGTCAGATCTAACTAGATCAGAACTTTAAAAATTCAGATCAAATTCAATCAGATAAACAAAGCCTCATTCTTTTTACTTATTTTTATTGAAATCAAATCAGATTAGAAATAATTTTAAATATAATTACATTAAAATCGAATGAGATCAAGATCAAAATACCAATAAAATTAAAATTATTGAGATGAGAAGATGACAAAGGCATGCATCTACATAGTGGAAACCTTTTTGTGGAGTAATGTGCAACTTTCTGATAACCAACGGGTCATTCGGGAAAATAATCCGAGTTTCCCGACCATAGGCAGGCAGTGGATACAAACTCCCGCCCGGAACCAAATGGAGTAATCTGTAAACAGCCGCGGGCATTTCAGATTCCTCTTCGCCGCCGCAATGAGCAACAGGTATCCATTCCAATTCCTCTCCCGCATTTCGATTGTTCTTCTCTTCCCAGAATGCGCTTCAATTGATTCTGTTTGATCTAGACTATAAATATGTATGACATCACATAGCAAGAGGAAAATTAGAGCATTCAAAAAATGGATGAACTGGAAAGGCATAGAGTGCAGCGACGCCTTGGAGCTCGTCGAGGAGGGATCCTCCGTGTTCGTCAGAGCGGTCTGCGATCTACACGAAGGCGACGTGGTGGCGAAGATCCCCAAGGAGAGCTGCCTGACGATCAAAACTTCTGGTGCTCGGCGAGTGATTGAGGAAGCCCAGCTCGACGGATACTTAGGCCTGGCTGTAGCTCTCATGTACGAACGGAGTCTTGGCCCACTTTCCCCTTGGTTTGGTTATCTTCACCTCCTGCCCCATTCCGAGCCTATTCCCTTGCTCTGGCCACTCTCTGAAATCAGCTCTCTTCTTGCTGGCACTGAACTCCACAAGGTAATCTCACCATTTCCTTTTTTTTAAATCTGTTATTTTGCTCGCAATTGTAATTTTAATTTTGGTTTTTTTGAATTCAAAACTGCTTGAATTTTTGTAGGTACATTCATGATAAATTTGATTGACATCATTACACTGATTTTAATGATTGAAATAGACCTAAGCATCACTTGATAGTCTTTTAAGGAAATGGTAAATAATGCTAAAACTAGATACACACCGGGGCACCCCGTTTTAGTTGCTTCGGGAACTACGTTCCACTCTTCATGGCATATGAAATCCGCCACTTTTAGTAGCAATTTGTCAATTTCTAGTAGTAACTCTTTTTCTTGATATACAACGCACTAGATTGAGTAAGTGGACTTCATGATGGTACTAGCCATATTGACAAGGAAAACATGTGTGCTTTGGTTTATACCAGCACAGTTGCATGTAAGATTCTTAGTGGGGTCCTTAAATGCTATGACCTTTGGCCTTGTTATGCCTGGTTTCTGTGTGTGACTGTGCTGGTATTCTTGAGGAGTAATGCTAGAGTCACAAACAAAACATTCACAAAATTCACAAACTTGCCGAATATGTAAAGTAATGGATTCAAATAATGGTCTCAAATAATTGAAAAATAAAAACTAAAATACACAAATTGTAAGTTTGTGCATTTTGTGAGTGTTTTGTTTGTGACTCTAGCATTACTCATTCTTGAGGACAGATAATTACAGAAGACAAGATTCTCATCCAGGAGGACTGGAAAGAGTGCATCCAACCTCTTTTGAGCAATTCTTCCCTGAAGCTTAACCCAGCATATTTTGGTATTGAAGAATATTTTGCTGCCAGAAGTCTTATTGCATCTAGATCATTTCAAATTGATGGTTACCATGGATTCGGGATGGTTCCCCTTGCAGACCTGTAAGTTACATCATTGCCCATATTTCTTAAGTTNAACATATTTTCTAAAATTAATGTGAAAATATGGTAGAATCTAACATCAATCTACTTCATAACGCTTCATAGTCTGAACCAGGAGCAGATTCTCAGGTGACCAAGTGCAGCTTTCTCTGCGAGATGACCGTAATATATATTCAGCCTTAGAGTGAGTTTCCACCATCACCTATCCAAGCCCGACCTCACATCATTGCTCCAGCCCTTCTGAAATAGCTTTAAACTCAGCATACAAAAGACAGTTTTAATTGAAGGTGCAGAAAGCACTCACAAAATATCATTTTGCATTTTTAACATTGTTTTCTAAGGTAATTGACAAGAGACACAAATGCAGTTTGACACTCAGATTAAGCCTCAGTGGCGTAAGCCTCTAAGTCCATATCCTATGTGTGTAGAAGGCCTGGAGCCCTCTTCCATTGGCTTTGGAAGGTTCATCTTAGCCCATTCCAAGTGAATGCATGGCAAAAGGGCCATTCCTTCAGAGAGGAGGATTTTTTATACCTTGGAGGAACTTGGAAGGTCTTGGGATACCAGATATACCAAAAGCCTCGAACATGCGTTCCTTGTATCTAGAAGGGTGTCACTGAGCTTTACTAAGCCTTTCCAGGTCAAGAATTCATTTGTGCTGATGAGATTAGTTTTTTTGTGACTTGAGATTTGGAAGGTCTTGATTGCTAGCACAACAAGATAACATGTCTAGGCCATGGCTCACCAGTTTGCATAGAAGTCAAGCAAGGTCTTTTGAGAATATATTTCCGATAATTCTCATTGACTTACTTTAATACCTCATCAGTATGGTTCTTGTCGTATGTTTTAGTGTACATGTAGACTAGTTCCCTTATGTGTACATGTAGACTTGTTCCATCATCTCCGATGGAGCCAAAATTTCACCATTTTTTGGCTTTGGGGTGTGATGGAATAAATCAAAATGGATCTCTAAACTGTCTGCGCTTCTTTAATTAATGAAGTAGCAGTTAGTCAAGCAATGCAACTTTCGACGTTGAGCCGGGGGTCTCTTTGGAAATAGCCTCTCTACTTTCGAGTAGGGGCAAGGTCTGCGTACACACAGCCTCCCCAGACCCTACTCTTGTGGGATTTAACTGGGTTGTTGTTGTTGTTGTTGTTGTTGTTGTTGTTATCTGTGAATCCTTTTGTTGCGTGTCTCGTTCTCTTACTAATTTTTCCTTTTAGCATATTTTGTTGATTATTTTTATTTTTAGCCTAGGGTCTTTCAAAAACACTCTCTTTACTCCTTAAGGGTAGATTTAAGGTCTGCATACTACATTCTACCCTTCCCTCCTACTCCTAGGACATCACTTTTGGGACTACATCGAGTTTGTTGTTGTTGTTGTTGCAAGTTTTACATGAAGAGACAATGGGAGGGATCAGTGGAGGTGATTCCGGAGTGGAGTGATCTCAGGAAAGAAACATGGTTGTATGGGTAGACAAGGTTGTGGCCGTCGACAAATTGAAGGTCATGGACGTTGTGAGAGAAAAAGCAAAACAATAAGGGCAAGGAAAAGAGAAAATAACATTGGGTAGGTGAAGATAATTTGGATGTTCCTAGTTTCTCCCTGATGATTAAGACATTGATCTTAATCTCAATAAGGATGTAAACGGTGGAGGAAATACTATTGGTTTTTATCCAAATTCAAGCTACTAATATGACCCTCTTTTTCATTCTTCAATCTAGTGCACATTCCTCTTTTGAAGGGTGCAATATTTCATCTTGTGTCATGCTTGAAGTGTCTAACTATACGTTATGAAGGGGTTATGACATTGTGGTTGTTGGATTATACTCCCTCCGTCTTGCTGGGATCCCAGTTGACTTTTCTGTGTTCATTCACTGAAACCCTCTTTTTCCGCTCGTTTTTGTGATGCACCATGTCTGTTTTAAGATTCAAGAATATCATGTCCTTTTTTAACCCTTCAATCTAAGCCATTTTTGCTCTACTACAGTCTCTCTTCACGTCTCCAACACCCTAAGACTCCATCTATATCTGCTCTCCCCACTCTCTTAAATCTTTCTCATTGCACATTCTTTCTTTCTAATTTTGTTGGACATCACTAATCTCTGTCTTTTGTTCTTAAGACAAGATCTTCCGGAATCCCCTTCTCTACCTTTTTCCAGAAGGGGTAAGGTCTGCATTACCCACCCCCAAGGACCCTCTCTGTGGGAATATAATGGGTAAGTTGTTTAGAGGCTATGTGATAGAACTCAAGATTGGTGGGGAAAATAAATGAAGGATAGTCTTTATCAAATTATGAAATCAGGATCTAACTTCATAAATAATAAAGATGAAGGAAAATCTTTATCAAAATATGAGCAAGAATCTTAAACTCATATAAGTAATAAAGTCAAGGAGTATCTCCAATAATAAATATTGAATTACTTTTCTGGATAGTTTTACAAATAATAAACCTCAATATTTATAGAAGCCAAATAACTACCAATCCCTATAATTTAGGCCCACTACCACACTACTTAGTAACTATTCCTAAACTTTAGGTTCACTACCACATTACTTAGCAACTACTCCTAGAATTTAGGCCCACTTACACACTATTTACTAAGTAACTGACATATATCAAATAAAACATTTGACCCGATAAACAATAATCCTAAGGGACTCTACCATAAATATTAATAACATAAAATTACTGCGTATGGCACTCTATCACTATGCAGTTCCTGCGTCAAACTGTCATCTTGTTCCTTGAGTCTGCCTGCATTTGGTCTGTTGTTCATATTTCAGTCCTGTATCTTTCCATTAATCTAAAGCGTTGTCCTCTAGCACTGATTGAATGTTCTGTTGTGCAGTTTCAACCACAAGACTTGTGCTGAGGATGTGCACTTCACATCCATATCCTCCTACTCTGATTCAGATAGTGATGTGGATGATAAGAATAGTAACAATGAGTACCAACATGACAGTACTCACGAACCAGCTAATCAAAATATATGTTCAGAAGGAGAATATTTGAGCGGGAGTGACTTAGATTCTTCTTCAGTGGCAGGGGATGATCCTGCAGTTCTAGAAATGATCATGGTAAAAAATGTGAAAGTTGGATATGAGGTAAGTTATGATTTTCTTGCAAACTCAAATTGAATAGTGCAGCATTGATATTAGTGCAATGTGAAAATTAAACTTCTGCATCCGTCCCAAACTAAGGCTCCTCTTTACTATTCACATTGTCATACTACATCTTTCTTTATGCAGTTTCATTGATGGTTTGATGAAATAAAATAGTCATGTCACCACTTGTTTTGTTGAACTTTTGATATAGTTTTTAAATATATACTCTGTAATTCTTATTTTTAAATTATATACCAATTTTCAAATATGTTGAATTGAAAATAACTTTCGTCAAATATCGTAAACCAATACATGAGCCTTATTTTGGGACGGAGGGAGTATATATAATATAATAATACTGGTTGGTTTTGAATTTCAATTTGGCTAGAGCATGTGTACTACTATAGTTGATGTGTCACCCAATCACCATCGACGCTACGCATTAGTCCATCGTAAACAATAAACTATTTTTTAGTGTATTACTGTATTTCGTTGTGTATGTGTGTTGAGAATTGACGAACATGTGTGATTTTATATTCAAACAATGCATATCTCCATGAATTTCTTGATTTTAGGTATTTAATACATATGGATGCCTCGGCAATGCTGCATTGCTGCATAGGTATGGGTTCACAGAGCCAGATAATCCATATGATATTTTAAACATAGACCTTGAACTGGTGCTTCAGTGGAGCTCTTCTGAGTTCTCATCTCGCCACAGCCGGAGGAGGGTCTCACTGTGGAGGAAGCTGGCTTATTCTGGATGCGTCAGCCAAGACACTGAATATTTTGAAATCTCATTCCACGGCAAACCACAAACCGAGTTGATAATTTTGATTTACTTATTGTTGGTTTCAGATGATGTTTATGATGAGGCACATCTTGCTCTGTCGACCACGTGCGATGCTGGGAAATCGTGGGATCTCTTTTTATCAAAGAAAGGAGTTTCATTTGACAAGGGATTATTAGAACTTGGTAACCGTTCGCTCCTCAACGTACGCGTTTGTATGGCTCTTTTGTCGCTAGCGGATATGCGGGAGAGTTTATATGGTTCGGAGTCTCTGACTGATGATATTAATGCGCTGGGGGAGTGTTCTTGGCTGACCGAACCTAAACTGTATCATTCGCTAGTTCTGCGTATAAGTGAGAGGAAGATCATTCAAAAGTTAAGAAACTATGCTTCAGACCACCAAGAAAGGTACTAAAGGAAGAAGGTAAATACAAGATATATGCATATAGAATCAATCAAGCCACCAGGTTGAAGTCCTGCTATGCTGATATTCTTCTTATGTGGCTCTTTCTTTCTTTATCTATTTATTTTGGACCATGCTACACTTACACCAAAAAATATACCCCATTTGTACACCACAGGTTTGCACAAACATTTCGATGGTTTACACCGACACAAGTGTTGGTGCGTTAATAAAAACTCACACGGACACAAATGTTGGTGCATTTAACAAAAATTAGTTTTACACCAACACTTTGTGTTGGTGCAAAACTGCGGGGTACAAATTGGGGTACAAAACTTGGGGTACACATAGCATAATCCATTTATTTTTGGTAATGGAAGGATTGACGTCTTGCTATTCAAGCAATGTTCTTAACAATGCCGGGGGAGGGGTGTGATAGAGACGTAGTGTCTGTGGGCCTGAGCGGAGCATAGGCGGGCCTTGGTTGGGCCAATGCAGAAATACGGAGTAAATCTTTGCGACTAAGAGCATTGTCACTGTGTTGGATTAACAAAAGTGATTATTTTTGTATCACTTCATGAAAAATCCATAATCTAAAGTTAGTATAAAAAGTAGTGTTGTTTGCAGCTCAAAGTGATTTATTGCCTTAACATGCATTCTAATGTTTGGCATTATAATCACTTCTAGATTTCTACACATTTATTCTAATGCCCCTCTTTTTTTACGGTTCCTACTTTCGAGTCAAACTGAACAAATTTTAATTATCAATTACTCTCAAATTGTATTTATTACTATTATGTTTATTTATTTTTTGATTGCTAATATTATATTTATTAATACTAGAAATAAAATTTTAAAAATTCTCAACAAGATAAATCAAATGAAGTAATTTTTATATTAATATAATTTATATAAGTTTACAATATTTATTTAATTGAGATCTAAAGTTCACCCATTTTGACTCCAAAAACTGAAATTGGAAAATGTAATGAGATGAAGGTAATATTTATTTATGTAATATTTTTTTATTTTTAGTAAAAATATGTTTGTTATATTTTTTATTTAATTTAGATGATTAATAAATAAAATAATAATAATTCTGTAATTATGAGAAGGAGCTTTTTGGCTACACCATTTTTGGCCAATGAACGCCATGATAAGGTGGTTGTCACATATCAAATAATGCTTTTCTTGGGTTCTTCAATTATACTCCCTCCGTTCCAAATTATTTGCCACATTTGTATTTCCGAGGCAAAATATCAAGTTTTTTCAATTCATTTTATTTACATATTGGTATAGAAATAAAAAATAAAATTTACATATAAAAAAACTACATGAAAAGTTCTTCGAAATAAGAGGTGTCAAGAATATTTTATTTTATCAAATTACCAATGAAAACATCGAAATAAACAAAAGTTCCCGCGACTGCTGAAAAAGCAAATATTGTGAATATTTAGGGACGGAGGGAGTATTACACTCAATATTATGGAGTTGGAAAAGGAGTAAAAAGAAAAAAAACAATTTGATCCATTGGTCTATTCTTGATCCGGAGTCTGGACGGATGAAACTCAATCTAGTCCGGGCTGTTGGTGTAGCTTAGTTTTATTCATAATAAAGTTTGTTACTCAACCAGCAGGTTTAGGGTTCCAAGCTGGTACAAAAGTTTGTTAGATTGTTGGTGAAAAAAATCTAGAGGTATCCGAACCGGTGTATGCCAAATAATTAAAAAAAAATACACTCATCGGTAAATTTAAAAAAAAAAGAGGCGAAGTACTACTCATTGCCATAAACTTTTAGTTAGAAAATAGATTTGACTTTTATATGAAAAAACGGTCAAATTCCACCCGTCATTCTGTCTAATTCACTCGGTCCACCGTAATTCCAACAACTCTAAAACTAATGCCCTTTTCTAGGAGACATGCATCATACCCACATCAATATATTTTTGAACATTAAGCGAGCATTCAAAAATAAGGCCGGATAATAAAAATAGGCATCAGTGGACCATGAAATTGGCTAATCGATTAGGCGATTAGACACCTCAGTAGAAAAACCTTGGTGCCAAATTCGAGTTCAAAACCCACAAACATTAGAATCCCAGGTCATTCTAAAATGGTAGTGCAATGAACAGAGTGGATGACTGGCTACCCCAGACAGCAGACCCCACAATCATCTTCCAATGCATAGTTAAGAAAAATAAATAAGAGTTCAAGTCTGAAGATGTCTTGATGTGGAATCTCTAATAGTTTTATCATATCATATATTAATAGAAACACCTATCTTCTTCCCCTCGCGGATCCTGCAGCAGGTTCAGATAGAGAGTGCACATACAGAGTTACTTACTTCATCATCTTAGCCAAGGCAGCATTCAACCCTTCCTTGGCAGCAACCTCCTCTTCCTCGTGCCTGCGCTTCATCTCATCCATCTCCGCCTGGTGCCGCTGTTTCATCTCATCCTCTTCCGTCTGGCGCCGACGCCTCAACTCTTCGTAAGCCTCCATCAGCTTCTGCTTATGTTCCCCTGAGTGCCCCTTTTCCAGGTTCAGAGACTCGAAATATTTCGCCAGTTGGTCAGCTCTGATTCCAATCCATCAATTAATAACATTCGAATGCAGACCCCGTGAAAAAAAAAAGAGACAAAAACACTAGAAAAATATGAAATTACGGCGAAGGTTGTTAAGGCACAAGTCGCTAAGGTTACCTTCGTTGATCATCCACAAGAGAAGAATTTGGATTATTAGAACCCCCAGCAATCTTGGCATCGTGTATGCTCTGCAGCTTTTCCTTGATGAAACTGTCCAGATAATCCATCTGAAGAGAGAAACAAAAAACAGAGGGTAGTATGATGCAATTTCACCAAAAAAAAAAAAGTGGGTGGATGAAAATCTGAACCCCATTAAAGAACAAGGAACAAACATTGTCACAATAGCAAACTACTCCCCCCGTTTCACAAAAGAGTTCCGTTTTAGACTTTTGGAAAATCGAAGGAGCGTATTTTGAAGCTAACTTTCCAATTTTTTCCTTGTATGTGATGTATAAAAGTAGGATGTGATGAGTAGATTAATAGTGAAGAGATGATGTGATAGGTTCGGTAAGGGTTAGTAGGGGTAAAATAGACTTTTTAATGGAAAGCGGAATGTTTTATGGGAAGAATGAAAAGTGAAAGTGGAAGAATTGTTTTGTTAAACAGAGAGAGTATAAAAATGAACTAAACAATAGGATCATATTTATTTAGATAAAAAGCAAGAGAATTCAAGATTCATACTCTTCTATCACAGCATATGGGGAAATCAAAGACAACAAGAAATGTCAATGGCAATACTTATGGAGAATTAGAAATTGTTAAGTCCATTTAAGCACTACGATTCTTTTCACAGCAAGCCAAGATAGATGTCATACTATGACACCGAGGCATACGGTGCTTTGTTTGGCCCCAAACCCATCCCTAATTCCCTACCCCCCCAATCAAACCCTCAGCCCCCTGGCAATGTAGCCAAATGGCATGAGCAAGCCCCTCCGCCCTAGGCCGCCAACAACCCCCTACGCTCCACCCCTGAACCCATCCCCATGCCAGATGGAGCACCATAGGGGGCCCCGTATGGCATTGCATCATATTTTGACATCCAAGACCATTGTCAAAAGAANCAGCCCCCTGGCAATGTAGCCAAATGGCATGAGCAAGCCCCTCTGCCCTAGGCCGCCAACAACCCCCTACGCTCCACCCCTGAACCCATCCCCATGCCAGATGGAGCACCATAGGCCCCCCCCCCCGTATGGCATCGCATCATATTTTGAGAAGACCATTGTCAAAAGAACTATACAATATATATGTGTGGAGCATCAAAAATCACCTAGCACTCTAGGAGTAACTACTTATCATATAAGCACGAATCTTTTTCTTGACAGGAGTAACAATTTCCAAAAAGCATTGTTTTCAAAGTGGACAGCCATATTTTGAAGATAATCGATAACCAAAACAGAAAAAAACTGTTATGTTGTTTTTGTTTGTCTCCAATTCTTACACTATGACTAAACAAAATTGTCACAGCATCACCCAAAATCACCACCTACTCTTATGACTAAAGAATATTTTTCTTGAAGTGCATACACAAGTAACCATCCAATTTAGCAAACCAAATAAAATGATTATAAAACCATTCGTATATTTTCATTTTAGATTCAAATAAGCATAGCTTTTAAAATGTCCAAGGATGTGATAATACCTCTTCCTTGTTCTGTTCATGGTGAGTTTTCGTTCTTGATATAACAATTTTATTTTGTTCAGCAGTCTCACGATACTTTTCACCCATCACAAGAAATGATTCTTCAAGAGCTTTTGCCTGCCTTTGGTGTTTCTCAGCTTTGTTTTTATACCACAATAGCTGCTGGTTGTCCTCACTCATCTGCTTCATTGGATTCACAACCATCTCTAGATGAGATTTCATTTCAAATCTCAGCTTGGATTTACCTTAGAAACCATGCAGACATTAAAGCATCAGACACTGTATACTTCTAACTCTAGCTGAAAGCATACAGGATTGTAAGCATACCATGTGAATGCTGGTTAAAGGCATCTAAATCTTTTTTTCCAGCCATGTAGCCATAGAGTTGGCGCTTCCCACCAGCATAAAACAGTACAGGATTTCTTAGCCAGGTTTCCCTGTCTCTACTCGTATCTGTAAAATGCTTGGCAAGACGCTCAGCCTCAAGGTAGCCTACAGCAGTTTCCTCAAAAATAAGCACGCTCATGCCTCGATGGCCTTGTGGCCCATACGAATGCCGGGCCCTGACAGCAGCATAATTGTGGAAGTAATCAACAAGCTCCTGGTTCCCCATTCCTGTCCACTGAGAAATTCCACAAAAAAATGATAAAAGAAAGCAAATGAAAAAAATCATCATGACAGATTTCTATAAGTAGTAACTAAATAAAATATAAATAAACAAGACCAAGTAATTGCAATACCTTGTCCTTATCATCTTTCTCAAGCCTAGTGTTCATGATTATGACCATCGGTGGCCACACTATCTCAAAATCCTTCTCACTAATTCCATTCCAATTTCCGTATGATTCTCCTGCTCTAGAAACAGAAGTGCCCCTTATGTTCAGCTCTTCCTGCAATAGTTCAGCAAATTCTTTGTGCAACTTTGCTCGCTTAGACCGTCGTGTTTTGGCATGTGTCATCAGTGGAAGCAAACCTTTAAACCATTCAATAGCACCTGGACCCCCTTTGCAAGCAGGACAATGCCATTGTCTTTCAGGGTCATTCAGCTCTTCGTTCACCAATTTATCAGTACTATCAAAAAACTTCTTGAACCAGGGATTCTGCTTGCGTGTCTCAAAACTCTTTTCGCTTTCGTCTGAGTCAAAACCATCACTTAGTAACTCGTCATCAGTGTCATCAAGCATATCGTCATCCTCATCATCTTCTACTTCTGTTACATTGTTAACCGCTTGATTGTCTGCTGAGGCTGGATGATTGTGGTTGTTTGGTATGTTTCCAGGGCCATCTTTAGGAGGTTGAGTGGGCGCCAATAGAGCAGACCAAGTCCTCCCATGCTGTAGGGGAGTTGAAGTATCAGGAGGAAACCTCCCATTGCCTCTTCCCACCAAAGGTCTTCTAGGATCTGTGTTGCTGACAGAACCCCTTCCTGCTCCGCCATTCCATGCTTTAGGTGCTGAAGGAGCAGCGGGATTTTGGGGAGCACAATAATTTGTACCACTACTTCCAGCTTTGTTCTTGGATTTCTTAGCATACATCTCCCAACCATCATCGCGCGGCACTAAACCAGATGTACCAGAACCAGAAGGGTTCTTACCCCCCTTAGTTGAACTCATCATTGAATGGTACCACTTCACAGCATAAAAATTAGTGCCAACAGGGATATAAAGTATGGTTAAATATGAGTTGGTGATAGTTTTTCTTGTTACCTTTAAGAAACATATTTCCATTCCATGAAAATAATGAAACACTAGCTATCAAGGGAATACACGATTAATAATTTAATACTACAGAAACAAATTTTTACATAAATATTTTTTTGGAAATGTTAATGTTGCCAGAACTATAAACAGGACGAGAATTTGCAACATATGCACCAAATTACAAATGATGTTACTTAGTATCTTCCAATATAAAACTAACATTAGCTGTCAAGTACACCATGTATACAAGTATCATATCCTACGTAGAAAATCATCTCAATAAACTACAAAAGATCATGTTTGATTTCGCAAAGTATGCTAGACAGAAAATTGTTTGGTTTGATCAGCCTCTCCAATGTGTTGTTCATCACTGGGAGAGTTTAATAACTCATGACTCTTCTTTGATTTAAACTTCAAAATATCCTCATTCCATATCATTGAGGATCAATATGGCTTTAAGCGTAAGAAGTTGATATTACATTTGCTTTATATTCTCTGAAAACAATTTGTTGCTGGTTTTACTTCCAGAAACTGATTTTAAGTAGTAATCAACTGCTTGGTTCTCCAGAATCAGCTAATTTTTAAACAACCAATTTTGGAAACAGATTCTGCCAAACAAAATCAAAGCCAAATGGCTCTTAACCCTATGTGGCACGTATATTGCAGAGCAATCAGCAATCATTGTTAAGATCTAGTACCATACTGTAAAATGTATATTCTGAACACGCAACCATGTAGATAATACTCACATTTACCATAACTCGTTGCACATAAAAGGAGAAAGTATGCTTCAAAACGTTCAAGTTCAAAAGGAGGCTATTACAAAAGAGGATTAATCGTAGGCAAATGAAGATGATGGAGAAAACAGTGTAGCATATTATGAACTTCCATCTGACGTTAAACTAAAAGAGTTTTACTCCTTAAACCCTTCCAGTTCAACAAATACCATGAGACCGTGGAAATGGACGAACAAATCGTGAGTAAAGTTTCATATCAGGTAAAATACAGACCAGCGTCTCAGAACGAGCAAATAGCAACCAAAAAAAGCAAAACTACTTGTACAGTTGTATGCATCGGATGAACTAGGCGAAGGTGACGAGGGTTTTAACGCTTACCAGGAAGATGAAAATGAGAGAATGCCGGAGATTAAAGGAAACGATCTCCGATCGCCGTTCGCCGGTGACGATAGCGACGGAGAAAGTGCGAGGAAAATCGACAAAGCAGAAGACGACGCGTAAGATGTGGTGGGGTTTTCTATAAAAACAAGTTTTGTGTGAGGAGTGACAGGTGGTCACTGTACAGAGCCTATAGAGCTTAGACTGTATTCTTGTACGGACCGCGGACTCCCAAAATTCATTCAATTCCGTGAGGTTATCCGGAGAGTTACGTCCGCCAATTAGCAGGCAGCCGTGGCCCGAGGATCTTGGGTTAGGTTCAATAAGTTCTGATTTGATCTGGTTTGATCTGATCTGATTAGATCTGATCTGATTGGATCTGATCTGATTAATTATGACTTAATTTAAAATTTCAAATCAATAATTTAATTTGACTTTATAATAACGTTTGAAAATTGTAATGATAATCCATATTATAATATAATTAATATTTTTTATTTAATGATTATTTTTTAATAAAATAAAAATAGTTAATTCATATATTAGAATAATCATTCATATTATAATGTAATAATATTTTTTATTTTATGATTATTTTTTTGTGAAATTAGAATTATACATTAGAATAAATATTTAATTTAGATATACATTAAAAAATAATTAAATTTAGATAATCAATATATAGAACTAATAGAAGAGATAGTATTTTTATTAAAATACCTCATTCTTATAAAAGATCAAAAGTTTAGAAACTCAAATAACAAGTTAAAATAAAAATACATTTTAAAAGTAGAATTAGATTGACATTGTCAATGTATTTTAAAAGTAATTTTTCCGACGTCTAATAATTAAGGATTACTTTCTTTGTTTTCTATTTAACCTATTTCTAAAGTTTATTCTTTTTCATTTTTAAGAACAATAATAATAATAATAATAATAATGATGATGATGATGATGATGATGATGATGATAATAATAATAATAATTCTTGATGGGATCTGATTTTAATAAGTCCATCTGATCTGATCAGATTGGATCTGATCTGATTGGATCTGATCTGATCTGATCTGATTGGATCTGATCTGATCTGATTGGATCTGATCTGATTCAATCTGATCTGATTTGATGTGAATCGATCTGATCTGGTCTGATCTGATCTGATTTGATTTTAATAAGAATAAGAAAAAATAAGAAAAAATAAGTTGAACGGAACGGGGACTTGACCAAAATACGGTGTAATTGAACGACCGGTGGCCTTAATTCCAGTGGCTATGTAACACCCTAATCCGTCCAGGTCTGCAGCCCCTTTCGGACTAAAGTATTAACTTGGTAATCGTAAAATTTAAAACATTTCAAACACTTTTATTTATCACAATAATATTTTTCATATCATAAACAGTACAGAGTTTTCAATATTGCGGAAGCTTAACAAATTATAACCACAAACATAATTTATTTATATTCTTTAATTCAAAACCATCACATCCATTCCGACTATCTCGCCTCCGTCTGCCTCCAGGATCACGTCACATTATTCTATTGACCTGCGTGTAGCAAATAAAACATACTACACGCTCAGCGGTAAAGCTGAGTAAGCATATCTAATGCGTTGAACATCCACATAAATTGAATCTCAATTCATAATCAACCATTTGATATCATGCACATAATGTTCAGTTCAGATACTCAATAATCAATATACAATTTTCAACATTGATTATTCAATTATTCAACATGTATATTCATCATTCATATTCAACATTTTTATTCAACATACATCATACAATATTCATCATTTGTCATTCAACAATATCCTTAAACTATTCTTAGTCTAAGGCCAATCTATTTGATGTTTACCAACTCTTAAACGAATTCTAGTCTAACATAGTTAAACTATATTCAAGTTCAAGGTACTCTTATCTAACCCTTAAGCTAAGCCTAGTTTAAGATATAAATTTTCAAAGAGAGGTTTTCAAAATCTTAAACTTACCTTCGATTAAGGTCATCCAAAAACCGAACAGCGGATCCGAAATGCTCACTGTCGGGTTGAGTGGTATCCCCAAACGAGTGCCTCAAGTTTGGTTTGTAGATCCCGTACGTACGTTTTAAACCAGGCCACCGAATACTCATGATTATACCCGCAAGGCCTATTTCTAAGCTATCTTAGAGGTCTTCTAGATAGTCTTAGAAACCAAAGTCAACCTAGATATATCTTAGAGTTCTTCTAGATATCCTTACAATCCAAATCATTTCATAATCATCAACATATTCATTTCAATTCATAATTTAATCCTTGATAATCATTTTAATCAGTGGTTTCCTCAAGCCATAATCATCATAATAATCATTCATCATAATCATCAATCAACATAACATTCGATAGCAAATAGCGGCCTAGCTTCGAGTGTTAACACCCGAACTTACCGTCATGCATCATATAACATTTTATTTGTCAAAAACATAATTTTTATTGTGGTAAATCATTTTTATAATGATCATAATCAATTGATATCAAAAACAGGATTTTAGAGCTCAAAAATAGCATTTTCAAACAAATTTTCGAATCAGAACTTCGGGGGATCGATCCAGCCCTCTGGATCGATCCATGATATGAAAAATTACACCCAGGTGATCGATCCACCCATTTGGATCGATCCAAACAGCCTGGTTTTTGGTTACTGTTCATCATCTTCTTCGTTCGGGTCCAATTTCGAAAATACCGTTTTTAGTTATCGAATTTCAACGAAACTATATAGAGATGTTCTCCAAGGTTCATAGATCATTTTGGCATCATTAATTCATAGTTTTAACATCAATTTAATGGTTTATGATTCTTGGTTCTTTAAGCATATCAAACACAAAACTCAACCAAACGACCGTTTATGAACGTAAAAACGATCTATACGAACATTCTAGTCACTAGATATATCAATGGGCTTACCTCGAAGCTTGATGGAGGTTTTGACGATATTCCGGCGAAACTTCCGGCAAGGTTTGTGGCTAGCTCCGGCGACTTCACACCAAATTGACAGCACCACTACACTCCTTACACTCTTAGGAACACTTAGGAAGAATTTTGAAGATGAATGGTGAAGAAATGAGAAGAATTGAGTTTCTTATATAGCAAGAGGAAGAGGAAGAAGACATGGGAAGCTGAGTTGCTGCTGCGTAGGATTCCCATTTCACGATTCATTCGGCGATAAAGAGATTCA
>OOIL02000451.1:295805-332384 GCA_900332095.2 Cuscuta campestris | reverse complement strand
AGGTTTGTGGCTAGCTCCGGCGACTTCACACCAAATTGACAGCACCACTACACTCCTTACACTCTTAGGAACACTTAGGAAGAATTTTGAAGATGAATGGTGAAGAAATGAGAAGAATTGAGTTTCTTATATAGCAAGAGGAAGAGGAAGAAGACATGGGAAGCTGAGTTGCTGCTGCGTAGGATTCCCATTTCACGATTCATTCGGCGATAAAGAGATTCAGCACATTACTCCCTGATTGGGATTAATTTTGGTCCCAGTCGGGGTACACTTTTTGGTCCAACTTTCTCCAAATTGAAATCCGTTTGCACCGTTGCGATCGGACAGTTAAACTCTATCCAACGATATAATTTTTATATTTATTCGTTATACTTTTTCCGACATCATATTTTTGGGTGGTTGACTTTGATAGAGTCAAAATTGATTTGTTTGACCTTTACTCAAAAAGGTGCTCATATTCAATTCATATTATTTATTTCCATGATTTATTTCAATAAATCATTTCAAAGTTCACATTATAAAACAATTTCTTCATTTATTCTTAATTTGTGTCTTTACACAGGTTTCTAATCAAGATTACACAAATAGTCAACTAATTGGATTTATCTCTATGAGATTTATCCTGATTGTGATATTGGATATCAAAACACATTTTATTTCGGCCCAAAGCCCAACATCAATTTATTTTAATCAAAACAATTTTGTTTAATTGGATATTTAATTCAATAAATTTTATGGTATATTTTGGGGCGTTACAGGCTACGGAAGCCACTGCCTCCTACAGAGGTCCGTTCATAAAATTGATGATTCATATCCTCTCTAATCCCCGGTAAACCCCTCGCCAAGTCCCGACCCAAACTAATCACCCCACATACGTTAATTCCACCTCGTAAGTATAATTGACTTTAAAGTCAAAAGTTTTAACTTTATACTTACGAGATGCAATTGATGTAGGTGGTGTGATTAGTTTGGGTCAGAACTTGGCGAGGGGTTTACCAGAGGAGTTAAAGGAGGTAGGAATCATCAATTTTATGAACGGAGCTCCATAGGGGGGCAGTGGCTTCCGTAGCCACTAGAATCCAGTGGCCATGGAACCGGGCCGGTAATTGAATAACTTTACAAAAGGAAACTGCTAGGGGTACACCCCCTCCATAATCACTCAAATAGGCAAGAAAATTAAAAAAATAAGTAAATAAAAATCAAATACAAATGAGTGGTTATGGAGGGGGTGGGGACAAATGGGGTACACCTTTAGTGTACCCCTAGCATCTCCCTTTACAAAATTATAGGAAGGGGTAAGTTCATGTTATTTCATCTGATTTGAATGGTTTTAATGTGATTGAAATAAATTTTTATTTGATCTGATTTAAATATAGTTAAATTTAAAAGTAGTTCTAGTTTGATTTCAACAAGAGTAAATAATAAGTAAAAAATAAGTTAAGGAGAACATTGCCTAATTCAAAAACAACTCAATTTTATCCCACGAGAGTAGGGTTCTAGGATGGTGTGCGTACGCGGACCTTATCTATAATTGAAAGTAGAGAGGTTGTTTCCAAAAGATCTACGAAATAATTCAGCATATATATAATTTTTTGCACAACATGAGCAATTATGTATGATGGTATAGTCTATACCCAACTCAAACTCTCGAAAAGTGATCGATGTGGTAGCATGGAGGCCTAAGACATTGGGTGTGGGGTTGTTAGGGCTTGGGTAGGTTGGGTTGGGGTGCGGGTAGGGGACGGCCGAGGGTGGGAGTTAGAGGCAACAGTTTGGGTGTAATAGGCTTGGGCTTGATACGGGTGAGGGGTGTGGGCAGCGAGCCTAAGAGGCTGGGGCTAGGGTGAAGACACCAGATCAAAAACTTCATCAGTGATAGTTGATGAAATCATACCTTGAATAAGAGCGTTAGGTTTGGAACCACTCGTCATCATTTTTTGATGAAGGCACGTTGGATCCGATGAGGAATTCATGGGGTTAAAACGACAAACCAAGATAAAAGCAGACGACTCCATTTTTTATAGTTTGGTTGAGAAAAAACTTTATTTAATAAGGATATGGAGTTTGACATTCGATATAATAGTGAAGGCGAGATGATGGGGATTAGATGAGGAGCTGGTGGAGGAAGATTTTTCTGGTGTCAACATGGGGAAGGTCACCGGCGTCGAGAGAGAGAAGAGGAGGGCCGCGAGAGCCCACGAAGAAGGAGAAAGGTGAGAGGGAGAATCTTCTACGGATCCAATCCAATGAAGAGTTTTATATTTTATATAATTACAATGACAATTACAAGTATATATACTAGATGCCAACTCCTAGTACTAACAAGAGTTTATAAATATAAACCTATACCAAAGTTAACTACCAAATATACAATAGTAATATATTATATGTTAACATATTTAACATAAAGTCATAAATCACACCTAAATTCTGCAATATGCCCTGTAACACCCTTATCCGTCCAGGTCTGCAGCCCATTTCGGACTAAAGTATTAATTTGCTAATCGTAAACATTCAAAAACATTCAAAACAATTTAACTTTATTTCATAATAAATGATAATTTCGGATAATAACGGAGTATTTAAAATGTTGCAGAAGCGAATTAATTCTTAAAATACACATGAGATTAAATTCATGTCTTTTCAACAATGATTTGTTTCAGACATCCTTTTCGACCATCTCGTCCCATATGCGCCAGGAATACGTCACCTCATTCATTCTGCCTACCTGCGTGTAGCAACTAAACTATATAGACATGTTCTCCAAGGTTCATAGATTATTTTGGTATCATTAGTTCATAGTTTTAACATCAAATTCAAGGTTTATGAATCTTAGTTCTTCAAGCATGTCAAACACAAAACTCAACCAAATGGCCATTTATGAACTTAGAAACGACCTATATGAACATTCTAGTCATCAGATATATCTACGGGCTTACCTCGAAGCTAAACGAAGATTCCGGCGAAAGAACGGTGAAACTTCCGGTGACAAAAGCTCCCAACTCCGACGACCACTCACTAAAATGGCAGCACCAATGTGTTCTCCTAACTCAGGGCAGCAGGATAGAAGGAAGAATTGAAGGATTTTGGTG
Source organism: Cuscuta campestris (assembly GCA_900332095.2). Classification (NCBI taxonomy): domain Eukaryota; kingdom Viridiplantae; phylum Streptophyta; class Magnoliopsida; order Solanales; family Convolvulaceae; genus Cuscuta; species Cuscuta campestris. The sequence continues at coordinate 329,292 of OOIL02000451.1, read as the reverse complement.
AAGAATTAAGGAGATTATTTTTCCTTATATAAAAGTGAAAAGAGGAAGAAGTCAAGCCTGGGTTGTTTCTGATTCATATTCCAGCGGCCGAGAGGAGTGAGCGACGCCATTCTGGGATTTTGTCTGTTATCCCTGATTGGGACTAATTTGGTCCCAGTCGGGGTATACTTTTTTGTCCAACTTTCTCCAAATTGAAATCTGATTGAACCGTTGGGATCAAATAGTCAAACTCTACAAAATGATATAATTTTCATTATTTATCGATAAACTTTATAAACCATTTATTTTTGGAAATTTCTCAGTAATTAATTAATTATCAATTAATTAATTTTGATAGACTTATTTTCATGGCGTTACATTTCTCTCCCCCTTAAAAATAATTTCGTCCTCAAAATTACCTGAGTCATTGATTGAAGAGATTCAGATATTGGGTTCTCGTTGACTCTTCGGTTTCCCATGTTGCCTCCTTAGACGAGTGATTCCTCCATAGTACCTTGACTAGAGGGACAATTTTATTTCTCAATTGTTTGACTTCTCGTGCAAGAATTTGTACAGGTTCCTCCTCGTAGGTCAAACGTTCGTTAAGCGTTACAGTTCCATCAGTCAAGATATGTGATGGGTCAGAACGATATCTTTTCAGCATTGACACATGGAATACGTCATGGATTTTGTTCAGTCTAGTGGAAATTCTAACTGATAGGCTAGTGGACCCACACGTTTAGTAATTCGATACGGTTTAATATATCACAGACTTAGTTTTCCCTTCCTACCAAACCGTAACACTTTCTTCCACGGTGAGACTTTTAGGAACACTTTGTCATCAACACTATATCCGGTCTCTCGATGTTTCAAGTCGGCATAAGATTTCTGTCGATCAAAGGCCACTTGCAGTCTCTCTCGCATTAGACGAACTTTTTCTTCAGTTTCTCGGACGAGATCAGGTCCTTCAAGTTTTTGTTCACTTAATTCTGTCTAGCATATTGGGTTCTACAACATCTCCCATACAGAGCTTCGTAAGGGCCATTTTGATACTCGCTAGATGACTGTTGTTATAAGCGAACTCCATTAATGGTAAGTATTATTCGAGTTGCTTCCAAAATTAATTACACACGCCCTCATCATATCTTCCAAAATTTGGATTGTTCTTTCTGATGGTTCGTCCGTCTTAGGATGAAATGTCGTACTAAAGTTGAGTTTAGTACCTAGGGCCTTTTGCGAACTCTTCCAAAATTGTGACGTGAATCGGGGGTCACGATCAGAAATAATAGACAAAAGCACACCATGTAATCTTACGATTTCACGGATGTACAACTCTGCCAACTTCTTCAAGGACATATCACGTCGAATTGGGATAAAATGAGATGACTTGATTAATCAGTCAATGATTACCCAAACAACGTCATTCTTCTTGATTGATAATGGAAGTACGTCACGAAGTATTCGTTCCCATTTCCATTCATGAATGGTAGGTTGATGTAGCAATCCACTTGGTACTTGGTGTTCAGCCTTGACTTGTTGACACGTCAAACATCGTGTTGTAAATTTCGAAATTTCCCGCTTCATTGTGGACCACCAATACGTCTTCTTCTGATCTTGGAACATTTTATTACTACTCGGATGCATGGTATCTATGGTTTTGTGAGATTCTGATAAGTTGGTTTTGGGTTAGTTTTTTATTCTTTTTTAGGCATTTTTAATATTTTTAGAGTTTAATTTTTAGTTGTTTTGCGTATTTTTATTTTAATTATAATTTTTACAATCTTTTAAATTTCTTGAATAAATAATACTCCCTCCGTCCTATAATGATCTTCCCAGAGCACTATTCTAACTTCACGGGAATTTATATTTATTTGTGTTTTTCATGGCCTATATGATAAAATAAAATATTCTTGTCACCACTTGTTTTGTTAAACTTTTGGTGTAGTTTTTAAATATGTATGTTTTATTTTTTATTTCTATACCAATATTTAAATAAAATAGATTGAAAAAACTTAGGATTTTTCTTCGTTTTGCGAACCGGGAAGATCATTATAGGACGGAGGGAGTAGTTTTTTATCATTTTTTTACATCTTACTATTACTATTTTGTTTTTTCTAACCCAAGTTACCAGATTTCTTATTTTTTAGAGAAAAATGTAGCAAAAGACTAAATTGAAGCTCAACTTTGAAAAAAAGAGTTTGATTTTGGGCCGGAGCCCAAACCATCGTCAACAAAAGAAGACCAGCCCAGCGTACTCTTTCTTCTCCAATCTCACGCAAGGCAAAAAAAGAAGTTTACGACTTCTTCCACAACGAAGATAATGCCAGAGCCGAAGTCAAGCACGCTCCAACGTTCCTCCATGAATTTCGCCCAATTAAAGCTTCAACGGGAAAAATCTCAACGGGAAGAAATCTCCTGGCTATAAATTGAGAGGAATTGGACGAGAGTGGGGGGAAGGGGGCATCGCACCAAACAAGAAAGTGAGCAGCGGCTTTGGCCGCTGCAATTGACGCCACCGGAGAAGGAAGCAGACGGCGGCCGACCATGGCTCGCCGTCGTTCGACGAAGGTCGGCAGTGATAGGCCAACTGTGGCATCAACAAGCTCCAATTTCTTCATCTTCTTCAACAATTTGGTAACCCTTATTTGTCAATTTCTTTTTCTTCTCCAATTTCTTTGTAAAAGTGTTGTTTCAATCTAAACTTACACTTTTTTTCCTTGTTTGTTTTAATTTTCAAAATTCCAAAATGGTTGGTGTTTTATTTATGGTTTTTTTAAAATGCTTATATTAAATCAGAATTGATTCATACTAGTTTTTTTCAATTGTTGTGTAAATTGTTGTTGAATTGGTTGAATCGCACAGTTTGATTTCATAAGTAGGTTGGTATGTAGAATTTAGTTTTCATTGAAGCTATTTTAGCTCCATATTATAGTTAAATGATTTCTGAATTCATACGTGATTCTTTGTTGTGCTATTTGTTTTGTAAAATTTTAAGGATTATGGACTTCTTAGCTCCATAGGTTGGACATTTTCCTTAAGATTCATTATGAAGTGATTGTTATGTCGTTCATTTGTTTTGTGTTGATTTTCATAAAATTTAAGGTTGTTTAAGCACAAAAACAATTTTTAAGTTTTTGAAATTATGTAATGTTCTTTTATGTGAATAGATTACAATTCTTATGCTTGAGTAGTTCAAGGAGACCTGCAAAATATTTTCATCATTAGACGTTAAAGTTTATTAAAGTGTATCAAATGTTCTTCATGAATACTTTGTGCATGGGAGTTAGAATGAAAGAAAAATTCGCTCTTTTATAAACTTTTTCATCTTTTAGAATCATTGTTTGAGCGCTTGAGGTGAGTGGGGGTTCAAAGTGATCCAAAAGGCCTTTGAATTCTTGACTTCGGGCCTTATGGAGAGTTGACGATCCTCTATATGTGGTCAATGATATGATTCAACTCGAGCCTTTGAATTTTTTTCTATTTTTAAGTGCGTAAGTTACGTAATATATTGTGTAAGTGCCTATTATACGTGTAATGTTCGTTTTGTGTTCGTTCTCTTTTTAATATTGTTTTGGGTTTTTTGGCGGTGTTTCTTGGGTTACCTAAGTTGGAAAAGTTCATTATCTTTTGAGCTTGTTTTCCCCCATTTTATCAAAAAAACCAAAAAAATAAGAAAAATGTAAAAAACTAAAAAATATCTACTTTTCATCCAACCCCCCTTGTGTTTTAAGTTATAAATATACGTTTTTATACTTTATTTATTTTTATATTATAAGTTCTTTGTTTTTAAAAGTTATATTTATAAGTTATTATATTTATTAAGTTATAAGTTTTATTATAAGTCTTATCATATGTGTAGTAGTTAGTTTGTTTTATTTAGTAACAATGTGTGTGCATGCTAATTTGATTTCAAAAGTACAAACTTTCTCCGTGGGATCGACCTTTACTTGCCCTAGTTATAGTTCTTATTTGATTATATCTTGGGGGTTAGCTAAGGTAGTGTTTGGCAACTATCATTTCATTTCAATTCTAAAATTTGAAATCCCGAATTTCAAATAACAAGGGGAGGTGCATGGATTTTAAATTAAGCATTGTTTTGAATGCAAATAATTTGATTCAAATCCAAATTCAAAATGCTTAAGTTTCCCAAACATGGAATTTTAGCCAAATCCAAATTTGAAATCCAAATTCATGTTCCCAAACATACCATAAGGTTATTTTATAAATTTTTAATTTGTTTAAACCGCACGACAAGTCTTCAAGAGATTCACACATTAAACGTTCTCTCACTTCACCACTAGGAACTACCAAAAGATGTCTGTAGAATAAAATTCCATTGTTCACTGTAAAGTCTTGTCTCTCCCCCTTAGAGACAAGCTCACCAGTCTTTAGACAGTACCCATCATGTTTCTGTGCAACATGGATTTCATTCTCGAGAGTTGGTTGGACTCGGAGTTCGGCTATCATCTTTCGACTTAACGCATCAGCAACTACGTTAGCCTTGCCAGGGTGATAGTTGATGTAACAGTCGTAGTCCTTGATCAGCTCTAGCCAACTTCTCTGTCTCAGATTCAACTCTTTTTGAGTTAGCATGTATTTCAGACTTTTGTGGTTTGTGTGAATATATGTCGTCGCTCCAAAGAGATAATGACGCCATATCTTCAGGGCAAATACGACTTCTGCTAACTCAAGATCATGAGTGGAATAATTACATTCGTGAGGCTTTAATTGCCTTGATGCGTATGCTACAACCTTGCCGTGTTGCATGAGTGCACATCCCAAGCCATTATGAGATGTGTCACTAAAAATTGTGTAGTCTACACCTGATATTGGTTGTGTCAGTACAAGTGTCTCTGTCAGACATTTCTTTAGTTTTTCAAAGCTTTGCTGACATGCGTCGTTCCATATGAATTTCACGTCTTTTCTCAAAAGTTTGTTGAGTGGAGTTGCGATCGAGGAAAAGCCTTCAACGAATCGTCGATAGTATCCAGCTAATCCTAGAAAACTTCTCACTTCTCGAACATTCCTCGGAACTTTCCACTCGGTGATTGCAGATATTTTGCTGGAGTCCACTTTGACACCTTATTTTGTTAAATTTTAAGGTGTTAAGTAGGTATGTACATTTATCCTAATTTGTACCAAAATCGATACCGAACCATCCCGAACTAAACCGAACCGATATTTCAAGATCGGGATCGGTACGGAGCAAAATCTTATACCGAATTAAAATATTTGATACGTTATCGGTACGAGCTAAATAGAGTACCGTAAGTACCCCATGCTCAACACACTAAAGCAGGTCTCTCCCCTTCCGCAGTTCCGCTTATTCAGGCACCAAAAAACAATAGCAGCGTAAATCTCTTTTCTGAAACTGCCGAATATCCCACTTCTTCACTTTGTCTCAGCCAAGAGAGAGAAATGAGGAAGAGATCTATCCCTTACGCAGTTGCTTTCACCGTCGGCATTTACCGGCGAGTGCCACCACACGCACATCACAATCCGGTAATATACATCAAGGACAAGCCGATCCATGGCAAATCGCACCCAAGGAAGAAGATCTGAGCTAAATAAAGGGCGTAGTTTTAAGGTTACGACCCAAAATATTTCATTTTAGTTTTTTATTTTAAGATGTTTCTTTGCCATATTTAGATTGCAAAGAATAATGTTTTGATTTTATAATAGCATTTCGATTTACTAAAAAACTGTTCCCATCATTTATTTTTTTTTTAAATCGCTATTCAAAGAAAGGAGTATTTTAATTTAATATTTTAATTACTAAGCTTTAATGTGTAAGTGCATGTTTATTCCTTCAAAGATACTACCTCCGTCTCACTCTCTTTATCCACTTTTGACTTTTGAAACTGTTCATCTAAGCACTTTGACTCATCAAATTCTCTCAATGTGTAAGTCTAAATATAGTCATGTGTGATCTTGTTTGATTTGTCTTAACATATAGATTAATAATATATAATTTCTATAATTTTTTAATATACAAATTACAAGATAAAATGAATTAAAGAAGTGCATTGGAGGGTGTGCCAAAAGGTAAGTGGACAAAGAGAGTGGGACGGGGGAGTAATTTTTTTTACTAATCATGCTTTATTTGTTTATTGCACCCTAATTCATGAGATTACTTTTTTATTCAGATATTATGTGTCGATATTATTCAATTTTAATTGGTTGTGCATTTTTTTTAAAATTTATTTCTTCAAGAATATACCAGACTCGATATGTCAAACATTGAATTAATGTGTCGAATCCATAGTTTAATTTTTTTGTGTTCTTGAAATTACTGAACATGCATTATGTTTAGATAAAAGAAACAATAATGATATGAGGTGGTTAGGAAAATTGAGAAGCTAATACGGAGTATGTACTTAACTTCACCTACATTCTGTTTTTTTTAAACTATGAATCTATTTATCAATTACTTATTTTTTTTTTATCTTTGTTTCAATAGATTACATATATGGGTGCAAATCCACAGTTTATGTTTTTTGTGTTCTTAAATTCTGAACAGGGATTATGTTCAAATAAAGGAAAATAATTACTCCCTCCGTTTGCAAAAAAGCTTCCTATTTGACTTGGAGGCTAATGAAGTAGTATTAAATTATAGTTGACTTTCAATTTTGCTTCTGATGTGATGGGTAAAAGTAAGATGTGATGGATAGATTATTAGAGAAAAAGTATGATGTGATAGATAGAGTTTGAAAAAATAAGGGTAAAAGTAGTTTTTTAATAGAAAGTGGAAATGTTTTCTTGGAAGTGAAAAAAATAAAAGAGAAAGTGTTTTTAAGAATGAAGGGAGTATGATATGAGGGTTTGGAAAATTGAGAAGGTAATCCTTTTATTCTGTTTTTTTTACTATGAATTTATTTATCAATTACTATTCTTTTTTACCTACCTGTGTTTCAATACATTTCGGGCCTGTTCTTTAGGACTTGAACTCTTAACTTCCATTTCTTTCCAGTTCCTTCCAGTTCTTTCCAGTTTCTTCCAGTTCTTCCAATTTTTTCTAGTTTTTCCTAGTTTCTTTCAGTTTTTTCCAGTTTCTTCTATCTAACTATATTTATTTTCTTCAAATTCTTTCTACTATCTGACAAATCACCCTAAAAATATATATATTATTATTATTATTATTATTACTATTATTATTATTATAATTTTTTTAATTACAACTTTTATGTTCATAATTATAGTTTATAAATTATTTCATTTTTTCATCTCACTATTTTTATGATTTACATTCATTATTTTTTTTCTTCAACTTTTTAAAATGAATAATACCATTTTTTTGTATATTAATCTACATGAAAAATTAGGAAACTATTTAAAAAATTATGGTTAAATAGTTATATAGAATATGTTTTAATCTAAATTTATATAAGGTAAACATCAATATTTTAATCTAAAATATAAAATATGGAATGTGGTGGGGAGTACTACATTATGAAAACCAATAGAAAACTACATTTTGAAAAAGAAAAAAAGACCCAAGAAGTGTAAAATGTAAATTCAACTAACAAATAATAATTTATATCAACAATCAATACCTTGCGTTGATGTTGTGGGATAAGCATTGCATATCACTCTTTGGAAAATGGAAACCAAGCAAAAGACTTTTTGAAGGATAACGTAAGGATTTTTTTATTGCTAGCAGTTTTACAACCAATTGAATTCCATGTACATACTACGGAGTACGGAGTATTATTTATTTTCTTGAAGGTGATAAATTTGAAAAAAAATTAGGGAGATGATATTGAAATTCGAAATGGGTTTTACTCCATCATTTATCAGAGCATGAACAATGGTGAGGCAAAAATGAAATGCCACACGCTGACGTGGAGCATGTCAACCAATAAAAAACAGTCCAGTCAACGAATGGCACGTGAGTGGAGTGGCATGCCTTGCAGTGGCAAGTCATTGTTTTTATCATTTTTTTTATATTTTTTCCATATTTGAATTATTAAAGATAATTTTACTTATATATGTTTATCATGAAAATATTTCTATTTACTCAAATAAATAATTTTTTATATTTTAATTATTAGAAATGTTTTTGTTATCTACTCCATATTTTTATTTATTCATTCATCTCAAATTAGATTATTATTTTAGAATTTCGATGCAAAACTCTTTGTTTTTAAAAATCATTTTATTTTAAAATTGGTATAAGAATTAAAAATAAAACTTATAAATTTAAAAATAACATCAAAAGTTCTACAAAAAAAGATGTGACAACTTTTTTTTAATTAAATAATCAATAAAAATAATAAGTAAACAAAAGTTATCAAGGGATGAAAAAAATTTAAATCTATTAAGAGACAAAGAGAGTAAAAAGTAGTTCTACTTCCTTCTAGAAAACATTTTTTTCCCTTTTTTCTTTTTTTGAGGAATTCTTTCTCAAAAATAAAAGGAAAAAAAAAAGAAAAAATAGGCTTACAGTGCCTCGCATAAGCCTTGCTGACCGTGGAGAAAAGATGTTCCCACGCGAGTAAGGATAGCTTTCAATCCGATGTGGCAGGGCGTGGCAAATGTTTGGATCGCTGGTGCTGATGCTCTCAGCCACTTTTGCTTGAACTTGAATTCGAAGAGTCAGGCGTGACTTAAAATGAAAAAATCTTCATTGTCCAACGGATAATTTTTTAGGAAAATGCTAGGATGCCACCACATGGGTGCTACCATAGGTGCACCCATGTGGTGACACCCTAGCATGGTCCAATTTTTTATAAGACAATATCGGTCTTCTTCACATCTGATAACTCTAGCACACAGATATTACTTTATTTTAAGAAGTTATAAATAATCAATATATTCTAATAAACTCTTATTAGTTCTTAGGAATGTGTTAAGAATTAAACACAAAAGTCCATCATTGAACAAATTGATGAGTTTGCATGTAAGAGTTCCACTAAAGATGATGAAGGCATGGAACTGATGTAAGCTCCACTACTTCAAACGTTAAGCTGAAACGCGATCTCAACAAGGAATTTGAGGACACAGATGCTCACTTGAATAAGAAACCCAAAGTGAGTGTGAAGATTGAGAAAGATTGAATCATGCTTAGAGAGTTGGCCAACTATAGACATTTTAATATTCTTAGTTTATTCTATTTTCTGTCTTTTTACCCCTATTTAAGACTACTATCTCCTAAGTAACTATTTCTCTCATTTCCTTCTTAAAAAAATTATGATATGTGTTGCATTCTGTTAATTTATTAGAGAGGTTAAGTATTATATTAATATAACATCTAAGTTTTAAAATCTGCCGATTTTTTATCTTAACCTGTGAAGTAGCTAGGAAACTACTTTTAAGCCTTCATTGTTCTAATTTGTCTATTAGATGTGACAACAAAGACCAAATTTTAACTGATGTTATAGCATGCAATAGGTGATTTTTTTCAAATGTAGAGTGCCATCAAATTAAGAACCACCAACATACCGTGTGACTAGACCAGATTTCATATTCCAAACTCACACAATATTTTGTAATTTATAATATCTCCTCATGACATACTTAAATGAACTTTTCTTCAAACCCATACTTAAATGCACTATTCTTCAAACCCAAGCTACCTTTTACGTAAAAAACAAAACCAGGAAACAAAGAGGAAACAACACTTGAACACCCAACAAGTGCAACAATTTTTGTACAGTGCCACTAACTTTATACTCCCTCCGCCCCAAAAAGTTTGTTACGTTTAGAAAAAACTGCGTTCCGTAAAGTCCGTTACATTTCTAGTAAAAAACCATTTTTACCCATTACTTTTTCATACCCTACCTATCACATCATACCTTTTTCCTAATAATCTACATATCACATCCTACTTTTACACACCACATCAAGGGTATTTTTGGAAAGTCAACACCAAAATATCCCTCCCTTAATTTCCCAAAAAGTCAATATGTATCAATCTTTTTGGGACGGAAGGAGTACATATTATGAAATCAGTATTGTGTAAGAAATCTGAAAATACTTGCAACAAAATGTATCAAAGTCTTGGTTATGCCATTTTTCGTGCATTCTCAAAAAAACAAAAGCCTCACACAAATTAGACCTTTGATTTTACTTAAAGGCAACATATTAATCTTCATATATACTCCGTAATAAACATTGAAAATAAAATGGAATGCAAAAACATCTTTGAAAGCCACATAAAAACATCCTCAAAACAAAAACGTAATCATTTAAACATTCAAACCATTAAATGAAAAGCAATACCACACAGCAATACCACACTCCATCACTTATCCTATCATTAAAAACTTAAACCAAACCATTTGATAAAGTAACTTTTTTAGAGAAAAGTCCAAAATACATTCATTAAAAAAAATCATATATTAACATCAGAATTTAAAATTTTTAGCAAAGAAGAAATGAATTTATAAAAAAAAACAACCTAGTAAAGTACAATAAATCAAAACAAAATGCATTTCTCTTCAAACCCAAAACTATCTGTTACATTAAAACAAAACAAAACAAAACACAAGCAAAAGAGGAAATTAGACCTAAACCACCACAAGTGCTGCAACATTATATTGTTCAATTCACTGCCACTGACACTCAATTCCCATTTTAAGAAATTATTTCTGTGAAGAAAGTCCTTAAATACCTACATTCAGAATGTACAGAAGTCTTGCTCATACCATTTTTGAACATTCTCAAAAAAAAAAGAACTTGGCACAGTATATGCCTTTGGTTTCACTTAACAACAAAATATTAATCTTCACACTTAAAAACTTTGAAAATAAAACCTGGATTTCAAAAACAGCTTAGAAAGTCACATCAAAACATTCTCAAAACAGAAATGTAATCAATCAAACATTTCAAAACAGAACATTCTCAAAGCAGAAATGTAATCAATCAAACATTTCAAAACAGTAAATTAAAAGCAAACACCATACACAAAAGAAAATTAAACCTTTAGAACTAAAACACATTAAGAAAATGGAGTGAACTTGAAATTAAAAGAAATAAAGTCATTCACATTTTTTGCACTCATTGTCATTGACTTGCTATGCTATCTTCATTCATTGGAATTCAAAAAAAGGGTAAGTTTTTTAAAGAGAAATGAAAAACAAACATTCCTCAATCAAAGAAAGCCATATCTTTTTAAAAGTAATTCACACAAATAAAAAAATCCATTTTTAGTCACCGACAATTGTACGTTGTCATAATCAGGGTAAGAAGTCGTTCGGGTTTGAAGATTTTGATTACTAACAATGAAGATAAACCAAATTATGTTACCACAAATGTTGTGTATAGAGAGGTTTTCCAAAATCTTTAAAAAATTGGTATTGTACACAGATGTTTAGACCTTGTAATGATTAACAAAAAAAAATGTTATTAAGTACTCGGAGTATATATTTCAAAATTGTTTATGTTATTATAAATATTAAAATCTAAATATTATTACATATGGAAACATATATGTCAACTATATTCAATATTATTCTACATAGCTTATATATTACTCCGTACATTTCTTCACATGATGTATTTTAAAATGAAAAATAATATTTAAATCTACTTATATACAAAAGCAACAGGAATATTTTCCGGCCTAATGTTTTGGGCCAAATGATGGGCCATTTTAATTAATGAGTGAGGCCATTAATTCATACACTACGTTGGGCTAATTCAGTTGTATAAACTATTACTCCGTAATTATTAACAATAATAAGAATTGTAAAAAGTGAAAATCAACTGCACATCACCACATTCATAATAACACCGAGTAGTAGTAATAATAATAATAATAATAATAATAATAATAATAATAATAATAATAATAATAATAATTGCCTCAAGTAGTAGTAGTAGTAGTAATAATAATAATAATATAATAGTAATATAATTATAAAAAACTTGAAACGAAGAAAACAATCTGATCTTTTTGATCATTCATGCCTGGAATGTTATATATAAAAACTTTTCCAAAATTAATAATATATTTCTATTTTAATAAAATTATGAAATATTGATCGGTGAAACATACTACTTCGTGTGTGTGTGTGTCATTGACTTGCCATATTATCTCTATACATGGGTTATTTATATACGGAGTATTTCATTATGTTTATCTTCATATGATTTTTCGTCGTGCATCGCACGGGTTAGAATCTAGTTGTTTATTAACAAATGAAATCATAAGCACGCAAATTCAATGCCAAGCCAACTACTCCTATAGGAGTCATCCATAAACCGGTTATTGGCACAAATAACATAAAGAAATGTAATCAATGTTTATTTGAAAAAGTAGACCCAAATATTTAGGACCAAAATCGGTTAGTAGTGACCATTGAATAAGTTTCTTCCGATAAAGGTAGGTTTCGACATAGCTTATATATATACTAAATTTCTTCACATTATTTATTTTAAAATAAAAAATAATATTTAAATTTTTAATTTACCAAATTTTACAAATTTACATGATTCTGTGCCACGCATGGATGAAATATTAGTTCAATACTAAGAATAACCTGCAAATGTTTTATCAATATGTTATGTTGTGTAATTTTTTTGCTTTCAATGTAAATCATCCGCTTATATTTAAATATTTGTAATCAAATATTTATAATCCATCGTTCAAAAAAAATTGATAATCAAAAAATGTTACAGTATTTTCAAACAAATTTTTTGGGCATGCAACACACAAATAAAAATCTAGTGACAAACCATTGAATTCAATCTGGTGAGATGAGAGAGACGAGAACACCAAAGTTGAATATGTCAAAGATGAGATCAGGTCGAGGGGAGCTATCAATTTTGGTTTGATGTAGAAAAGGAAATGACGGGTTTTAATTTCCTGATGGCCGGTGTACAATTTAGATGAAACACTTAAATGTTTGTCAAACAAAGTGGCTTGCATCTATCAAGGACCAATTTAATATCATGCCGTGTCAAACATGTATGCTTGTTTGTTTCTAAATAAACTTCACACTTTAATTAGGTTTTAGACATTACAAAATATTTTTGTTGAACGATTTTTCCATATTGGAAACGAAACAAATAAAAGTCCAACATATGAGTATAATGGTTTCTCTTTCTATCATGAACTTAATTATTTAAAGATGTAATGCCCGTAGCTTGTGTGTTGGACCTATAGCGCAAACGCGCATGAACGGGTGTCTGCCCCTCACGCTATGATCGGCGCACATGATTATATCAGTTTTGAAAAATATGTGAAAAATATAAAGTTAGTGGTCAAAATTTATTCGAAAGAGAATCATTTATGTTTTTTTTTGTGTGGAGAATTTGCAGCGTATCATTTGACGCCAAAAATATCCAATCAAAAAGTGGTAGGGTGAAAATGTGAAATGGAAATGGGAAATGGAAAAGGCGGTAGAAGTATGGGTGAGTTAGTGAGTATAGTGGTGAGATGCAGATGTCGTATATACGGGGTATCGTGATTGGTCAGGAATCACAACGCACTTTACCACTTTACTTACTCTTTAGCTTTTTCCATTTTTTCGTTTCATTTCACACCCTTCACTTTATGATAAGAGATTTTCTGTGTCAAACGACACGCTGGAAATTCTCTCGCATCAAAAAGTTTATTTGGAAAGAGATGAAATAAGGACTATGTTTTTAGGCTACTATTACTCTCATGTGTTTGGCACCCTCACAGATCGTTGAATACAATCTTGAACTCCCTCCATTGTACAATGTTTGTTACATTATGCAAACTGAAACAAATTTGCAAGATAAATTTTAAATATTTAAAAATAAAAATTATATTACTTTCAATCCCAGAGTATTTATTATATTTTGACTTTTAGCAATTAAAAATGATAATTTTAATCATTAATTAAATAAAGTCACTTATGGAGTTATGGTGCACAATTCATATGAAACACATGCTTGTCAATTGTCAAACAAAGTGGCTTGCGTCTATGAAGTATGAAGGACGAATTTACTACCCGTCTTTCTCCCCAAATAAACCTGACATTTTAATTTTCCGAATATTAAAAAAAAGTGTTGAAAAATATATGAAAAGTAAAAAACTAATAGTTAAAATTTATTTGAAAATGGGAAAATCAATTATATGTTAGAGCGTTATACCACATCGGGAGGTGAAGAGTAAAAAAAAATTGGTATATAAGTCTTTGAGTTAAACTAACTAATCGATACGATTCAATATTTTAATGTAGTTCAACTCAAGTGTCTTATTATCCAATCCAATTATCCTTACCGCATCCTAAATTCTATCATGGTATCGTAGTTGGTTTTGGCCCACCTCGTTTGTCAAGATGTCCGTCTAGACATTCATTCCTAGCGGCCCGTTAATTAGTCTTTAAGCCAGTTTTTCGTATTGAGTATGCACCCAACGGTCTGTGGCCTGTTTAACAAGATTGCTCGTCAGAAAGTATACACCTTGCGGCTTGTAGTCCTTTAGGTGTTGGCGCTCAAAAAAGAAATCAAGGAGAAGAGAGTCCATTTGCAAATGGTCATCCGGTTAGATTTAAAATGGCCTGATTGTCATAACTAATCGAGTCAACCAATTGATATATAAGTTTTTGAGTTGAATTAACTAATCAATTACATTCACATATTTATCTGTTCCTAAATTCTATCATTACATTCACATATTTATTTTTTCAAAGAAGGGAGAAATTGGATTGTGGTAGGGACGTAGCGTCGTTAATTGACTGAGTCTATGTTTTTAGGCCACCATTACTCCCAACCGTTAGCGCCCGCGCACATTATTGAATTCAATCTCATAAGATAAGATGACATAAAGACAAACAAAAATACCACCTACTCCATCCGTCTTGTTTAACTTGTTTTGGTCAGCACTTTAAACAATTGTGAAAAGAATGTGGTGTTTTGGTACAAAATCAATATAAATATTAAATAGAGTATTAATTCGTACTTTATATTTTTGTAATATTTATTTATATATAAATGAAGATATCTATATTTAAAATAGTGTTTTGATGGCCCGTAAAAAAATAAAGAAAAAAGAAAATTATAGAACACACGGAGTGTCAATATCGTATGATAAAGTATTAGTGTAGAAAAGGAATTAAAGGGTAATGATAGTTTCTAAATTATGTGAATTCGTATTTGTATTTTAACAATACATTCTTTGCAATTTAACAAAAAAATTAGAATATATAAAATCTAAACGAATTGAAGAACAATAAACAAGAAGTCAACAAAATGAAAATTTAAAATATATGCACAACATTTTGTGAATTTTTAGAGTTTATTTGTGAGTATAACATTATTTTATTTTTCTGATTATGATATGGGGTATATTTCAAAATGAAACACTAACCCATGAAACATACTCACTTCTTTTCAAATTAAATTCACAATTCAACTTTATGAAAATTTGTTTTTCAGGAAAATATTAAGAAATGATAATATATACAGAGTATTAGGTTTGAATCCATTTAGAAACACATTATGAAATACACATATATGTGTTCTACGAAATATGAGTGGATACACATATATCCCTCCGTCCCAGAGTATTCGTCCACTTTTGACTTTTTTTGGGTCAAAATTCGTAGATTTTGACCTCAAATTAAATAAAAACGATATTAGATATTGATACAAAATTAGTTTTATTTCATTTATTATATCAAATATTTTTAAAATATCATTATATTTAATTGTAGGTCAAAGGTTAAAAACACTTGACCGGAAAAAATCAAAACTGGACAAATCCTCCGGAACGGAGGTAGTATGTGTTTTACTCCCTCCGTCCCCCTGTATTTGTCCACTTTCATTTTTACACATCATCCAATGCACTTCTTTAATCCATTTTATTTTGTAAGTTGTATATTAAAAAATTATAAAAATTATATATTAATAATCTATATGTTAAGACAAATCAAACAAGATCACACATGACTATATTTAGGCTTACACATTGAGAGAATTTGATAAGTCAAAGTGCTTAGATGAACAATTTCAAAAGTCAAATGTGGACAAATACAGGGGGACGGAGGGAGTACGAAATATGATGAATCGACTTAGAGGAGTGTATATTATCCATTAGCTTTTAATCCTCTCACTTCAAACAATGTGCTAAATTTCATTACTTTAATTTTAAACAAAAATAACCCTAAATAGAAGTAAAAACAAATTTTCATTAATTACTTTTGGTAATGTAAATGATTATAATTATGATTGGAAATGTAAATGAATTTTAAATTCTATTTCGGGAGTAAAAAATAAAACTTCTATTTTAGTATATTGTCAATGTTTAACTCCTACTTTAGTCTTTTCTCCATTTTAAGATTATTTTATTTATAAATTTAAATAAAATAAAGTAAAAAGTACAATTTATATATTCCGTGTTAACAAAAGGAAAATGTCCCTGGATAGGAGTAAAAAGTTTGAAAATACCAAAATAGGAGTATTATGTCTTTTAAGACCAAAATAGGATCGGAGTATAATGAGAGTGTGCTGTAATAAGAATACGCATTGACAGTGTGATGGAAAAGTGATGATAATGTAATAAGTTAGTGTGATCAGTCAACCGCTGGTAATCTGCAAAGGCAGTCGGTGGCCGGCGGCGACGGATGGCAGTTTAACGTTTAAAATGTGACAGTTACAATGTGACAATGTGGTGACTGTGGTAGTGCACCAATAGCAGTGTGAACTCCAAAAATTGAACCAGATCAGATCAGACTAGATGAGATCTTCAAAAATCAGATTAGATCACGCGAACGAAAGACAAGCATAGAACTCCTATGTTGGTATGGTATATGTTTAATATTTTACTCCTACTTTAATTTTTTTTCCAAATAATAAATGTATAAAATTATTTTTGTATGTCTAGCTTAAAAGCGTGCATGCCTTGCATGTATTAAAAATATCGTGTATCTGGATTTACACTATACGAACTTTATCTTGTATTATCTCCGTCTCAGAGTATATATAGCATGTTTTGACTTTTAGGTGTCAAAATTGATAAATTTCGTTCATTATTTAAATAAAATTTATATTAAATATTAATACAAGAATAATTTAATTACTCCGGGATATATTTTGTAAAAGAGTATCCCACATCGGAACTTGAAGAGAAAATAAACTGGTATATAAGCCCTTGAGTTGAACTAACTAATCGATTGGATTCAATCTTTTAATGTGGTTCAACCCGAGTGTCTTGTTACCCAATCCAGTTATCCACACTCAATCCTAAATTTATCATATTTATCTTGTAGGGAGTAAATTAAAATACTTTGAAAATATTTTTTTAATCATAGTTAATTGTAAAAAATCAAAATTGGAGAAATACTGAGACGGAGCAAGTATTTGTTGGGTGAGGGAGGGAGGACAAAGTACAAACCACTATAAATTACCATTACCGTAGCCACACGAGGGTTCTCTCACACACACAATAACGTGAATAATATTATTCCTCAAAAACACAACAATTCTCTTCTTCAATTAGCCTCAAAGAAAGAAAATGGCTCCTTCAGTTCGTTCAGTTGCAGTTTCCATGCTCTTTGTGTTGTTCCTCCTTGCTACTGGTTAGCGCGCCTTAATTAGTTGCTCCATCCTTTTTTAATCATAATTTTAATAATTAAGGACTGGGTCGTCGTCGAACATGAACGAGACAATGTTTCAAGTATTTGAAACAATTTTTAGTTTTGATTTTGTAATTAATAATTGATGAGCTGAGAATATATATATGTTCTCAACAATTTTTAGTTTTGATTTAGTTTATACCACTATAATTTATTGTTTTTTTTAATTTGGTACGATATATAGTGATTGTAATTATAACGGATTGTTTTTAAATCTAAAGACTAATCAATACTAGGGCGAGGGTTTGTTCTCTTCAACTAAACTAGCTAATTGGTTTTGATCTAGTTCGATTAAGTTCTGATCTTTAAATTTGATCTGATTCTAATATATAAGAATAAGTGATAAATTAAGAAAGTAATTACAGAGAATTGGTTCTATATATATCCATCATGGGAGTGCAAATTGAAGCCAACAATAATTTATTTTATTGTTGTAAAATTGTATTTAAAAGTGTTTATGATACGCAGAAATGGGAAGCAGCGATGCGGCTCTGTGCGACAAGCTGAGCGCGGGTTTCAAGGGGTATTGTGGGCGTGACAGCGACTGCCACAAGCAATGCGTTGATTATGAGCACTTTTCGAACGGCGAGTGCAAACCCACTGGGTCCGGCTTCTTCAAGAACTCCAAGTGCTTCTGCAAAAAGCCTTGCTAATTATGGGGACTTTAATATATATGGGAAAAAATTAAATAAATAAATAAATAAAGGGAAACACTTATGCACCCCATTTTTTGACATCTTGAAAAAAATTTCACGTGACAATTAATGTTGTCATGAATTTTTTTTCTTCTTCGTGTCAAAAAATGATGTGCACAAGGAATGGTCCATGAATAAATATAGTAATGCTACAACTTCATGTTATATACATAGACACTAGTCATGGCACGCCCGTTGCGCGGAATCGAGTGTCTCGTTGTAAACTTGTGATTTGGTTCAATAATAAACTTTATTTTGGGGTTTAAGGTTCAATTCAATTCGGTCTATGTTCGTTTCTGTTTTGTATGTCTTGTAATCATAGATAGCATAAATTAATTATGTTGTGTGTTAAATAAATCAATGAAAATGTTGTGTCAGTTTAATATACCAAGACTCTAATCTTTTATGTTGGAAAAACAGAGTTAAATGTTAGGAGAAACTGGAAAAAATTGGAATGAACTGGAAGAAGTTGCAAAAAAAATAAAATGGAAAGAGTTGAAATAAACTAATGGTGTGTTTGGAAACTTGAATTTGGATTTCAATTCCAGATTTGATCCAAATTGCTTGTTTGGGAACTCAAAGAATTTGAATTTAGATTTGAACCAAATTCTTCTAATTCAGAACTAACTCAACTACAAATCCACACCCCTCCCCATGTTATTTACAAATTCAAACTTAATTTTTCTTTAATTTAAAACTTGTAATTAAAAAGTGATCTTCTCTTATATAATAACAATTTCGTACATATAAATCTGCTTCCGTTACCGTCTTTGCCGACTTCAAAATTTAAATTCCGGAATTGAAATTCTATGAGTTTCCTAGAGTTTCAAATGTTGGAATTGAAATCTAAGATTTCAAATAAATTCTAGTTCGCAAACACTACCTAAAGGAATTAGAAGAAACTAGAAAGAGTTAAAAGAAATTGGAAGAAATTGAAAAACAAAAAGTTGAAAGAAACTGAAAAGAATTGGAGGAAAATGGAAAAAGTTGAATTTTTGTTGAAAGAGTTGAAAAAAATATAAAATCTTAAAATATTTATTTAATTTAAAAAATGTATACTCTACTTTTTAAAATTGCAATCTCTTTTTATTTCCTTTTATGCTATATCCCAAAACATATTTGTAATTTTTTCACGACTCGCTCTTTCTTTACTTTTTAAAATCAATATCAATCATATAGTTATAACGATGTCTCGACCAGACAAACCTAATCTTAAATCACATTTTTATATAGAAATAATTACAAAAATGACCCAAGACTAGCAATATTAATTTTGCATTAGAATTTACTGATTTAACACAATTTATATTGTTTTATCTAGTTATCCAAAAATTTAAAATTACTAACAGAGTAATGATTAAAGAGTATATATATCACTTGTATGAATTCTAATATCAAAACAACAGAGTTGTGTGTTAATTCAAAACAACTTAGATTAAACTTGTTTAGCAAAGGATCCGCGAAGGCTGGATCCGAGAAGAGAACACGAGAAGACTCTGGTCAAGGGTCACTGCTTACAAGGATTTGTGTTGTATTTATTTCCAAAAGTTTCCTTTTTTATTTTAAATTACAAAAAATATCACTATTTTAAAATAAGGAGGAAAAAAGAAAAAGGGAGTAAACATTGATGCCAATTTTTTGGAGTCTATTTAATAAGGGGTCAGTGTTTACATGCAAGGGCTTGAGTTATTATGAAAAATTTACTATTCTAAAAAAATTGTGTATGAAACACTTACTTTTCTAAAATAATGAGGAAAAAGGAAAAACTAGAATGATACAACGTAAAAGACACCAAGTCTTTCTCCTAAATACTTTCAATATTTCATTTTTGGTATGTCTCAAAAATATTAAAACAATTCTTTTTACATTTTTTATTTTATAAAAGTCAAATGATAAAAGGCACCAAGTAAAACAAATTATACGTTCATCTATCACGCAAAATGAGAGGTTCTAACAGTTGAAGTCACACATAGAATTATTTCAACATACATAATCACTCGCTTCTGCTACGTTAAACGTTTAACGCAAGAAGGATAATATCCAAGAAATGTCCCTGGATGGCGGTGTTTAACGGCCCCAAGGCGTTAAAAGCACGATTCAAAAACACCCCGGATGTTACGACCATTTTCAGTGGCCTAATATAGATCCATCCGGCATAACATATGTTGAGAAAATATGAAAATGTTACAGAAAGAAAGACTAAAGTAAAGTAAAACATTAAAAATATACTAATTTGTAATTGTTGTAAAAAGAAATAATAATTTGTAATTATTGTTCTTTCTTTTTCGAATAGAAAAGATGCGGCTCATTTTGTTTTTTCTTTTAAACAAATCTTTTCCACTCAATGTATTGTTCAACATTTTGTGAGGATCTTTTCACTGCTTTTTTTTAAATAGAGTCAAAGAGAACAAATTAATTTTTAAAAAGTGAACAAGAATAATCAGTATTTAGGATAAGATTAAGGGCCTGTTTGGGAATAACGTTAGCGATTAGCGTTAGCGTTTTGAAAAGGCTATCTACGGGCAGCATTTAGCGTTAGCGTTTTCAAAGTAATCTGCATCGTTAAAATTTTATCCAAAACGCTAACGCTAATATCTAACGTTATTCCCAAACAGGCCCTAAAAAGAAAGGAAACAATGTTTATTATGCCATTTTCTTTTGAAGTGTAGCTAGAAATCTAGAATAGCATTTTGGGAGTGAGCTTAGATAAAAAAAAAATGGAGCGTGGATATTATTGCAATTTCATGTGTCTTCATCAACAACATGTATGCAAAGGATGGCATTGCCCTCTTCGTGTTGCGTTTTTTCTGTTGATTGAGTATGAAGTTCAGAACCCTCCTCTTCGTCTTCATAGTTATACTTGCATTTCTAGCACAGTCTTCTGATCCTGCTGCTCCATACTGGAAACCTCAACTGCCATGCCAGCCGCCGCACCATGACTCCTACGCATTCTGCAACACTTCGCTCGGCATACCCGCCAGAGTCCATTCCCTGCTCTCCTTCCTCACCCTAGATGAGAAAATCCAACGCCTCTCCAACAACAACTCCGCCATCCCTCGGCTGGGGATCCCCGCCTACGAGTGGTGGTCCGAGTCCCTCCACGGCGTCGCCGCCAATGGGCCCGGGGTCACCTTTGACGGCGCCGTGAAATCTGCCACCGTATTCCCGCAGGTCATCCTCGCAGCTTCCGCCTTCAATCGCACTCTGTGGCGGTCGATTGCCGCCGCCACAGCTGTGGAGGCCCTGGCTATGTACAATTCGGGTCAAGCCGGGTTGACTTTCTGGGCTCCGAATGTGAACGTCTTTGTGGATCCGAGATGGGGAAGAGGGCAAGAGACTCCGGGAGAGGATCCGATGGTGGTTTCTGATTATGCAGTGGAGTATGTTAGGGGGTTTCAAGGCCTGAGGAATTCCAAGGGTAAAAATGGCGAAGAGTATTCTCATGGTGGGAATGGAGAAGGAGATAAAGGGGATGGCAGGTTGATGCTGTCCGCATGTTGTAAGCATTTAACTGCTTATAACTTGGAGAAATGGCATGACTTTGCCAGATATAACTTCAATGCTGTGGTAAAGTTACTCTTTTAAACTGCTGCTACATGTCTTAATAAGCTTGTCCATCTTACTAAGAGAAGAGAGTGTTTCTCTGTGCTTGTGTTTATTTGTTTATTGCTGATAAACAGTTTTAAATTTATAAGCTGCTTATAAGTAATTGCATATTGCTAGCTTCCAATGTAATCAATGTACTCTATATGTCTGATCCATCACCCTTAATTAATGTTTACTAACTAGTCCCTTATGAGGGAGGGGGAAATAGAAATCTTGCTGAAAAAGAATAAGTAATTCATACAAAGAAACTTGCAAGTCATAAATAAATTTCTCGAAATGGATAGATTTAGCAAATGGAAAAAGGGAAAATGATTCAATCAAAGATTGTAACTACTGTATTTCAGTAAATACCGGAAAATTTGTTATGCTACACTTGCTGGTGTCTTTTGCATAGGAAGTGATTTCTTACGAGTGGATCATCCCGATTCTTTGTGCCCTGCTTTGCTACCACACAAATGCATCATAATAATTTTATGTGAAGTTGTACTCTCTCGGTCTCATAAAAATAGTCCACTTTGGATGACTGGACATCTATTTTATTTTAGTAAAGTACAACTATTGGAAATTATTAAATACTCCATATAGAGTAGTCCACGAAATTTAATACATTCCACTTATTTTTTATTCATTTTTTTAGTAAAAAAATGTTAAACATATTGAAAATTGGCTTCTTTTTTTCAAATTGGACAGTTTTTCAAAAATTAAAGTTAATACGGAGTATGACTCAATACTTTTAAAAAATGACACTCTTCAAGTGAAGTTATAAATGCAACTTATTTTCAAAAACAGTATTACTGTGGACATTTTAGTTCAAAACTATTGCTACTTGTTCCAAAGGGAGTATTAAACAATGTAATGCCAGAAATCCTCTTCAAAGTAATCAAGTTACAGCAAAACAATCAGGAAAGTTGACAAAGTACAGTAATATGTATTCAGTTGAATACTAATGCATGTTTCAAATATATTTGCTAAAAGGTATTACAATTTGGTAATTGAAATGAAAAGTATTTTATTTTGTTAAAAAGTATGACATATATGATGGATTGTAATACATTGTACAACAACCATTGCTCCTCTTTTCTACATATCAAAGTATTACTTATTTGTGTAGAGGTATTACTTTTTGGTAGGCAATGGGTTTAAAAGTATTATAATATGACTAGAAAGTACTACGTTTTAGCTAAATAAAAAATTACTTTTTCATTTAATATCTTTAGATGTTAAAGCCACTCTTGATATCAACTTTTCATTGCTAAAACTTTATGCTTACTGCATTATTTGATTGAAGTAGTCTGTGTTCTTTAACTTCCTTCTGTCACAGAATTTTAACTAAGTTTAGTTTATTTTGTTGACTATTTGCGTCATTATGTTAAGAGTTCTTGACTTCTTGTATTTCATTCAGTTGTTCCCATTTAATTAAGCACAAGTTTAAGAGTAGTGATTGTGGGTGGGTTGGTATAGCGTAGAGAAAGATGGTGAAAAGGTAAAGAGAAAAATTTAAGAGAAGTGGGTCTTGTGGGGTTCGAAAAGAGAGAGAGTGAAGAAGCATCACGGAGATAGTATTTTAATAGTTGGACGCTTTCCAAACTAGAACATGAGAACACTAAATTTGCCAATTTGAAACAACTCAAAACAGAAATTGGGATCACTAATATAAAACGAAGGGAGTACTTTTGAATTACGGGCTTACTGTTCAAGATAACAATATCTGTTTCTGAACCCAGCCAGTTTTAGTTCTATGTCAACTTCTAAGTAGTAGAATATTCACTTCCTAATCATGGTAGACAAGGACCAATAGCGTTACCCACATAAAAAAAAAACTTGATGATTATTTTGTTATGCATTAAGGTGACAAGGCAAGATATGGAGGACACGTATCAGCCACCTTTTCAAAGCTGTATTCAAAAGGGTAGCGCTAGTTGTTTGATGTGTGCATATAATTCAGTAAATGGGATACCAGCTTGTGCAAATAAGGTTCTCTTAGAGAAGGCTCGAACAGATTGGGGTTTCAAAGGGTAACAGTTTCTTTTTCCCATGTTAAAAAGACTTAACCAAAATATTCACCAAAGGATCTTATGTGACCTCTGTTCTCATTCATATAGATACATTGCCTCTGACTGTGATGCTGTTGCCACCATATATGAATATCAGCATCACGTGAAAACTCCTGAAGAAGCAGTTGCAATTGCTCTTAAAGCAGGTCATCCTCATTTTACTGGTCTTGTTCGATTGTATTGCCAATAGTTCTAATGAAAGATTTTCGATAGGAGTCGATATAAATTGTGGAACATACATGTTGAGACATATGAAATCTGCACTGAAGGATGGGCTTGTGGTAAAAAACGATCTAGATAGAGCCATTTTTAATCTGTTTTCGGTGCAATTTCGGCTTGGACTTTTTGACGGAAGTGCTGGGAGAAGGCAGTTTTCAATGTTTGGTCCCCAAGACGTGTGCAGTTCTGAGCACAGAAGATTGACACTTGATGCAGCAAGGCAAGGTATTGTGCTTCTTAAAAATGAGCAGAAGTTTTTGCCTTTGGATAAGACTCGTGTCTCTTCACTTGCTGTTATTGGTCCCATGGCAAACACGAGCAGTCTTGGTGGTGATTACACAGGTACGCAGACCTCTCACATCTAAGAGTTACACCTCATAAATGTGGTCCCCATAAGAAAGTAATTGCTCATAAAAACATAAATGCTTGCTTTTGAATGGCATGGATGTATTTGTGCAAGTTTTTTCCATCTATTTTTTTAATGGTTACCAGTATGAAGCTCTCACGCACAGGAATGTTGTAAATTGTAATACACCATTTGATTTTTTTTGTCTTAAATATGTTTATCCATTGTCTTAGTTATGGACTAAATCAAAATGACACATTAAACATCACTCCCTTATTACTGTCTATGTAGTCTTGAGCAGTAAATGCATCAAGGGTCTAATGGAGAAACCTCTATTTTTTAAAGGTAGGGTTGCGGTACCCCCCCTCCCCTCACCCCCAAAAGATCCAAACAAAGTTAGGATAATACTAGGTTTGTTGTCAGGTCATTCATCCTTACAAGAAATCAATTTTTTTTGTTTGAGGTCTCTGTAGAATTAGATTTTGATATTCAACAAGAACAACAAAGAACATATATATAACAAAAAGAAACAAAACACAGTATAATCTCAACTCTTGGGTCCATATGTAGTAATGTAGGCAATCTTACCCCTTCAAAAAAGAGGCATTTCCCGCTATTTTACCACATTTTCTTTTTAGTCTCTTTCAACATTTCTAGGGTGTTTGAATATGCATTGTGTCTTTGTCTGAATGAAAATTCCATTCTGTAGGAAGCTACTTGAGTTACATGAGCCTTCTTTGCTTTTTAGCAACATATGTGGACTTCCTGCATGTTGAGCTTAAAAAAAAATACTTGTCAAGCTCTGATGGAATAATGTAATTCATGTAAGTTTCTTTAAACTGAGGTTGATTGGGAAGGATCAAATATAAGTTGTGGTAAATTACTGGGATGAGTAGCAAAAATATGATTTGATCAGGACTTAACACTGTTAAATGTGCAGGGATTAAAAACTTATTTTAACTTTTTTTTTCATATCTAGATTAGTTTCACTTTTTTTGCTGAGACAGGCCCTTGAAACACACCTAAATTTCTCGTCTATGTAGTTGGCCTCTTTAAGGTGGGAAGTTTTAACCCAAAACAAACTAGTGAATTTTGATAAATAATGAGGACCCGTTTGGTGAGTTTTGGAGGTTTGATATGATATGAGTTCTGAAATCTAGAAGAAATAATATGGGTTTGAAATGAAAGTTTTTCACAGCCACATACAGCGTGAAGGAGGTATCAAATCCACGGATTGATATCTCCCAATCAAAACACCCTATTTGGGTGGAAATTTAGCTTTGATACCATGTTGGAATTTCGGTGCGCCTGGTGAATCAGGTGGAGTGTTGGGTGATATTTGATCACTTTTCCATATAAAGTCTAGATCCACTTTCTAACCAAAAGCCTTAAGCCAATGGGTAGTGCTTCACCTTTCTTTATATGGGGGTAGAATTTGTTTAATTTTTCTGGTGTGGGATAAACCCAACACGCGGTCCCCAACACCCCTCCCCTCAAGTGGTAACTAGCCTGTTCTACCTACTACTTGGATGAATGGGTCTAGCATTTCAATCTCTTTATAGCTAGTCCTGAGGCCGATACTAGGACGAACCGAACCCGAATCAAACTTGGCTCTCATACCATGTTGGATTCTATTGACGCACAGAGAAGAACCAAAGATGAACGAGGAAGAAAAAATGTGGAAAGGGGAAAATTCTCTCTTATTCAATCAAGGACTTAGTTACAAGGGTATATAAATGAGAAAGCAAAACGTTAGAAACTTAACAAGAAAAATATATAGCCAACTAGCTTCTAACAGGGAGTGTTGATATCTAGACATATCACATCTGAAACCTCTTTAAGCCTCACCATACACCTATACACGGGTCTTGAGTCTTTGTAGCATGCTGACAGTTTCATGGTTTGCAGGAGTACCGTGCTCCCTGAAAAGTATTCTTGATGGGTTCAGAGAATATATACAAAATATGTCTTATGCTACTGGCTGCTTTGACATTGTTTGCAACTCCACTGAGGGTTTTGCTCAAGCTGTGTCTGTTGCTAAGCATGCTGATTATGTCATTGTTGTGGCTGGATTGGATTTATCCCAAGAAACTGAAGATCGTGACCGGCATAGTCTTCTATTGCCTGGAAATCAAATGACACTGATTAACAAGGTAGCCAGTGCCTGTAAAAAACCTCTAGTTTTGGTCCTTACAGGTGGTGGACCCCTTGATATCTCATTCGCTAAGAATGACCCCAGGATTTCTGGCGTTCTATGGATTGGGTACCCTGGAGAGGAAGGTAGTACAGCATTGTCAGAAATTATTTTTGGAGACCACGACCCAGGTTGGTATGCTTCCATATGATTTATTGCCCTTTTATTTGTGTATCTGTCGCAGCGGCATGCTTACTCTTTGTTGTCGTAAATTCTAATCCATCTTCTTCAATGGAGCCAAATATTTACAATTATTTGGCTTTGGATTAAGATGGAATAAAGCAAAGTGGTTCTTAAACTAGTTGTGCTTCTTTTCATAGTGGAGTAAAAGTTAGTCAATGCAACGTTCAACGTTGATCCTGGGGCATCTGGAAACAGGCGCTCTATGTTTTAATATAGGGGTCAATTGCGTACATCCGACCCCCCCCCCAGCCCGCAATGGGTGGGAGCTTTTGAGGCACTGGTGTAATGTTGTTCTTGTTGTCCCATGAAAAGAATCCTTAACCACCAAGGTACAATTGTTTTTGTTTGGCCTACCTTTTTCTAATAAAAAAATATTTGATATCATAAAAATGTCTTCAAACAAAAGTTTTTTTTTTTTGCGAGAGATATAGAACTCCATATAGGACACTTTTCTGGGGACTGGGGGAGTATTCTTTTCTCTTTTTCTGCAGGGGATATGTTTTTTTTCACTTTTTCTTAAGAGGGATTATTCATTTTAGCTTACTTTCTTTAATCCTTTTTCTAAATAAATAGTCATGTCACTTATTTTATAGTTTATACTCTCGTCCCAAATTAACTTCATGTTTGCATTTTTCATGGAGTTTAAGAAAGGGTGAAACGGTGTGATTTAGAGTTATGCACTGAGAAAACAATGTGAGCCTTTTAATGTTTTCCTTAAAACGAATGTGATATTTTGTTTTCTTTTCAGGACGACCCAAAAAGGATAGTTGGAAGTTTATTTTTGGGACAGAGTGAGTACTCCCTCCAAGTTTAGGATATGGGGTGTTGGCACCCAAAATTAAAAAGAAAGATGGAATTGTGTGGTTGATATTGAAGATGTAAAGAATGGGTAAAGATAGGATGATTCTGGACCTCTCAAATATAATAACTATGAAACGAGACAATGATACTAAGGACAAAATGGTAAAAAAGGACAAAGATAGTAGGGACTTGGAGCGTATAGGTTTTAATATAGTTTATTAGTTTTAAATTATGCAAATTAATGGGATGGAGGAGGGTTGAAGTGGATGCAGTTCTAGTCGGATTTTGGTTCTAAGCTTAGTTTCTTATATCTAATCAAATATAGAAATTGGACTTTAAGCTTCCCGTTGATTCATGATTGATTATGTTCTGTGATTGCGGCATCTGAATAATCTATAATTTGCTTTCAGTGAGATGATCTTACATTGTAACTTATAGTGTTTCCAACATGAACAGCTGGGAGACTGCCTGTGACTTGGTATCCCGAGTCATTCAGTAATGTCCCAATGAATGACATGAGCATGAGGGCAGATCCCTCCCGCGGTTATCCTGGAAGAACGTATCGGTTTTACACGGGGGACACAGTTTACAAATTTGGACATGGACTAAGCTATACAAATTTTACTCTTGAGTTCTTATCAGCACCTAGCAGATTAAGCCTATCTACTAGATCCAGCGTGACGAAAT
The DNA here is from genome assembly GCA_900332095.2 of Cuscuta campestris. Classification (NCBI taxonomy): domain Eukaryota; kingdom Viridiplantae; phylum Streptophyta; class Magnoliopsida; order Solanales; family Convolvulaceae; genus Cuscuta; species Cuscuta campestris. The sequence continues at coordinate 300,979 of OOIL02000451.1, read as the reverse complement.
TTAGGAGCATTCTCAACTTGAGGGGCAATGAACCCCAATTTGTTCTTGTGGATGAAGTCTTAAACTGTGAGTTGTTAAGTTTCTCAGTGAAGATTTCTTTGACGAATGATGGAGACATGGATGGAAGCTGTGTGGTGATGTTATTTTCTCGAGTGTCGTCTCGCGTTATTGAAGGAGCTCCGCAGAAACAGTTGATTGGATTTGATCGAGTCCATGTCTCTGCAAACGAGACTGCTGAAACAAGCATCTTTATCAACCCTTGCGAGCATCTCAGCTTTGGGAATGAGGAAGGGAAGAGAATACTGCCCTTGGGTGACCATACCCTTGTCTTAGAAGGGATAGAGCATGTCATTTCCATTGAGATATGATATGATTAAGAAGAAATGTTGGTGAATGAATCTTCACCTCCTAATTTTTCTGTTTTCCATTTGAAAACTACATTATTATATATGCGTGAAGACTATGCTAACTAGTGGAAAAAACTCCTAATGTTGGTCTGGCAGGTTAAGAAAACTGGAAGCAGATTCAAATTTGGAACATGGCCTAAACCTACAAACTCAAAATAGGACGACGATGGACCTCTGGGCGCCAAGGAGATCCTCCCAAACAACCAACCCTATGAAACTCCCATGGCAACTCCAACTACTGTTACACTGTGTAAACCATACTCTTTACACTAAAGCTTTGAGTAACATAACTGTGTGAATTATGCGTGGGGTACCACTTTTGACACCAACTTACTTACAGACATGCATAGACACGAAATAGTGCCAAATGTTGTAATGTCTGCAAGAAGGTTAGTGTCAAAAGTGGTGTTAAAAGTGGTGTATATAAGTAGGTTTTTATGTGAAAGTACGGACCTTTGGCAGGAGTACATTGATTGCTACTTGAAGTCTTGGGTTTTTAGATCTTTTTGTTGACTTTTTTTTTGTGTGTCAATCTTTTTGTTCTTGTTAATAATATGCTTGCAATTGAAGGGAGCTCAAAAGCTGGTTTTTTAAATAATTTATTCTTTTCTATTTTACTTAAAAAAGGAAGCACTTAATCGATCCTTGAGGAACCGTTTAGCCGAAAACTTTGGAGCTAAATTTTGGTTAGTATCTTTTTAAGCTATATAAATAGAGTACCTGCTACCTTGACTCCAAAAATATAAACCTCACTTTTAACTCTACTCTTACAAACTTTGCAGACATTACAGACACGGGACAATGTCGGATGTCTGTGAATCTGTGTAAGGTTTGTAGAGGAGTGGAGTTAAAAGTGGCGTTGATATTTTGGGGTTAATATAGCATTTTTCATATAGCACCGGCGATGGTGACTAGGAATGGAATCGAAGGAACGATGGAGCACCGGTGATGGCGATAATCCAGGTTGAGTAGCATCAAGACCATTGCATCGATGGGGAAGAACCCCTAGTTTGGTCGGCCACGAACACTGTGTCCATGGATGAGGAAACCCTAGTTGTATTCGGCACTAGTCTAGATTCGGGTCTTCCAGGAAGAAGAAAAAACGTTGTGCTCCTCTAATAGACGCTTCACCTACTTATTGGACATGTATGAATGTTATGTGCTTGAAAATGAACAATACTTTATTTGAGAGTAAACACTACATTGTTTCACAATGAAATTAAATTATTTGTAAATGATTGTAATGAATAAATGTATGAAAATGAACACTATAATTCAGAGTGAACAGTACGTTCCCCCAGTACGTTGACCTTAAAGAACATCACGTTTTTTAAGTATGACCTTTTGCAACTAAAGTAGGAATAAAGTGGAGGTTAATAATTTGACTGGTTCAAAGTATCTAAATCGATTGTTTATGGGGGGTAGTGATCAAAATCATTTAGAAAAAAAAAATTGTTGAGAAACAGGAGATTTTTGCAGAGAGTTGTGCCTCATGTTGTGTGAGACTAGTTAGGGCATTTCAAGCTTCAAATTTGTTGGGTTCATGTTTACATACAACTTCCACCCTTATTTCTGTGCATAAGAGTCCATTTTTGTGTGTAAATTTTGATTATTAAGGATAAATCTATCCAAAGGGGAATTTGAGCACTTGGAGTATTTTTAAGAAAAAAAAATTAACACTTTAACAACCAAAATTCTAAATTGATTATTTTTGGGACAATATTTAAAGTGTGTATTATTTTGGAAGGGGGGAGTAAATGGGCTGGAGTTTAATTGAAGCCCAATTGAGTTAAAGGAATAGGCTTGATCCACTCTCTCCCGTGTGATTTACGCAGACTAAGGATCGAGGAAAAGGAAATTATCACATCACTACAATCAGGCAGAGGGAGAGAGAAGAGAAATGAGGGTTTCCTCGCCGGGAGTTTATGCAAACTAAAGAACATCACTCTCCAAGTGCTCCGCCCTTAAAGTTTATGCACATAATCAAGGCCTTAGAAGATTTTTTTTTCACTTATTAACTAGGACTTGGATTTTTTTTCATTTTTTTATTTTCTTGAAAAAAACAATTAATCTCTTGGTCCAGAGGTGCATGGGGTAGGGGTTAGCTGATTTATTTTGAGATTTAGATGGCCGTATTCAGGGGTTTGCTCTCCATACTCTAATTCTTTCCACACAGAACTTCATTTCCTTTTGGCATCTCTTACTTAAGGGGTCAAAGGTGTCATTACCACCTATGCCAATTAGATTGGTCATATCTCTGCTAAGTCCCTTACTTTTGAAATTTGGCCTACATACACTGCAAGATCACAACATTCCTAGCTTGAGCATATTTTAATGAACAAACTAAAGGACATCACTGTCCAACTCAAACATTCTTTGTCAACTCAAACTAAAGAACATCATTGTCCAAGTGTTTTGTCCTTAAAGTTTATGCACATAACCAAGGCCTTAGAAGATTTTTTTCACTTATTAATTGGGACTTGGAATTCTTTTTCATTTTTTAATTTGCTTGAAAAAAACAATTAACATCTTGGTTGAGAAGTGCATGTAGGGGATAACTGATTTATTTTGAGATTTAGATGGCCCTATTCAAGGGTTTGCTCTCCGTACTCTAATTCTTTCCATGCACAACTTCATTTTCTTTTGATATTTGTTTCTTAAGTGGTCAAAGGTGCCATACCACCCATGCCAATTAGATTGGTCATTTCTCAGCTAAGTCCCTTACTCACTTTAGAAATTTAGCCTTTACTCCAAGACCACAACATTCCTAGCTTGAGCAGATTTTAATGACAATAGAGACTTGGAAAAGAGGAACTCAACACAACTCATCCTAAACTATATCCAATAAAAAATGTTTTCCAAAAATTCGGTTCATGAATCAACCAATTCATTCCCTTCTGTTAATTCACCCCTACCCCAATGCTCAATAAGATTTGACTCATTTTAGTGAACCTTCAAACTAAAGATAGTTAGAACTTGGTTTTCAATCATTCAACTGATCCCCAACACATAGCTTAACTGCTTAAAGGTATGAAGAATGACTAAATCACTTAGGCCTAATTGCTGAAAACTGATATATATTTTTTAAAATGTTCTTGTGACCTTCAAGTGTGCTTAACCAGTATGAGTTCAAATTAGGTAAAGCTGATCTCATTTGTATGTTCAACCCCTTATGTTCCTTATGAAGAAAACGTAGCTCCATACCAAATAAGTCATAAGAGTAGGAAAAAAGAAACTTGAAAGCTTACCAAAATTCAGCCTTTGAAAACAATTCAATCTATAACGGAGAAATAAGGAGTACATTAAGTATCAAAAAGTAGGGTTTGAAAGGACTCCCTCTACACCAAGTTACCAATTTCAAGGCCTCTTTAAAAGCTTAGGAATCTAGAACACTTGTTAAATATTATAATGGAAACAAAACAGTGATAAAAGAAAATGAGAAAATAAATATCGGTTGCCTCCCAGCCCAATTTAATTTCTTTCGCTTGACACTGCTGAGGTGAGATCTAAACTTCTTCCAAAATTACCTCTTCAATTAATCCCACAACAGCCGCTTCATGGAACATTTTCAGTTTGTGTCCATTTACTTTGAGAGTTTTGTTTGTTTTAGGACTATAGATTTCTACAGTCCCATGTGGGTGTGTTTTAAACACTTCAAAGGGGCATAACCATATAGACCTTAGTTTCCCAGCAAAAAGGTGAAGCCTAGACTTACATAAGAGAACCATATCCCCTTTTTTAAATTCTTTTCTGGTTAATCTAGCATCATGAAAAGCTTTAGCCTTTCCTTTATAAATCACAAAATTATCATAGGCTTCTAACCTAAGTTGTTCTAGCTCACTTAATTGCAGTTTTATTTCAAGACTAGCCAAGGTGGTTTCCAAATTTATCTTTTTAATAGCCCAAAATGACTTATGTTCAAGCTCTACTAGAAGATGACATGCTCTACCAAAAACCACTCTATAAGGTGACATGCCTAAAGGGGTCTTATAAGTTGTAATGTAGGCCCAAAGGGTTTAATCTAACCTATCACTCAAGTCCTTCCTCTCAGGCCTTATTATCTTTTGTAGAATTCCTTTTATTTCTTTATTTAAAATTTCAGCCTGCCCATTATTAGTTCGGTAACCTGTGGAGACTCTTTGAGAAATATGGTTCTGTGAGCGTAAAGCGGTCATAAGTTTATTGCAAAAATGGATTCTTCTATCACGTATGAAGGCTTTGGGGAATCCATACCTAATCCAAATTAGAGATTGGATTTGCTTAACAGTTTTCGCGTCATCTCTTTTAGTAGATAGCGCTTCTACCCATACATCTAAATAATCTACAAATAATAGAATGTACTCGAAACCCTTAGAGAGAAAAGGCCCCATGATGTCCATTCCCCATACGTAAAAAATTTCACAAACATATATTGGTGTCAAAGGCATTTGATCCCTTTTAGTTATTCCCTAATATTTTTGGCATTTTGGACAATTTTGACAAAAATAAAGGGCATCCTTATGGAGATTTGGGCAGTAAAAATCACTTGTCAACACTTTCTAAGCTATTCTCTTAGGTCCAGGTGTCTACTGTTAGAATAAAGGCCCAACGCTAGAGGGGGGGTGAATAGCGTTTAAAACAAAATCGCAGGAAATTAAAAACGAGAGCGTAAAAGTAAAGAGCGTAAGGAAGGAGCACACCGAATTTTATCCTGGTTCACCACAACGTGTGGCTAATCCAGCCTCCCGAGAGACTCTCTCGAGCTACACTAACTCCGTTAAGCTTAAG
>OOIL02000451.1:271137-284474 GCA_900332095.2 Cuscuta campestris | reverse complement strand
GCAAACAACGCCATATATGGGAGAAAGAGAAAAGGGAAAGAAAGAAAGAAGAAGTGGAAGAAAGAGGAGGAGGATGTCTGCCGAAGATAAAGAAACAAATCTACCACGACCACCTCTGTCTGCCCAACCATCGCCGCCACAGCCCCATCATTGCCGCCACCATGGCACAGATCTGATAGACAGATCTAAAAGAAAGAATAAGGGGAAAGAAAAGAAGAAGTGCAGATCTAGCCTCACCATCGCCATCACTGCCACCATCGCCGCTACCGCCTCTGCCACCGCCGCCATACGCAGATCTAGAAGAAAGGTGGAGGTGAAAGAAGAAGGGGGATAGAGAAGGAAGACAACGGGGGAGAAAGAGAAGAGAAGGAGGAAGAGGAGGAGAGAAGAGGAGGAAGAAGAGGAGGAAGGTGACGAGTAGTAATTGAGAAAGAAAGAAGGAAAGGAAGTAAGAAAGGAAGGGAAAAAAAGTGGCGGAGCCAAAAAAGAAGGAAAGATAGGGAGGGAAAAAAAAGAAAGGAAGAAAAGAAGGAAAGGAAGGAAGATGAGGGTAATTTTAGAAGAATAGAGAAAAAAAGGTAGAGCGGGAACATCATTTCCGGACGAAAAAAGAGTAGAACGGGAACATCATTCCCGGACGGAGGGAGTAATATTTAATATTGGTGCAAAATTTAAAAATGAAATTTATACATTTAATAACTACATAAAAACTCTATAAAACAAGAGATTACTTGACTGTGTTATTTTAAATTTTTAACAAATGATTGACGAATATAGGTAAAGAAAGTAGATTTAGTTTGATTAGCAAAGTGTGTAATGAGACCTTCTTTTAGGAATGAAGGGAGTATAGTTATTAAAATAGATTTCTAAGGTAATGTTTATATATCTTATTTGGGTTTTATTCTCAAGGATTGTGAACTCTTGTTTCATGCTATTGAGGATGCACGTATAGTTTTTTTAAAAGGACAAAAATATGGTTGGTCACTCTTTTACTCAAACTGCATATTCCATGTTTGTCATGGATGTTGTCCCCACCTTCCTTCATTTATGGTGTAATGACTAGCCATTTGGTTCTCTAATGAATCCAGTTTTACTTCCAAAGAACGACTCACACAAAGCAAAAAAAACTTACATGCGTGATGATCACAACATTATGAATCAGATTGGAACAAATTCTATCAACATGCATCCTTGTTCTCTGACAAGCTGTTATAACTGCTTGTAATTCAGCTTTGAAGGCAGCTGCAAAATGAACACAAAAGTATTAGCACATTAAAAAGTGATATGATTAAGGCCGTGGCCTCTGTGCCATGTATTAATAATGTCATGTTTATATAGAAAATATATATAGATCATCATAAAGAGATGCAAGAATTACAATTAAAAGATTTTAAGGGACAATCACTAGATTGGGTGGTAAGAACTTTGAACAGAACTGTGTTCAAGAACATATTACATGATGACAAGCTGGCCAATGCCAATCGAATCCTGTTACGAGCAAATAGCTGACTTTCATTAGTCGGATCTTCCACCCATCTTTGGTTGGCAGCTCTACATATCTGTGATACCAAAACATGTTGAGTATACGCAATGTGAAATAAACTATTGATAATAGCTTTTCCATGGTTTTTTCGACCAACCTTCCGCATATCTTCTTTTGAAAACTCCAAGAGCGGTCTAACCAGTAAGGTTTTATGATGTTGGGAACGTTCCAGATTTGTATGCGCACAGTACAATTCTGATACAAACGGCATGCAAGAGAGCCCAAGCACACCGCTATTCCGAGATAATCTCAAAATGAATAGCTCTGCCTGTGTATGTAATCTTATTAAATTACTAAGGTATAACCCTATGAAATTAAACAGTTCAAGACTTCATGTTACTAGATTTTCCATTCTGTACTTGTATCTACACCTAGACCTGGTGGCACATAGCAGCTTAAATGAAAATGAAAACATGCAATATTCATGAAGTTGAAATTTTGATTGGCACAAACCTGGTCATCAGCATGATGTGCAATTAATAAGACACTCGTCTGATGCTGGATACAAACACTTTGTAGAATTTCATACCTGTGCAAAGTAGTCTTTGTTATGATCTTATCACAGTAAAGCAAGATATCATAGAGAAAGAATGAGCCATTGGGGTAAAAGGTAGGGTATAGTACCTTTTATTACGAGCCTCTTCTTGAACATGGCCCTGTTTCGGTCTACCATCCAACCATTCGCAATGAGCAATCTCACATTTAATACCTACATGAAGTTACATCCCACTAAACTCTCTATTAAGAAGACTCAGATAAGCTCCAAAACCAAATCGAGAAAAGAAACATCCTATGAAGGTATTGTATATGTACCCATATCGGTGACTCGGCCCTGAACAAGGTTGGCCTCGTCTTTACTCTCAGCTCGTAATCCATGGTCCACTACTATAGCCAAAAGTCCATCAATGTACTGGGTTTTCTCATTAGTGATAAGACCATTACCTTGACTGTTTGTTTTCCAAGATGCTGCTAAAACACACAAGGCCATGCTATCGGGACCACCAGAAACACCCAAAGCTTTTGAAAGCAAAAAAAAAGTGGGGAAGAAGATATATATTAAGATCTTATTACTCTTTATGAAAAAATGAAAGGAGCTCAAGCAGTCAGAAAAATACAATGCTTAAAAAGAAGGAAATAAAATCACAACTTTAATGTAAATCATAAGTTCAAAATTTTTAGTGAATATCAAATATTTCAATTCTAATTTATAGAGAACATGAAACTGACCAATACGGTGATGAGGTTTGAGGCCAGCCATTGCCATGCGCTTGGCAAAGGTCTCTATGTAGTTGGACAAGTCAAACTCCCTGTTCTCCTGATGGTCATCGGATGAAGAGCAAAGAGTGCGAATGCAAAAGGAGGAAAATTTGGATTTGGAGAGTTTAAATGGAATTCTGGAAATGGACGAGTAAAGTAGGAAGCGGGAGGGGTTTGTAGCCTGCTGTACTGCCTGCGCCATTGATAGCTGAGACAAGAGATGGGCTCCGCTCACTGGAAACCTATCATCATTGTGCAAAAACTGTTTGTGGCCTTCATAAGTATTAAATCTATAATCACTGTAAACTCTCTGGACTATCTAAAAAGTAAAAATAGTTTTCTGCAAACTCTTGAAGTTCTAAAAATGAAGCTAAATATTACACAAAGCCACAACAACAACAAATGGGGTGTGGGGGTCAAGATTGGTAAGCAGTTTTACACCTATAAAAAATTAGGAAAGATTATCCAGAATAATCCCAACTTTACTTGATCTTTCAAAAATAATCCCACCTTTCACTGTGATGCATAATAATTCCAACTTCACTGAAGTTTGCGAGTTTTGGGTCGCCGTTAAGTTGCTAACAGCGGGTTAACGAAAACGGCTTGTTTTGCGTAGCAACATGAAAGTTGGGATTATTTTTGATGAAATTTCATTTTTTTAAATTTTTTGAAATCTTCATTTAAATTTTTAAAATTACTTTTTGCCTCCATCATTTCTTTTTCTTTTCCTTAAGATTAGTCTTACATTAAAAAAATAAAAATAACAGATATAAAAAATAACGAATATGAGAAAAGTAACTAAAAGTCTAAAATGGCACAAAATTAATAAAAGAAATAAGGTAATCAATAGAAGCTAACTTGAAACTGGTAAGAAAAATATACGGAGTGGTGGGTTTTAATATTTTAGGCACTATACAAAGTATTAATGTACCACTTCTTATTTTTTTAGAAAAAAAAAATATCTAGAATAATTTATCGGCCGGCCTGTTCTTTCAAAAAATAAGTAGTACATTAAGACTCTGTATATTACGTAAAATGTTAAAACCCACAACTCCATATATATTTATTTTATTTCTTACCAGTTTCAGTTTAATCTCTATTCATTACCTTATTTATTTTATTAATTTTGTAAGGTTTTAGTTATTTTTCTCATTTTCGTTATTTTTTATACGGGTATTATTTTTTATTTTTTCTAAGGTAACACTAGTCGTTAAAAAAGAAAAAGAAATGGAGGTAGAAAGTAATTTTAAAATTTTAAATAAAAAAATTCAAAAAATATTAAAAAAACAAAAATTCATCAAAAATAATCCACCTTTCTTTTTGTGGTGCAAAACAAGTATTTTTGTTAACCCGTTGTTAGCAACTTAACGGTGACCCAAAACTCACTATTTTCAGTAAAGTTGATATTATTATGCATCACTGGGAAAGGTAGGATTATTTTTGAAAGACCGGGTAAAGTTGAGATTATCTTCGATAATTTTTTCAAAAAAATACGTGCAAAACTTCATAGAAAGTAAAAAATAAGAGAAGTTAAGTCGTATTGAGAAGTTGGAATTATTATGCATCACTGCCAAGTCGTATCGAGGTGAAATTTTAATCTTTTAGATGGAGTGTCTTCGTGGAGTTGCATCACACGCATTCGTGGTGTTCGTGGTTGCTTCAGCTCCGTACACTCGATGGGTCGTTCTTGGTCAGAGTACTCGATGTAGTTCGGTATTCAACATTATCGTGTTTTACTCCTTTCAAGCGTACATAGTGATATTCATCATTTCACGTTCTTGTCGCACATTCAGAGGTTCGACCACAAGCTTCAGGTGGCATTCATCTTGTGACACGACATTAATGGTAACGCATTCGACATTAAATGCATTCATCGATCTCCTAGTAGGTTTACCCTTTGCAAGTCGTAATCTAAGATTCTCACACAGCATTGTCAGGATTAGATAGGTTCATTCTGATTCATTAAAGTTATTTCACTAACGAGAGTAAGTGGGGCGTTCTACTAACGTCACCACAAATACTATCGGCGTTACTAATACTTGCTAACTAGACTTTTAACAGTCAGGAGCCCTTCAACGGTGCGTCCGCTAATGGCCAAACACCTTTCTATGTGTCGATGTCGCAACTTCTTTCGAGTCTGCTTCATTTGTCTCATCTTGTCGATCAGGGCACGTCGATACATCATGTCTTGCCAGATAGATTATTCATTACGTTCTTTTGGTTTGTATCTAGCCACATCACTACACTATGATGTGCTGGTGGTAAGCATTGCTTTCTTTATTAATCACACAAGTTCTCCTTGTCCTTTATACGGTCATTCCCGTTTGATACCAAAATAAGATTCCCTCATCCATCCAGGTCTACAGCCCTTCAGAATTTGGTTATCCATTTCGGTGATCAAATGAGATAATCGAATATTAGACAAGATATTTTATTATGAGTATATTTTTACACTCTTTTCTTTTGTTACCTAGCATCTCGTCGTCAAGGTTTATGTTAACATTCAACTTATAGTAAATAGGTTCCATCTACAGCATGTGAATTCCTATCTTAGAATATAGCATTTCCGTATGCACAATAGTCAACAATTCGCATCTCAACACAGACATTCCAACAATCAACTTGACACAGACATTCAAGCAATCAGCTTCATACAAATGTTTAAGCAATCAACTCAGCATAATTATTCGAATAGTCAGTTACTTACAGATATTTGAGCAATCAGCTCCAAACTATTATTTGAGCAATCAGCTCGATTCAAACAACTTGAGCAATCAACTCCACACAACGTTACGCAATAAGATAATAATTTATTACCTTCCAGGAGGCAGAGATGACGTGGAGATGCGGATGCAGTACCTTTAAATAACTTTTGCCATTGTTATTATTGTCAAAATAATACAATTCCCACTTATTTATTTTCAAAATAATACTTTGCAGTGGTCTGAAGACTGATTTTAAAACCATATGCTCTGATACCAAAATGTAACACCCCAACCCGCATAACCAAATAAATAAATTAGCGGACTGGGTTGCTACTAAATTGGTATCCACATACAATATTTTCCAATAAATTAAAAACATTTAATTTTAAACTCAAACAATTTAAAATCATTTAAATACATATCGGAGTTTATATAAACGGTGCGGAAGCTTTATAATTTAACCAAAACATAAACTTTACTAAATTCCTGCATCCATGTGTCTCCTTCGTCATGCTGCTCCTGAGATGGCTTCCAGAATCAATCTTTCACAAACACCTACGTGTAAAAAAGGGGAAAATAGGGCTACATGCTCAGCAATGAAACTGAGTGATATCTAACAGTTCGAACATACACTTAGGTGAATTCACTAATTCACAATTATCACATGATATCATGCACACAACATGTTGGGCAACAATCATACGGCATACAAGATATAACATGCATAGTCAACATTTATTTTTGCACATCATGCAGGCAGATATAGTAATATTTAATATTCAAAACATCTTACGATATTCATATTCATTTATCCAATCACATCGCTTAACCTATGATGGCTAAGGCAATTCATATACCTAAGAGTCATGGCACCCCAAGCCATGCTATAAAAGGGTCAGCTCTAGAAAACCCAAAGGAGATTCACTCTGGGCGAGTTGAAGCCATTGTCTCTGCGATGCCAAGATAGTTCAAGGACTTCCGTACGTACGTTTTTAACCCAAGACCACCGGGTGTGCGACGACGCCCCACAATGGCCTAAACTCTAGTCTTATCCTATTGATGATCCAATCAGTCAATCCAATTCAGATCTGCCTAATTATACTAGGTTGCCTATTTCTAATATTTTTCACAATTCACAATAATCACCAATAAGATTAATTTAGTTCAAATCTCAATTCATTATTCATCAACATATCAAATAGCGGCCTTTCAAAACTGAAGGCCCATGATTACCGTCATGCTCACATGGAGTCTTGGAATCAATCTTAGACGAAGACACAGATCAACAGACCCGGCATCAGGTACCATACGGTACCTATCACGGTACCTGGGTATCGGTCCTACGGTACCAGGGGTACCGTTCGAATCAAATGAGCCCTTTTGGTAGGATTGCCACGGTAGCCGACTACCGACCAGACGGTAGGGCCTACCGCCCGTCCGATACCTAGGTACCGTACGGTTGCAGCTATCGATAAAGGCGAAAGCAACCAACAGAGTGTGACAGTAGCGGTACCGCCTACCGTCTGATGCAATAATTTTCCGACCTCTTACCTATTCCATTTTCCAGTATCAAACCAACTACAATTCTCATAACAACAAACACCAATAGGTTCATATTAATGTCCTAAACATTATCAAGCACATGAACTCGTCAATCAATGCCTAAGTCATACATACTACCCTTTTCGATTCAATGACAACAATTTCCGAAACCACAATCAACAATTATAAGGATAAATTACATAGATCAACCACGATAATAATTATGAACAGAATTTCACACCTAGATGCATATTCTAGTGTTAAATGTCCACGTACTCACCTCGTTTGCTCAATTGAAATTCCAGGAAAGCATTGTCCAATAATGACGGAGTACGTGCACCGCCGCTGCCCAATTCGTCTTGGACATCGCCGGAGGTCACTAGAGCAGAGGGGACCTGCGCCACTGCTGTCTAGACCTATCTTCGCTGCTGCCCAAACCAGTCACCGGAACAGAGGGAGTCGCCGGAGCTTCCTGGTTCGCCGGAGCAGAGAATAGCCCTCGCCGGAGTTCCCCGCTATTTCGCCGGAGTGGAGAGTAGCCCTCGCTGGAACTCTCGTCATCGATGGCCGATCAACCCCCTGCGTGTCTTGGCGCTGCTGGAACTCAACGGAAATCAGAGGGAACCGCCGGGGGAACGGGTCGGGTCAGACGCCGCCGTGTCCCTGAGCCGCATCGTCGCCGTCTCCGGGTCCCTGAGCCGCGTCGTCGCCGTCGATTGGGTCGCGTCGCGGAATCGGAAGGGGGAGAGGAGGTTGGCGGCGTCTGGATCGTGGGTAAAAAGTAAAAACACACTTTAGGGCTCTCCAAATTGGACTATGTGAGGATTATTTTGGTATACAGAATTGATGGTATTGGAATTGAATTGGAATTTAAATTTCATGGGATTCAATTCTATGGAATTAAATTCTGCTAATTCCAATTTATTTTTTGCTCTATTAATTCCAAATTCACATAATTTTTGTGCTACCAAATACCAGAATTGGAATTGAAGTCTTCAATTCCAATTCCATAGTTTGAATTCCGTGTACCAAACGGGACCTTAGGGTAGTTGGGGCAAATTATACCGTATATCCGGCTGTACGGGAAGAACCGTACAGCCGGCAATTAATTAGGGCGAACGGTAGGTGACCTGCGCAAGAACGGCCGAATGGATCGGCCACGAAGGAGGCTGCGCGATGGATTCCCGATAGGCGATTCCCGATGAAGGAGGCTGCGCGCGATGAAGATGGAGGTTGTTGATGAAGGTCTTCCACAGAGGTTGTTGATGAAGATGGAGGTAATTGGATCCCTATCAATTCTACTTCCGTTCGCGATGGTCTTCCGCCGCAAGATCTTTTCTTCCGCTGGGGGAATGAGTCCTGAAGGTAGGTTGTTTAAAATTATATGAATGGTAGGTTGTTTAAGATTGAGTACTAGGTTATATGGGAATGACTACTACTGTGTTTTAGAATGAATATTATGTTATTCATAAATGAATATTGAATAAATTTGTGAAAGTACTGCATTATTTCAGAATGAATACCATGTTTTTCAAATGAACTCTTATGTTTGTGCGAGAATGAGTACAACTTTACTTCGGAATGAATACTACATGGATGTACCTATCTTTAGGTACATCCGGATGTACCATATACCAACTCGATAGTTGGATTCGATTCGTCTTAAATCGTTAGATTAATTAGTACTGATTAGTTTTTTAATTTAAATCCTTAACATTTACATCAGATCAATCACGATACACTGGGACTGTTAGAATCTCCAAAGTATCTTTTAATTCTTTCAAAGAATAGATTGTGATAAATAAATAATTCTTATTTATTTAATTATTGATTAACTTCTAGCCCGGTTTCTAGGGCGTTATAGGAGCTCTTAACTGATAGAATTTTATTTGATCAAAGAAGAATATTGTGTAATCAAGGTTTTTTTATAAAAACTTATTATTTTATTATTTATATAAATATTAATATGAAATGCATGGTATGTATACAAAATTCTAGAATTGACATCTTTTTTCGAAATAATTTAGTCTAATATTAACTTTTTTTGCAGAACTTCTTATCTCCCAGAAAATCTAAAGAATTTATGTTTGATTGAGATTGAAAAGTTACTTAATTCAAACCGACGATCCTTAAAAGAGTTTGGTCATATGTCATTTCCAGATGACAACTCACTCAATAAATTTCAAAATAACTTCTTGGTAGAGGAGTTGAACTATGATAGAGAATGTAACACCCGCCTTCCGTGGACCCGGTTCACCCGCGACCCGACGGACCGGTAGGGTTACATGGGCAGTCCGAGAATCGTCCGTTACAAAAACATTAATGATTATTTAATAAGAAAACGGTTGGGTTTAATTAGTGAAATAAATGTCAGGGAGTTACTCCTTAAACGTGTGTAAAAAAAAGTGCAGAGTAAATGCGGAATTAAATAAATAAGTCTAGTCCAAATTAAATAACGACAAGGGTGGGTTCATGCCCAAATGATTAATCAAGTAAATGAAAATAAATATAAGCTCGTCCGTGCGCCGCCCATCTCCCCATCGTCACTGCTCTCCGGGGTTAGCACCTGCACCGTCATGTCTACCTGCGTGTAGCAAAAACAACTACACGCTCAGCAAAAGCTGAGGAGTGAATCTAACAAAAGAACATTAAGTGATAACCCATATGGCTATACACATATTAATACCTGTACTTAACGTACGGAAAAACCACATGTTACAAACTGTTTAGTTTTCACCTGTTAGAGCCTTTACAAATGACAAGGTGATTGGAACATTCATGATGATGATATGACTTGATGCATGACTCCTAACTATCAGGGACACCCCTGACTTAGTCTCACTCGACAGGATCACCCTTGCACTCCGGTCATCATCCCCGAACGGTAACGAGCCGGGCACGACGAAGATGTCGCGGGTGGACTAGCAAAACCGGGTAGTAGCCGTAACCTGACTACTATGTACGTACACAAGCCCAACAAGATGAAACCCGTTGGTCCCCAAAGGTTGCTGGACGGGCCCACTGTAGTAGGCGCACGAAGTCCTCCCTACAGCGGTATGCACATGATGAAAACCTAGGACATGCGTCTAGTATGAACGTGATGGATGCTTGATATTTTTACCTTTGGTAAATGCCAAGAATATATCACTTATATAACATTTAAAATAAAGATTAACTTTTCATGCAAGAACGATCAGATTCTGGGTCAACGTGGTCAACGGGGCTCGTTCTACAAACTGCCCGGGAGTCTGCCCGCAGAACGGTCGACCGTACCCTACCAGCGGTCGACCGTGGACTGCGTTGTGGGGAACTGGATGGCCGACGGTCCACCGTGGTCTTCCGTCGTGGCCGGCGGTCGACCGTCACGGTGGTGACCGTCGGATTGGCCATGGGAACGGCCCACCGTCCGTAGCGGCGATCGACCATCCCAGAGGCAGTCCGCTGTCCCTTGCTCCGTTTTGGTCCGTTTTGCTAATTTAACACCTAGATTCCTTTTAGAACAATAACACAACATTTATGAATATATTCCTAGTGATTCCTAGGCCAATATTTATAAGTTTTACGTAATGAACATTTAGTGGCTAACCTACGAACATGCATAGTTTCTACGTAGGTTGCGTACGATATTACTACGAATATAACGACATAGATTATAACTAAATGTTCTAGAATTAGAGGGGACAACTACTCACCTCTTTTAACGAAGGGGTTGACGAAACTATGAGACGAGATGAACGAACAATTAGCAACGAACCAACGAACGGACGAACGGACAACCTCCTGCGTGCCTTTCCTCCTCTTCTACCTTCCGTCTACTCCCCGGAATCCTCCCTGGTTTGCTTGCTGCCTTGGCCGAACAAGAGGAAAGGGAAGAGAGAGAGAATGTGTGTTGAATGTGGGAGGTTACCAAAAAGTGAAGGAGGAAAGGAATGGGTTGGGGGTTTTAAAATAAGACAATGATGAGAATTAATGGGCAATGATGGTGATATTGAGGGGGGCCGAACCAAGGCTTAGGGGGGGGGGTTACAAATATATTTTACTCCGTTATGTAAAAATCTGACCTGAACGGTACGCGGTTTTCCCCCTGAACAGGTTTGAATTGAGATCCGTTTGCGTTTCTGAATCAGACAGTTAAAACGAATTTAATGATGTGATCAAATAATTTTTCTAAGAACTTTTTATTTTCCCCAACTCCGGTCCGGAATAGTAATTAATTAATTAAATTAATCAATTCTATTAGACCGGGTTGCAGGGCGTTACAGAGAAAATTTGTCATCTGATCCTAGACAATACTTATCTACCATGAATGAAGACCAGAAGAAGATATACGATGAGATAATGGAAGTCGTGACAGGCTAAAAGAGGAGGTTTCTTTTTTTGTGTATGGTTTTGGGGGAACCGAAAAGACCTTCCTCTGGAAATCACTATCCGCTTCTCTTAGATCAAAAGGAAAGATTGTTCTGAATGTTGCATCCAGTGGCATTACAGAATTTTTATTGCTTGGTGGAATGACTGCACAATCTAGATTCTCAATCTCATTGGCGCTAACTGAGTACTCAACGTGTAACATCAAACAAGGGAGCCCAAAAGCTGAATTGATCCAACAATCAAGTCTTATCATATGGGATGAAGCATGCATGATGAATAGCTTTGCTTTTGAGGCATTGGATCGCACAATGAGAGATATTATGGGTTTCTCTAATAGTAACTAAAGAAATGAACCATTTGGAGGGAAAATAATTATACTAAGATGTGACTTTCGGCAGATCCTTCCAATTATACTTAGAGCTTCGAGAGAGGAAACTGTAGGTGCTACAGTCAATTCCTCAAATTTGTGGTCGTACCGTAAAGTTTATACGTTGACCAGAAATATGAGATTGCATTCATCCACGTCTTCTTGCGTAGATAGGGACACACAAGCTTTTTCTGATTGGATAATCAAAGTGGGTGATGGAAAGCCAGGTAAGGTGATGGATGGAGTTAGTGATGTTGAGATTCCGTCCGAATTCTTAATTCTTGATACAAGTTCTCCTATCAAGAGTATAGTGGACTTCACTTATCCGATTATACTAGAGAATATGAAAATTTATTCTTTTTTTGAGGATAGAGCACTATTAGCACAAACTCTTGAAGTAGTTGAAATGATAAATGAATTTGTCCTCTCTCTCATTCCTTGTGATGAAAAGGAGTACTTGAGTTCCAATTCTTCGTGCCAAACAGATGCAGATGTAGGTGTTGATGACGATTGGATAACAGTTGAGTTTTTTAATGAAATCAAATGTTCGGGAATCCCAAACCACAAAATAGTCTTGAAAAAAGGGGTACCGATTATGCTATTGAGTAACATTGACCAAACATATTGATTGTGTAATGGGACAAAATTAATCGTTCAAGAGTTTCGAAATAATGTTATCAATGCAATTGTGGTTTCGGGAAATCGAGTCGGGGAAAAGGTTTATATCCCTAAAATGAATTTGGTACCATCTGATCGAGGAACTACCCTTGAGGCCTTGAAGTTCCAAAGAAGACAATTCCCAATCATCTTATGTTTTGCTATGACTATCAAAAAAAAGTCAAGGTCAAACATTGTCATTTGTGGGATTATTTTTAACCAAGTCAGCGTTCACACGTAGTCAACTTTATGTTGTTCTTTCACGAGTGAAGACAAAAACATGATTAAAGATATTGGTTCTAAATGACAATGGAAACCCTTGCAACCATACCAAAAATTTTATATACATTGAAGTCTTTCAAAAAAATTGGTATTAAAATAAGCATTGTTAAGTCTACATTCAGTTCCTCAAATATTATTTATTTTACATTAACATTTTTCATCATTAGTATTAAAAATCATTTGAGCAATATATTTTCTCTATTCCGAAAAATAAATTTCATTGAAATAATTCAAAATCGACATATATTTCGTTCGACCCCGTGCATGGCACGGGTCAAAATACTAGTGAAATATGATGCATGAGTTAGACTATGCAGGGACCCCTGCGCTCCGACATCATCCCACGACGGTGACGACTCGGGCAAACCTTAGTCTCTTGACAAGACTATAAGTAACGGGTGGTAACTTAAACCTAGTTACCATGTAGTAATATATACATACATACATACATACATATATATATATATATATATATATATATATACATACATACATACATACATATATATATATATATATATACGGCCCGGTTCCAGTGCCACTGGAATCCGGTGCCACTCCGGTGCCACTGGCATTTTGGGGCACCTCCGGTGCTCCGTTCGCAAAATTGACGGTT
>OOIL02000451.1:145611-270459 GCA_900332095.2 Cuscuta campestris | reverse complement strand
CCCCGCCGTAAGCCCCCCAAAAAATGTGTGGCTATTATGCGTTGCATAATAGCCACACATTTTGTGGGGGGCTTACGGCGGGGTTGGGGTGGGGGTGCAGGGGCGGGGGTAGGGTGGGGGGTTTAGGGGGTGGTTACATACATACATATATATATATATATACACACACACACACATACATATATATATATATATATATATATATATATATATATATATATATATATATATATATATATATATATATATATATATATATATATATATATAAGGAGAAAGTATTTTCTTTATTCATTGATTAATAATTAATTGAAATGGATACATTTATAGCTAGAACCCCTAAAGAATCCTTACCGTAGAAGGAAACTAAATAAACTAGGAATTCTAATTATAAATGGTAACAAATATCCTAATAATAGAATACTCTTTTCTAATTATAATATAATTAATTAGCGAATATAAATAAGTCCAATAAATAAAAAACAAATTACAAAAGACAAATTAAATGCTATACTGTCAGCTTCATTTCCTAATTTGCTCAGCTGCCTTCCTCTTCAGGAACTGATCTCACCATAAGGCACAACCGATTTCCTTTCACTTCTCTTCGTTGTGCATGATGAATATTTATCAAATCCAATTCTTCCTCTCTTGTTGTTCTCCTCGCTTTGCTGCACCCCCAGTACCAGCTTTGAAGGGTTTCGATGATCTCAGCATTGAGAAGGTGTGGATCTTTCCCTTTGCCTTCGTATTTTTGCGCATTGTAGTCTTTCCACAATACCCAGGCAATAATTCCATGTGTTATTATTCGAAGCATACCTGTTAGTTGCTTAGTATTAGCAGTAAACCACCATTCGAGGCAATGCTGGGTTATATTAATTTCATCTCTTCTAGTAGGACCTTTGAATTTGCTTGCAAAGTGAGTCCATATCAGTCTTGCCTTGCATC
Source organism: Cuscuta campestris (assembly GCA_900332095.2). NCBI lineage: Eukaryota > Viridiplantae > Streptophyta > Magnoliopsida > Solanales > Convolvulaceae > Cuscuta > Cuscuta campestris. Next base: position 269,514 of record OOIL02000451.1, on the reverse strand, counting down.
CATGTAGAAGAGTATGGTCTTCCGTTGCTGATTCTGTCCTACAGCTTAGACACATGCTGGGTAAGTTAAGTCCAATCTTGTTAAGGTTATTGTCAAATGGTAGTATGTGTGACAAAAGCTTCCACTGAAACAATCTGATTTTGGGAATCTGGGTGTTGTTCCAAGCATATTTAAATGCTAGTGAGGTATTTGTGTGGTCTGTAACTGCAGTGTATGCCTCCTTGAATGTGAAATCCCCATTTTCCCATTTTGTTTCTCCATTCTCCTCTTTAGATGGCTGAGAATGGAGAGTTTTCAAGATAACCCCAAGACATCTTATCAAATGCCTTTGCCGTGTCAAGTTTAATCATAATGTTCCTGCCTCTGACTTTATCTGTAATGTGATGAGCCATCTCATTAGCCATCAACACACCGGGTAACTTGAAGAAGACGCTTAACTCTCCATTCTCCTCCACGAACGAACAAGAATAACGTAGGAGCGTTGGCGACCAGGTAACTTGAAGAAGATAATCAGAAATTTGTCCCAAAAAAACTCAAAAAAAACCCTCAAAGAATTAGCTCTCCTTTAAAGGAAAAACTAGTTATTTTCCTCTCCCAAAACATCACTCACATATGGAGTGTTTCACTAATAGAGCACGAAGAGTTTTCTAAAATTAAATTGGCAAAGCTTTATAAAAAATGTAACCTCCACCATTAGGAGTCTCTAATAATCCTTATCATCATAAGTGATATTAATGACACAATAATGGCATGTTCGTGGTAATTAAATAGCCATTAACAGATTCGTTATGCTACGCTCTGTTTAAAATTTGTTGTGAATAATTTGAGATTAATGGACAGATAACTTCAGAAAATTGGACAAACTTTAAACAACACATAAAAATTATAATAGATGATTGGTTCAATAAAATTGCTAAAATTGTAATCCTTACCATATTCTTCTATTAACGGTCTAACTCTGAGAATCAATTTCTCATTCACCCTCTACCATTTTTGACATATAAGTTATCAAAAATATTTATCACGTTTAAGAGAACTTACGTCCATTAATTAACGGTTAAAACTACTAGTGGAACAAGTTGATTTATTTAATGCCTATTAAAATATGTCAAAAGTTCCAACAGTATATATGAGTGTGTCCTCCCCTTCCTCTTCACTTGATCGCTAATATTTTGCACATTCATTCATAAAAATGGCGCCAAGCTCCCGCCATAATTGCAACGCATCTTTTCACTTTCCGTTGCCAAAAATCTGTTGCAAAAAAAAATCCGTTGCAAATAAAATTACTATTGCAATCATGCAATGGAAATACGTCCGTTGCAATATTTCGGTTGCAAAATTGATATTTTTTGTAGAGATTGGGCATACATTCTAACAATTGATACCAGAGCCTAACTCTTTTCTAGACATTACAATTTGAAAGGAAAAAGATTATGGGTTCTTTTTCTAGAAATTTGAGAAGAAAAAAATTATGGGTTCTTTTTTAAGTAAAAAAAACTCAGGGAGTGCTATTTATGCAATATTGATGCTTTTATAGTGTTGCGTAGGGGGACTTCTATTCGATGATTTGACAAAACAATTTTGAACTTTTTGTTAGCAAATTCCTTTCTCACGCACCCTCACTCCTCACCATTGCACATCATCTGTCGTTCCCCAAGCATTGTCACTACCATAAACCCACAAGGCAGCCGTCGCCATCACTGGAATACCCCGTGACAACATGGAATTAAAAGAGTTTAAAAGAATTGGTAATACTACTCATACCAACAAGATAATCTTCTTTTCGATATCTTATTATTTAAAAACTCTAAAGTTAAGCTTGCTTTACTTGAAGCAATTTTAAGATGGGTGTCCTCCTCAAAAGTTTCCTAAATGCACACAAGTAAGAACAAAATTAATGATCCTATGAGCCAATTAATGATCCTATGAGCATACTTGATTGGGGTGTTATAGTTACCGCCAAATAACTACCATCGAAAATCTCTTATATAGGCTCTGTTCCGTAGGTCTGATCTGAATTTTTGAAGTTTTGATCTATTTTGATCTGATTGGGTCTGATCCGATCTGGTTGGATATGATCTGATCTGATTGGGTCTAATCTGATCTGATCTGATTGGGTCTGATCTGATCTGATCTGATTGGGTCTGATCTGATCTGATTAGATCTGATCTGATCTGATTGAATCTGATCTGATTGGATCTAATTTTATCTAATTAGATCTTGTGTAAATGAATTAAACATCTTTTCAGTATCACTACTTTTTGAATTTTTGTGAAAACTAAATAATCGGCATTAAATAACCAAATATTAGAAAACGTAGATGCTTTTTTTAAAAATACATTCAGTATGCATATTACATAATAATATATTTCATGTTATAAATTAAATACTCCCTCCGTCCTAGAGTATTTGTCCACTTTCATTTTTACACACCATCCAACGTACTTCTTTAATTCATTTTATCTTGTAATTTGTATATTAAAAAATTATAGAAATTATATATTAATAATCTACATGTTAAGACAAATCAAACAAGATCACACATGACTATATTTAGGCTTACACATTGAGAGAATTTGATGAGTCAAAATGCTTAGATGAACAATTCCAAAAATCAAAAGTAGACAAAAACTGGGGAAGGAGGGAGTATCATATAAAATCTTAAACACTAATATTTCTTTTTACTCTATCAATTTTTTCATAAACTCTCCATTGTATATTTTATATGATCTTAAAGTTTAAAAGTAAGTCTTTTTAAGTACAACATATTTATGGTTTTGAAAACTAACTTTTGTATAATTATTTTATAAATATGTATTTTAAAACAGCTCTTTTTGAAGTATGAAAAATACAATTTTTTAAGCTTTAAAATTGCTTCCATGTGTCATTCCTATAAGTTGAGCAATTATTAAAAATAATGGTTTGTAGTTGAAATATAATAATAAAAATAATAATAATATAACAATAATAATAGTTAAAATTATAATATTAATTAACATTTAGGCGTGTGTAGCTTCAAATAAGGTAATGCGATTTAATTAAATAACAGTAATTATTATTTAGTCCTTGAAAAATATAAATATTTTTTATATTTTTTCCTAATTTGATATTCTTGGATTTTATCTGGTCTGATCTGATCTAATTGGATCTGGTCTGATTTGATTGGATCTGATCTGATTGGATCTGATCTGATCTGATTGGATCTAGTCTGATCTGATTAGATCTGATCTGATTTTAATAAGAATAAGTAATAAGTAAAAATATAAGTCCTACGGAACGGACCAATAGTTGCCTTACGCTGCAAATCGTCCAACTATTTTTATTATTCAATGATTTGACAAGACAATTTGGAACTTTTTGTTGGAAAATTTTTTGCCTATTGGGCAACAACGATGTATTCTTTTAGATATTATCTTGTAAAGGAGTAAAACATAGGGAAAATACTAAAACATAGGAGTTCCATGTTTTTATCTCTAAAATAAGAGTTTGCACTGTGGGATTGTGGCACTGCATATAAACATTCACAATACTTTTTGGTAATGTATATGATCATAATTGACGCTGTATATGCATTTTAACTCCTATTTCAGGAACAAAACAGGGAACTCCTATTTTGATATATTTTTAATTTTCTACTTATACTTTAATCTTTTTCAGTTCTTGTTTCTTACTGTAGAGACAAATTTCTTGTGGTTTAGTGGTTTTTTAGTGCTATTGACACGATTACAATATAGTATATGTTCATGCTTTTTTCAACTTAATAATGCACAAAGAGCGGCCAAATAGCACCCGTATCCCCCGTAGTTTGGAAAATAAGAACCAATATCTTTTGTTTTGAAAACTTATTTCTAAAATTCTTGTGGTTTAAAAACATTGCATCCATAACCCATCAGGTCATTTTCTGGCTATTTTTATGGTGAAAAAGGGAGGATTGATGTCTAATTTCCAAACCATATGGGCATTGGTGCTCATTTTGTATTTTTTGTTTTTTCTCTTTTTTGTTCCTTTTAATAATAAAGTTTTTTTAATTTTTTTTTTAATTTTTGTTTATAATTTTCTTAAAATTTAAAATAATTTTAGTTTAAAAAAATTTAACATATATTGCATCTATACATCTCAAATTAATATTTTTACTTTTTATTTTCTAAAAAAATTCAGAACATGTTTTGAGAACTTCGAAAAATGAGGAATAAAATAAGAAATAAAAATAAATAAAAAATATGAAATGAATATCCTTGTTGGACATCCCAATTCTAACGAATTTTATAGGCGTTCTAAAAATTCATTTTTTATATAAGACTCTTTTCTAGATGTTTCATTTTTTTTCATTTTGTTTTTCTATATTTGTATTTTTGATTTTTTATTTATTGATTTTATTTTTTAACTAACCAAAAACAAGAAAGTTAAATTTTTTAATTTAAGATAGATGGATTGTATGTTAATTTTTTTATTATTTCAAACACAAAGAATTTTGAACTTTTAAAAACATAATAAAGATTTTAAAAGAAGTTTAAAAGACTTTTCTAGGAAAGGAAAACAAAGATATAAAAAAGTTCAAAAAAAAACAAATTAATAAACGCAAAATAAGTAATGAACACGTGTGCCCTCGGCTCCTATGGTTTAGAAAATAAACACCAATGCTCCCTCTTTGCCAGAAAATGATTGGGAAACAATCAGAAGAGGGTGTGGGTGCAACATTTTAAAACCACATGGACTTTAGAAATAAGTTTCGAAAATAGTGGGAGAATTGGAACCAACTTTCTAAACTACAGGGGGCACTAGTGCTATTTGGCCCACAAAGAGCTAATTCTCTCCCTCCGCTAGAGTTGGAACCTAAGTGACCTTCTCCATAAATCTAGAGGAGCGGCTTGGTGGCTTTGATTTGGTATGTATTGTCTTTCTCAACGATGGACAAGAATTTCACTTGTAACACCCCAACCCGAATAAATAGATAAGCGAACCGGATTGCTACTAAATTGGTATCCACATACATACAATATTTCTAATAAACTAAAACATTTAATTTAAAACTCAAACCATTCAAATAATTTAAATACATATCGGAGTTTATACAAATAGTGCAGAAGCCTATAATTTAATCAAAACATCAACTTTACTAAATTCCTGCATCTGTACATCTCCTCTGTCCTGCTGCTTTCCGGGATAGATTTTAGAATCAATCTTCCACAACCACCTACGTGTAACAAAGGGGAACAAGGGGCTACACGCTCAGCAACGAAGCTGAGTGAAAAATATCTAACAGTTCGAACATACACATAGGCGAATCCACTAATTCACGATAATCACATGATATCACGCACACAACATGCTTGACAACAATGATACGACATATAAGATATAACATGCATACTCAACATTTATTTTCAGTTACAAGGATCCAACAGTTCCAATTCATTTATTCTCAATGGGCTAATTCTGTCCCTACAACACTAAGGCTTAAATCAACAGACTAGAGTTACGAATGCTCGAGAGGATCCCTCGAGGCCGATGCTCGGACAAACCTAAAGAGAATCCTCAATGGGCGGGTTGGAGTCCCTCCCAAGGAATCCCTTAGGTAGAACAGTGACTCTCGTACGTACATTTTGAACTCTGGACCACTGGATATGCAAACATGCTCCACAAGGCCTGAACCTAACAACAATCCTATTGGTGTTTAAACTATCAAATTCAGTTCAGATCTGCCTAGGTATACTAGATGGCCAATTTCCAACAGAATTCCCAAGTGGTAACAAACACTTAAACATTTCCATAAACAGAACAACACACTCAGCGGCATATCAGAAGAATCACTTCTCACCGATTACCGTCATGCTCACATGAAGTCTCGGAATCAATTCCCTCGACGAAAACACAAATCGACAGACCCGGTATCAAGTACCAGACGGTACCTGTCACGGTACGGGGTACCGGTCCTACGGTACCAGGGGTACCTTTCAAATCAAATGAGCCCTTCCGGCAGGATTGCCATGGTAGCCGACTACCAACCAGGCGGTAGGGCCTACCGTCTGTCCGGTACCTAGGTACCGTACGGTTGCAGCTACCGGAAAAGGCGAAAGCAACCAACAGAGTGTGACAGTATCACGCCATCACGGTACCTTCCTGGCGGTAACGCCTACCGTCTGACGCAACAATTTCCATATTTACACCTATTTTGTTTTTCAGCATCAACCAACAACAATCTCATAATAACAAACACCAATAGGTCCCTATTAACATTTCAAACACGATCAAGCACATTAATTCTTCAATCAACGCCTAAATCATGCATACTACCCTTTTTGGTTCAACGAAAAAAATTCCCGAAACCACAATCAACATTCACACAGATAAATCACATAGATCAACCACGATAACAATTATGAACAGAATTTCAAACCTAGATGCATATTATAGGGTTATATATCCACGTACTCACCTAGATTCGTTCCAATTCAATCTGATGTCGATCAAGCATCGACGTAGGTCGTGACCGCTGCTCGATTTCCACTATTGGCGTTAGCCCACATTACCCGATGTTGTCTAGAGGTTGTCGGGGCGCTATTGCTGCTGCTCAGGCCGTGTTCTTCAACTCCCGGGATCATCGAGGTACTCCCCGCTGTCCGGATCCTGCCTCGTCGCCAAAATCAACCCGGACCTCGCTCCCACCATCATCGCTGTGGGAATCGCCGGAGCATGGTCGGCTGCCTGGAAGTCGCTGGTGGGTCCAGCCTCTGCCGCCGCCGCTGCTCTCGAGTCCTACACTGTCCCTCGAAGGTCGCTGGAGTTGCGGTCCAAGATGGCGTTGCCCCGACCCTAGTCGCCACTGCTCGAGAGGGTCGTCAGAGTTCTATCGCTGCTGCTCGCCAGAATTGCTGGAATCGCTCGTCCTAGCCACTGTCGGAGATCGTCGCTAGAAGGGGATGCCGTCCGCCGCTGGGTCAACTCGCCGACGTGGCAGAGTCACCGTCGGAAGTCGTCACAGCCGAGATCACCGACGCTGTAGGTCAGCCATCTGGGTTCGCTGATGCAATTAGGGGCCTCCAGACATTGCTCAGTCACCGCACCAGGGAATTCGCCGGTCCGTCGTAGCTGATGCTCGATCGGGGAAGAAGAAGGGAGAGGCAACGAAACTTTTTTTTTATATAGCCTAGGGTATTGTACTCCAATTTAAAATAACCTGTCTGAGTAAAACATACTTTTCGGGCTAACTTGCTCCGAATTGAGATTCATTCGCGTCGTTAGATTCGATTCGTCGATCCTTACCCAACGATATCAATTTTAAAATCAAACCACAAGCATTTATAGGTTCCACATGGTCCGTCTTAATTCTTCTAGTTAATTAATACCGATCAGTTTTTTAATTTAAATCTTAACATTTACATCAGATCAGTCACGATACATTCGGACTATTAGAATCTCCAATGTATCTTTTAATTCTTTCAAAGAAAAAATTGTCGTAAATAAATAATTCTTATTTATTTATTTATTTATTGATTAACTTCTAGCCCGATTTCTAGGACGTTACACCACTAGCAGACCCGATCTTGAGATTGGGTCGAATTAATATTAAATATTTAGAGCTTGAGAGTACAATGTAGTTTCTAGGTTTTGCTTGAGGGAGCTAATGGCGTCCCTCCCTTATCATGGGGTTCCAATTGTACATCTTAGGAAATCAACAAATAAGGATCCAAAATCGTGCATGATTCTCCACCGATTCGTAAAAGTCACCGCTTTCTCGTACTCTAGCCGCAGTGCTCCCCCCTTGTTTGTGTGTCCACCAAGAATAGGTTATTTTGCAAGCTGGGTCAGCCTAGGCCCAATCTTCCGTCTCCAGGCCCAGATCTTCAGCAGGCTCCACTAGTTTGTGTAAGTTGCGGAGGGCTTTCAGACTGGACCGCCTGACTGCGCCATCGGCCCATCACAAGCCCCCCAACTCCACATGCCTCAAGATGGGCCATTTTTAGAAATGAAGAGTTCTTCCGCGTGTCCATTGTAGGTTACCGGTCTGGGCAGTCTATCTTTATTGGTTTGACGGCGGGGCACGATCCCCAGTACCATCATCATTTCCCACTGTTTCCACTCCTTTTCAATCTCAATAAAACCGCCTTGCCGTCATATAGTGCTTCTTTCCCCTTCACATCTCTGAATTGTGTCCCCGTTACTCGACTCGAGTTTCCATCTAACTTGAGGGATGGAAACTCGGGTCGAGGAACAGGGACGCAATTCAGATAGGTTATGAGGAAAGAAGCACTATACTACGTGGGCAATGATGATGGTACTAGGGATCGTGCCCTGCCGTCAAATTAATGAAGATAGGCGGCCTAGACCTAGTAACCCGCAATCGACATGCGGAACAGCTCCTCATTCCTCGAAATGGCCCATCTTGAGGCATGCGGAGTTGGGGGGCTTGTGATGGGTCGATGGCCTAGTCAGGCAGTCCAGTCCGAAAGCCCTCTACAACCTACACAGCCATGCGGAGCCTGCTCAAGATCTCGGACTGGAGACGGAAGGTTGGGCCTAGGCTGACCTGGCATGCGAAATAACCTATTCTTGGTGGACACGCAACCAAGGGGGAGCGTGCAACTAGGGTACGGGAAAGCGACAACGTTTATAGATCGGTGGAGAATCATGCACGATTTTGATTCCTTATTTGTTGATTTCCTAAGATGTGCAATTGGAACCCTATAAATAGGAGGACGCCATTAGCTCCCTCAAGCAAAACCTAGAAACTACACTGTACTCTCAAGCTCTATATATTTAATAATAATTCGACCCAATCTCCGGATAGGGTCTGTTGGTGGAATTCATGTCCATCAAACAAGTACTTTCATTGAGAGCTCGAGAGACATAGCTCAGGAAAAACCCCTACGAAACAATGTGAAAACACGTAGAAATGCCAACCAACCCACGGGAAACCCTCATCAAGAGGAAGGTAGCGCCACTGGGGATCGCCACATCCCTATCAGCGTGGCGGAGGCCGAACTCCTCATTCAACGAATCGGTATCACCTCTGAGCAATTCAAGGAAGTTGTGGCCGCCCTCACTCCACATTGGGAGATTGTCATTGACGATGTAACAGAGGAACGCGCCAAAGGGAAAGCCGGGTTTGAAGGGTCAGATAGAAAGAAAAAGAAGAAAACACGATGTTCCCAAAAAAGAGGGCGACCAAGCCCAATGGAGAAGCCGTCGCTGAAGGTTGGATGAGGAATGTGATTCATCATCGTTCAAACGTACCTCTTCCTTTGAAAGGTTGGGGGACCCCAAGCAGAAAAAACCCCAGACCTCCGCATTCGATCGGTTGTATGAAAATTGATTGTCCCGAAAGGGAGATCTGCGGGAGAAACTCTAGGAGGGGAGGGAGGCTTCATCGGCAACATCCAGGCCTAGTCACAAGAGAAGAAAAGGGCAATCAACAACAAGGTAGGGGTGGACACAATACTGGTATGGTACCGTTACCGGTAACGCCACCGTCACCGGCACCGGTAACGCCACCGTCACCGACGACGGACCCATTTTTTCGGTTTCGGGAACCGGTACCGAAATCATCCCGCACGGTACCGGTTCTGGTGCCAATATTTCGGTACTGGCACCGGCGGTACTAGCACCGGTTCCGGTATCAATTTATTGTTTTTCCTTTTGTTGCTTTGTAGAGCAAAAGTGGGCCGCGGGGGAGCCTCACTCAACGGCTATAATGCCGTTTGAGTGAGGGGGGGGGGGTTTGGGGGGTTTTTTCATTATAAATAAACTCCTAATTTTTTTTTAAATATCACTCTCACATTCTCAAATCTCAAATTCTCAATCTCCTCTCTATTATCTCTCTTTATACGTTTTATATTCATATAATAATATATATCATATAAAATATAAATATATACTAATATTAAATTTTTAGTCATATATTCATATATTACTAATATATTATATTATTATAAATTAATATTATAATTTCGAAATTCAAAATATATTATATAATTAATATTTTAAATATCTAATATAGTCCTTTTTATCAATATAAAAATATATTAAAATGTCAAAAGAGTCCGATAGAAGATCCGTAGATATGGGCGCAGTGAACTGAGGTTCGAGGAAAGGCAAAGTTAAAGCTACCTCTAAAGGTTCGAGCTCATGTGATTCTCAGGGAAGACACTCTTTCTCTTCCTTCCCTACTATCTCTCATCAATTCGTGGGCGACGATATGACGGATCAAGAATTTGAACAGTATTAGGGAGGTGGAACAGACACCAATTTTCAAACTCTTGAAGATATATTCGAGGACATTGATGAAGCAGAAATGGACGTGGAGCCTACACCCGAGAGCAACAATCCTACATTCCTACCGATGCCGACGAGGAGGCAGGTGAGCCCAAGACCTCTGAAGGTCCAGGAAAAGGTAGAAAAAAATATAAATCTGATTTATTTGTTTATCATTTTACAAAAGATACAAAAATGGCAAAGTTTTTGGAACTTGTAATTATTGTGGGACCGTCATAAAAATGGAAATTTCTTAGGGTTATGGTGGTCCGGAAAAACAACTAAGAGCGAGGCACCCCGTGGAGTACGCCAAATACGCGGCGAAAAAGAAATGAAGACAAGAAGTGTAAACCCAAATTTAAATTTTTGGAACCCTATATGTACAATTGGAACCCTATAAATAGGGGAGAGACGCCACTAGCTCTCTCAAGCAAATCTTAGAAACTACATTGTGCTATCGCTCTAAATATTTAATAATAATTCGACCCAATCAATCTCCCGATCGGGTATGTGGGTGGAATTTTTGTCCATCACTCGTTCTCCCTCTTCTTGCCAGACAATTTTTCTTCTGGTTTTATGGATTTTATCAATTGTCGTCAAATGCTAAAAAAAGATGGGAAAGAAAAATGATTTTGAAAATTAATTCATTTTTTGGAATTCATTTTCTAGATATCAATTTCTTTCTTTCCAAATGAAGCCTATAAGAAGTTAAAATTGTACGATTTCCTTAAAAAAATTAAGAAATTAAACTAGGATCCATGGAGTATTCTTTAGGGAGAACTCTAAGATTAAAGTAAAATATATACTCCCTCCGTCCCGGAAAACATGGGAGTTTTAGTTTTGGAGAGGGATTTAAGGGGAGTGTATTTTGGTATTGAATTTCCAAAAATGTCCTTTGATGTGATTGGTAAAAGTATGATTTGATGGATAGATTTTTAGTAAAAATGTATGATGTGATAGGTAGAGTATGAAAAAGTAAGGGGTAAAAGTAACTTTTTAATAGAAATGAGAAGTGTTTTTTGGGACGGATGAAAAAAGAAAGAAGAAAAGTTTTCTGGGACGGAGGGAGTAGAAAGAATCAAAATAGGACCTTTATGTTTTCATCATTAAAATATAGTGTGTAATGTCCATAACGCATTTTGATATCACCAAAAAATACTACAAAATTGTAGACCTGACAAAAAATGACCTGACTTGTTTTTTACCTGAAACCCGACCTCAAAATACTATATCTTGAACAAAGATTTTGATGACCGAACTCAAAGTTGACAAAATCCGAAATGACCCGTTAAAAGTGGGTCAAACCCGACCGAATCCAAACCCAACTTGCCCGACCTACAAATGTAAAAACTTAAAAATTATATACTTTACTATAAAATATAATGGTATAAAAATAAGGTTATGATTATATTTTTATTTTTTTACAACTCGTTTTTTGTGTATAAATTTATATTTTCGGACAAAATTTTAATGATATGACATAATTATCTTACTTTTTCCAAAAAATATGCCTTTTTTAGTGTTTTGTATTGATTTTTATATCTAAAAATTACTTCAATTTTTAAAATAAAATAATCTTATAATTTAATACTCCGTATATATTTTTTATATTTGTTCAATGCATAATGCTAGTGTTAATATGAATTTAGAAATTTCAAAAAACAAAATCATAACTCGTTGGGTTGATCCGAACCTAATGACATTGAGTCATGGACACAAAGTTCTCAACCTGAACCCGAATAGAACCAAACTCGAAGTAATCCCAATCTAAAATGACCAAAACTGAACCCCAACTGACCGATCGATTTGCGATCTCAAGTGTACTCCCTCCATCCCACTTTTACACCCACTTCCGTTTTGGCTCGTGGGCCAGGAAGAATGGATAAAGTAAGGAAAATGACCAATCTATCATTGCACTAAGCTAATGGATGTACACAACCCTAAATTCCTCTCGTGTGTTCTTTAATTTTCTTTCTTTAGTTTTCAAACAAGAACTCTTCTTTTTCTTTCAAAGCAAGAATAAAAATCTCGTTAAAAATTTGTAGAACTAGACATGAAATGAAAAAGGAATTTTTTTTAAAAGAGAAAATCAGAAGACATTCGACTCTTTAGACTCATGCACACTTTGGATTTGAATATATTAATCGTAAGAGGAGCTGGGGTAGTACAAATTCGTCTTTAGACTTAGACTAAACAGGATTTCAACATCATCACCGATAATAGACACATGAACAAATGGCGACTGATCGAATTCAGTGATCATCGCCTCAACCCAAGTACGGTCAGATCTGGATCTTGATCTAGATTCAGTGATGGTTTCGGTTCGTCTTCATCATCGTATATATGGAGTCAAGGACGGAGTGGATTTCCTACTGTTCACCATCAAATTTGGGCTTAGACTCAACGGGGATTTGAATTTCTGTTCTTTGCCCATCCATAGAGAGAGAAAAAAGGGAACGATTCCTCTCTAGGGTTTGAAATTTAGAACGGGAAGAAGACGATTGGACAGAGATTAAGAAAATTGTGGACAAGAGAGAAAAACAATAGTGTGAAAAAGCTAATCCGCAAATGGAAGTGTTGGTCACCACCGACCAGTAAAGAGCTTTGAGTTAGGGGCATATTTGTCATTTGAAACTCAATAACATACCATAAATAGAAAGTGGACAAATACAGTGGGACAATCCAAAAAGGAAAAGTGGACAAAAATGATGGAATGCATGTAATAGAGTAAATTCCATAATAAGTCCTTTATAATAGGGGGTTTCCATATTTAGTCCTCTATTATCAAATATTACCCCCGTAGTCCTTTTTTTAAGGGTAACTTTCCACAAATGGTCCTTTTTTTATCTTCTGCCATGTTGGTGTTAATTTAAAGGCTAAAAGTATAATTTGACGTCAACATTATGTCTAGTGACGTGTTCTGATATTGGTTGAGCGGATAACACAAAAATAATGACTATGATTGTGGGTTAGGATTCTAACGAAAGATCACATTTGTAGACTATAGTTGTCATAAAAAGTGACTGTAATTCACAAACGACGCAAACGGAACAGCTTTTGGAATTGTGTATGACAAAAAAGATATATTATCATTGTGAAATTACACTTTTAGCCCTCAAATTAACACCAACATGATAGAATATCAAAAAAAGGACTATTTGTGGAAAGGTACCCATAAAAGAAGGACCACTTGGGTAATATTTGATAATAGAGGACTAAATAGGGAAACCCCCCTGTTATAAAGGACCAATTATAGAATTTACTCCATGTAATAATATACAGTGTCACATTTGTCACAATACAATAATTTTATTTTGAGATAAAGATATATTAATTCTATTTTGCCATAAAGATTGTGTTTATTTTGGGTGATTTCATTATAAATTAACCCTTTTTTGAGTAGATAAATTAACCTTTTTAGTTTTATTAAGACCCATACTGATTCCGAAGAAAGTAAGACCCATACTTTTTAGAGCATGGGCAGCGGCATTCCACGCCTCTACCATGCCACGCCACCTCAGACAAAAAAAATTTCTTCCTCGCGTGGAAGTACCATTCCTCTACGGTGTGCAAGGCTTGGGCGAGGCAACCCACCCAATTTTTTTACTTTTAAATTTTTATTTGAGAAAAAATATTTTTTTGTAAGGTAATAGAACTATTTTTTACTTTCTCCATCCCGCAATATAGATTATAATTTTTTCTCTCACCTCTCGATTTTGTTTGTTTATTTGTATGTTTTCATTGATTATTCTTTAAAATAAAATATTAGTCACCTTTTTTTGTAAATTTTTTGACGTAGTTTTTTTAATATGTAAGTTTTATTTTTTATCCTTATACTAATTTTTAAATAAAATGATTTCAAAAAACATGAGGTTTGTATTGTAATTCTAAATTTGTAATCTAATTTGAGATGAAGGGGTAAAATAAAATATGGAATAGATGACAAAAAAATTCATAATTAAAATATATAAAAAAATCTGCTACTTTTTGAGTAAGTAGGGATACTTTTTTGATAAAATAAATAGGTAAAATAATTTTTAGTAATTCAAATATGTCAAGAAAATTAAAAAAGGTGATAATAACGACTTGCCACTGTAGTGCATGTCATTCTACTCACTTGCCACTCAATGACGGAATTATTTTTCATTGGTTGAAAAATTCCATGTCAGCATGTGGTATTCCATTTATGTCTCACCATTGCCCATGCTTTTAACTGTAGTATTTGAAAAAAAACGACCAACTCTATTTTTATTACCGGAGTATATAACTCGTGAATAAATTTGCTAATTATGGGAAGGGATATGCTAGGGGTACACCAAAGGTGTACCCCAAATGTACACCACTTGCCTCTACACCATTCATTTCATTTTCTTTTTATTTTTTACTTTTTTTAAAATTTTCTTACTTTTTTTGTGTGGTGATGGAGGGGGTGGGGAATGTTTGGGGTACACTTTTGGTGTACCCACCAGCGGACGACCAACTCCATAAGCTTGTTTAACTTAACGAACAATTATTTCTATATACGGAGTAACTTAGTTAGGATTTATTTGTGAACAACCTTCCTAACTGTATAAAGTTTTAAATAAATTTTACCGATGTGCTTATAAATAGAAAATATAGTTTCTAAGTTCTTTTTAAATTATAAATCAGTTAATGACATATTTTTCTCTATTTATAAATTGATTTATAATATGCTTATAAGTAAAAAATAAATGCTCCCGAGTATGTTTTATCTGCTTATTTTAAGCCAATTTTTTTCGTATTTAATCAAATCAGTTTTAAAAATATCCATAACCATTTATGAATATTTTTAAATGCCTCATTTTCCATTGAAGTGACTTTATAATAATTCTTCAACAAACAACTTATACGTTACACTATAAAAACCATTTAACAGCAATAAACTAATAAACACCAGAACAGAAAAACCTTTCAAACACTCTTCACACCCCAGAATTAGGAATGAACACTTGTCCAAATCGATCAGACCAGAAAAAACCTGAAAAGTGAATCAGGCGGAGTGTAGGACCGGAATCTAAACCTGAAAAATTTCGATATGATTCAGTTTTTTATCCAAGTCGGTCTGGCTTTAAACAAAAAAATTGGTATTTCTTATTTTTAATTTTTTAATTTTTTTCTCAATTTTTTTTAAAAATTTTAAATTTTTTAAATTTTTAAATTTTTGATTTTTTTCTATCCATTGGTCATGTTTCAAAAATTACTATTAACTAAAAAAATCATAAAAAATGTGACAAGTTTAAAATGAATTTTATAATTTCAATAGTTTGAAAGATTTAAAAAATATTGATAAAGTTACACTGTAAAGTAATTTTTTCTTACCAAGAGTATGATACATATATTAATGTATCTAAATTATAAGTTTAAACATTATACTCCAATTTTTACATAATTCTATGTCAATGATGTTAGTTAGAAAGTTATAAAAATTATTATTACATGGGCGGTCTACATGGTACGCAAGTGCACCCGCACATGGCTCCTAAATTTTAGGGCCCAATATGGTTAGATATTTATTATTTTTAATTATTTAATATTTTTAAATTTATTATAAATTTATTTATATATTCAAATTTTTATAAAAGTGGTTATTAAAAATCAAAATTAGCATTCATAATAAAGTACAAGTACTCTGCAAATAAACAAATAGGCCCCGACACGTGAATTTTGCACAGAGACAATCTCATTGTTTTCACATTTCCAGGCTCAATTTTTTAAAATAATACCTATTTCATTTTAAAGACTAAACTAACGCAAGAACAAAAAATAAAAATATAAATTTTATTTATAGTCAAACATCATAAGTATTAAAATGAAATAAGATAAAACAAAGCTTTACATTCCAGTTTTACGGATCTGAACCAGAAACCATCCAATTTTGGACTAGAATTATTCTTTAAAAAATCACCCTAAAAAAAACTAAAACAAAGAAAAAAGTATCACAATAGGACTATCATGTTTTTTTCGAAATAGGACTTTGCACTATGGTAATGTGGCATTGTACATGTGCACATTACTATACTTTTTTAGTAATGTACATGACCATGTTTGGTAATGTAAGTCATATTTTGGAAATAAAAACATGGAAGTCCTATTTTGGTATATATTCAATGTTTTAATCCTACTTTGGTCTTTCTCCCTTATTCTGATCCTCAATCCTTAGTTTGGAGACCAATCTGAAATTTTATCAATCAAATCCAAAACTAATTTTTCCAATTCGATCAACTTTACCCATAATAAATTAAGGGGGTGTATTGAATCTTGATTCTATAATATTTTTTGAATTCTAAAAATTAGTAGGTATTCAATTCAAATTTTAAAATATGAGTGTATTCAATTCAGATTTTAAAAGGTTATTAAAAATCTTGATGTATTGAATTGAGATTTTGAAATATACCTTTAAATCCCACTGTATTCAAACGGTTGAATTGATAGATTTCTAAAGATTTTTGGAAAGAAATATTTGCACTAAATAGCATTAAAATTTAAGTCATTTTCCTAAATAGCACTTAAATTGTTTTATTCCCTAAATAGTACTTAATAATGTCCATAATGTCCTGTGATGGCGAATATTTACTTGAATATTGACTAACGCATAATGTCTAAAAGTGCTACATTGGGAAGAAAAAGACATGTGGTGCTATTTAGGGAAAGTCATTATATTTTAGTGCTATTTAAGTAAATTGCTCTTTTTGAAAAGCATGGATTTTGTTGGATTTTAGACTTTGAGTATAATTTTGTCCAGTCCAATGAACCGTTTTATTTTTTTACTGCAAATTTAATTTTGTCTTGAATTTTGAAAAGTCATGAACATGAATTTTAATTAATGCGTGGTTACTCTTGAGACACATAGCTTTGTGACTTTCTATTTGCCAGGGTTTGTGGCAGTTTCTAGCCTTGGGCATTAAAGCTTTTTTGTTTCCTATTTATGTTTCCTGCATGGGCTTGACGAAGAGCTGTGAGCACAAGGAAAAGAAAAAAACTTAACCTCTAGCCGTGTGTTTCTTGTGAGGGATTGTACAACTGATGGCATTTTATGAATTGTACTAGAGGATTTAGAGGGGTTATCTTTGTTCTTATATATTGTATGTGGGTCTAAAATTCGTGTTGTAATCCTAGACGATTAAGTTGTACTTACACTATTTTTAGAGTGGTGGTTTTAACCTCTGTTAAGAGGATTTTTTCGGTTAAAATCTTTGGTCTCATCTCCGTTTTTTGGCTTGAGATTTCTCTCTGTTCTTGGTCTACTAGTTTTTCCTTCCGTTGCATGGGAAGTTTAATTTGGTGCTAAATATCTCAACGAATTTTGTTTAGAGATTCTCCCTAGCTTGACTGAAAAAAGGACCACCCCCAAGGAGGCAAGGATACTGACCGGATGGGACACCAAATTCGCACCTAGCGGGTACATTATTAACTTTTTTTTAATAGGTTGAAAAAGTATGTATGAATAGATATGCAATTGTAACAGAGTCAATTGTAGGCCCAAAGTCATGATGCTCCTGCCAGACTACCGAAATACATGGGCAGATCTTTGTAGCATGAAGGGAAGGGGGTGGGATTTGCCTCCCTTTTACAGTTCCCATAAATTGAGACCTCCATCACATGGCATTGGTCCAATTTTGAGTTTGTTTGTAGAACATCAAAGTAAACTTGCAAGTAAAACATCTGAATCTTTGGTGTATGTTTTACACACCAAATTCTCACCCAATTCTCATTCACATTTTGGTGTTAATTGACAAGCCCATGTAATATGAAGACTTCAGTGTGAAACATCCATCTTTAGAGGGGGCCTAGAAAAAAGAGTCCGAGATGCTGCGGACGCTCAGAGGAATAGTCAAAATAAAGTTTTGGTCTCTATCATTAAATAAGTTAGAAACCATGTCCCTCTTCAAGGAGTGAGAGTCATGGTAGTAACATAAATGGCACAAGAACACAATACTGATCTTGTCCCCTTTTTATCTTCGCATCTTCTTTTTTTAGTTGTCTCTAATTAATCTTACATACAGAGTATATTTTAAAAGCAATTTTTTATGATTTCACATTCTTTCTTTCTATCCTGCGCAAATTTCAAATACGTAATTTTTTTTAAACTTCATGTAAGTCAAAATTAGAAGATTTTTTAGAAACGCATCGAGTGAGGTAATAATAATTTAAAAGCAATATAAAAACTTCTACAAAAGAATATGTGATTTGAATACTTTATTTTAATGAATAACAAACATATCATAAAGGAGTATAAGAAAAGAAAACACAATTTGACTACATAAATAATGAATAATGGGTAACAATTTTATTTGGCATCAATGGAAATGATAACTTAAGTTATACTCCGTAATTACTTCGTAAATAATTTACATACACTAATTTTATAATATGCATTCTCTAAGCATATAAAAAGAAATACATGACTTTCTACAATTTTATTTTCAAGATTTCTTTTGTATTCTTTCATTGATTGGAAGTGTTATTAGACACAATAAAAAATTCTTTTAGCAAAGAATTGAGTATTATGCAATCACTTCGTTTTAAATATGTGTACATCAATTTCACAAAATCCAAGCTCTAAGAATATACAACAAAATAAATGTACGAAATAAGTATAGAGGGAAAATTTCTAGCTATTTCCTTTGTCCCATAAAAAATTGTTACCTTTGAGTTGACAAAACAGATAACAAAAAGTGAAATTATGTGGTTGGAAGTGATGCAAAAGAGAAAGCGCACATAAGAAATTATAAGAGCCATAAACTTTTTTTTCAAAACTAGAGAGTGGAACTTTTTTTGCGGCGGAGGAAAAAGGAGCGTGAAACCTTTTTATGAGAGGCACGGAGTATTGTTTAACTCGTAAATAAACATTTTTCGGATTTATAACAAAACTAGCTACGGATATACTCCGGTATAATTTAGGAACTCGTAAAGGAGTACTTCTTTGGTCCTACGGAATACATCTTTCTTCTCATTTTGAAATGAGGGAAAAACATTTTGAATTGCATGTGATATAACAAACACTATAGCTTCAGGTTTATAAT
This sequence comes from Cuscuta campestris, assembly GCA_900332095.2. Taxonomy (NCBI): domain Eukaryota; kingdom Viridiplantae; phylum Streptophyta; class Magnoliopsida; order Solanales; family Convolvulaceae; genus Cuscuta; species Cuscuta campestris. The sequence goes on along the minus strand of OOIL02000451.1, from coordinate 250,219 downwards.
CTAGGAGAACTTGTAAAAAAAGTACTTGTTCTATCTCATACTCCCTCCGTCCCATGAAACCTTTCTCCTTTCTTTTTTATCCATCCCACAAAACCATAGTTTTCAGAACCGAACCGGTGATCGAACCGGTCAAAGGTATTGGTTCATTGGTTCACTGGTTGAACCAGTGGTTTAACTGGTCGAACCGGTGGTTTAAACATATTTTATATATATATATATATATATATATATATATATATATATATATATATATATATATATATATATATATATATATATCTGTGTGTGTGTGTGTTATAGTGGATCATATAAGGATAAAACGACAATCCAAATAATATTGAGGCCCAAAGCTAAAGCCCATACATACGGAGTATCATTAGTCCTTATAGAAAATATACGGAGTACATTGCAAGTGTCTTTAGTTCCCAAGAAATCTAAACGACTAAACCCTACTCTCAATCAAGCTTCCACAGCCGCCAACAAAGTTGCAGCGCTACGCATCTGCTATGGTCGGTTCTCTACCGCCAGTCAACTTCACCATCTTCGCCATGGCGGCCGCCTCATGCATTCATCCGGAGTCATCGTCGATGCTAGCATCCGTCGTCAAAGTGCATCTACCGCCACCAACCGACGCCTACTGATCAGCAAAAATATGGGCGGTTTCTGGTTCGACTATCGGTTCCTACTGGTTCGATGCAGGATACGGTCTAACCCCTTCAACCGGACCGCTCCGGCGACCGGTTCACCGGTTTCCGGTCCGAACCGGCCGGTTCGGTCCGGTTTTTAAAACTATGCACAAAACACTTCTCATTTCTATTAAAAAGTCACTTTTACCCCTTACTTTTTCATACCCTAACTATCACATCATACCTTTTTACTAATAATCTATCCATCAAATCATACTTTTACCCATCACATCAAATGACATTTTTGGAAATTCAATACCAAAATACACTCCTCTTAAATCCGTCCTAAAAAGCAAAAGTCCCATGTTTCATGGGACGGAGGGAATATATTTTTTCTCATTCTAAAATTTGATCTCAAATTATGGAAAAAATATTTTTACTTGTAATATATATATTTAATATTAATAGATTAATTTCATAATATAGTTTTGAAATATCATTCTTTTATCAGATATATGTGTATGCATAAATAGCAATATTAATATGGTTAAGCTATTAGAGCTCTTGAAAAGTTAAATGAGAAGAACGATATAGGAGCGATGTAGTATTATATTTTTATAGTTTTTGGGCAAAGTTATAGCGACACCTATTTTGGGTGTCAAATTGTGACACCGGTCCAATCGAATTGAAAGTTCTACGAGTTGATGATTTATACCCCTCCAGTAAACCTACCACCTCGGCCTGACCCAAACCTACACTCTACCCCCATCATTTGAACTCTCAAAAATTAGTTTTTTTGGGATAAAAATATTTGATTGCGAAGTCAACTAATTTTTGGGGGTTCAATTGACGAGTGTTCTGGGTCGAGCCGATGTAAGAGTTCACCAAGAGTTAAGTATAGTAAGTATGAATTTTTCCCTTTCCCGATCAATGTGCTATTTATCACACCCAAAATGAGAGTAAGCATAACTCCACCGATATTATATGGACAATTTAGCAGTCTAATTTCAAACGAGAAATGAAACATACGATTACGTATAAGTAACAACTAAACAACTAAATTTACTTGCTAAATAAAGAAGAAATTTAAGAAAACAAAAGCACAAATAATTGTGATAAATGCAACCATAACTACATGCACCTACGTACCCACTTGACAATACATGATACCCCATCCGCCCCTTAAAAAATTTCCTATTTTGACTTTTAAAGAATTTAAAAAGAGCGTATTTTGGTGTTGACTTTTTAAAAATGTCCATTGATGTGATTGATAAAGTATGATGAGATGAGTAGATTAATAGAAAAAAATGTGATGTGATAGGTAGGTTAAGAATTGGAATGGGAATAAAAGTGACTTTTTAATAGAAATAGAGAAGTGTTTTTTGGGACAGATGAAAAAGGAAATGAGAAGTATTTTGTGGGATGGAGGGAGTATGATTTTGAACTATAAAATACCCATGCACCCTACCCTTTCATTTATCGCACTCTATTCCTCTCCTATCCATATATCTCTCCAATAATCGTTACTTAATTACACTAGCATAGCTATTATGGCTCTTCGTAATTTCATTACTATTATGCTTGCGAGTGCTATTTTCTTACTAACTATTTCTATTGCTCATGCCTCCGATCCCGGCCCTTTGCAAGACATATGTGTTGCAATCAACGGTGCCAATGAGACTGGTATTTCAACAAATTTTATAATAAGTTTTGTATATATATTCTAAATTACATTTAAAAATTATTCTAAATGATTTTTATATTGAATTAAACTTTAATGTCTTTTGTATATTAATGATAGTTAAAATATACTCCCTCCGGGCTCCGTCCCATAAAGTCCTTCACGTTTTAAAAAAATCATGTCCCTAAAAGTTTTTCTCATTTCTATTAAAAAATAATTTTTACCCCTTACTTTTTATATCATACCTATTACATCATACTTTTTTTCCTAATAATCTAGCTACATATCACATCCTATTTTTACCCATCACATCAAGAGTATTTTTGGAAAGTCAACCTTAAGTCTTATCTTCTTGAATTTCTATGAAAAACAATCAAAATGAAAGATATACTCCCTCCAGTCCTAAAAACATTGGAGTTATTGATTATTTAGAGATTTAAGGGAACTGTATTTTGGTATTGAAATTCCAAAAAAATCCTTTGATGTGATGGACAAAAGTAGGATTTGATAGATAGATAATTAGTAAAAAGGTATGATGTGATAAGTAGGCTATGAAAAAATAAGGGGTAAAAGTGATTTTTAATAGAAATAAAAAGTATTTTTCGGACGAATGAAAAAAGAAAGAAGAAAGGTTTTCAGAAACGGAGGGAATAGTTGTTGTAAGTAACAATTAATCAAAATGAATGGTTACATTCAAGTGATTCAAGGCCAACACAATTGTTATATCCTACCTCGGTTTGAGTGTATTTGTACATGCATTTTGATTTCTTTCAATTCAATCCCGTCGAACTTTAGATATCAATTAAATTAAAATTATAACGTACGAATATATGAGTATAAAGATCTTTTAAAATTGTACTCTCTCCGTCCCTTAAAACTCTTTCTGTTTGAAAAAAGCAAACCTTTAAAATGAGTAATTTTGGTATTATTTTCTAATTATGACTCATCTATCACACACATCTCATTCTACATTATTATAAAGTAAGGACAAAATTAGAAAATAACACCAAATTCAAATTACTCATTTTAAGGATGCACCTTTTTTAAAACAGGAAAGATTTTATGAGACGGAGGGAGTATTTCATTGTATGAATTAATATGCAATATGAATTGAAAGTAATTGATGGTTAAATTTGTATTACTACAAATTTAATAGGCTGAGACGGATATAATATACTCCCTCCGTCCCATAAAACATGGGATATTTTGTTTTTTGAAGAGATTTAATGGGAGTGTATTTTGGTATTGAATTTCCAAAAATGTTCTTTGATATGATGGGTAAAAGTAGGATTTGATGGGTATTATTAGTAAAAAGGTATGATGTGATAGGTAAGGTATGAAAAAGTAAGGGATAAAAGTGACTTTTTAATAGAAATAAAAAGTGTTTTTGGAGACGGATGAAAAAAGAAAGTAGAATGGTTTTCAGGAGCGGATGGAGTATATAATTTTTATACAGAAGCACAACTCAGCTAAATTTAATTTGCTACTGTACAATTCTGGAGTCGAGGGATGTTAAACCCTTCATTTTTATACTCCACGATACTTAAAAGTATTTCCATCCATGACCATTTGTCCAATTTTAATTTTTTGTAGTTAATCAATTTTAACTTTTGACTTATAATAAAATAAAGTATATATTGTTTATGAATTAAATAAAATAATATTTTTAAAATATTTGATATAATAAATCTAATAAAATTATTTTGTATGAATATCTAATATTAGTTTTATTTAATTTGAAATTAAAACTTACCAATTTTACCTAAAAAAAATTAAAAATGGACAAATAATCTGCCATTTCCCTTTTTCGGGCTTCCGCTAGGTTTGAACCTTGGCTAGAAGTCAAACACTTGTCATACGGAGTATCATGTTGGCCTTTCATCCGCTTGACGAAGGAGTGTTTTTTGTTGAAAAAATATCCTAAATAGGAGTAAGATATAGAAAAAATACTCAAATTGGATTCCATGTTTTTATTCTCAAATTGGAGTCTGCAATGTGGTATTGTACATGTGCATTTTACTATACTTTTCAATAATATACATGATAATAATTGGTTATATAAATAGTTTTAAAACCTATTTCAGAAATAAAAACATAGAAATTCTATTTTCGTATATTTTCAATGTTTTATTCTTATTTTAGTCTTTTCCCCTTTTTTGGTATGTGGGTGGAGAAGGAATAATATTACAACATTTTTTACAACAAAAATTAAAATATTCGTATCTTTTTATGGACTTTTTTCTGTGTGAAACCAAAGTAGGTTTTTTTAATGCGAGGTTGATGTAGCTTTGTTAAAATTAGTTTTTTTGGGTTCATGGTTTCAACCACTCTAAGTACACTAAAGTGCATGTTTTTGTTTTTCTATATTGGTTAGTGTTCGTGAATGGAAAAATATGCAAGAACCCTGTGGATGTCGTAGCCGAAGATTTCCTCTTCCAGGGCCTCAACGTCCCCGGGAACACGTCGAATCAACTCGGATCGGCGGTGACCGCCGTGAACGTGAATAATCTGCCCGGACTTAACACCCTCGGTACATCGTTCGCACGTTTGGACTTTGCGCCCAACGGAATCAATCCTCCCCACACCCACCCGAGAGCAACCGAAGTCTTCTCTCTACTGGAAGGCACGCTCTACGTTGGATTTGTGCTCTCCAACCCCCCGCCCGGGATGCAAAACAGGCTAATCACCCGAACTCTCGTAGCGGGGGACGTGTTCGTGTTCCCCCAAGGCCTCATTCATTTTCAGTTCAACATTGGGAACACGAGTGCTCTGGCTTTCGCAGGCTTCAGTAGCCAAAATCCCGGAGTTATTACTATCGCCAACGCGGTCTTTGGTTCAAACCCGCCCATCAATCCCAATGTTCTGGCTAGAGCTTTTCGTCTGAGCGGGAATCTGGTCCGAAATCTGCAATCACAATTCTGGGTCAATAACAATAGCTAGATATTTGTAAAACATCAAGCTTATCTAATATGGAGTACATGTATAATACAATACTACCTGTGTAAATACTCAAACTGTTGGGGCTCTTGGAATATACAATAAAATGCCCCTACCACACAACATAACTCATGCATGGTTGAAAGGATTGTAATGAAATAAAGTACTCTAGGATCAAATAATGTAGTTTGGTATGTAATAATATGCGTACTTATAAATAATTAAAGTTTTGGTTTGTTATGTAAATAATTATTTATCTTTCTTGATAAATACTGGTTGTATATGTATCTCATTATGTTGTATATCTTATTATGTTAGGCTTCTAAAATGACAACCCTCTCCCTCCATCTTCTTCGACTTATAAACCTGGCAGCTAGTACCCAGATTCAATGAGGCAACCTACTTGTAGGATGAAGTATGTCAGAGTAGGGGTGTCGTGCTAATATTTCACCGAGTCTCATCTGTTTTTATTTAAGACAGTGACTTTCAAAAATGATAAGGGTAGCACGTGTTAAATGCTTTATGATTCTTGAACATTAATTAGACAAGTTGGTCTTAGTTATGTAATCAAGATACTTCGAAGAGAATCAATTATGTTAGAGCGAACCGTGGTCGCTTTAGACGAAGGATTCAAGGCCTGGTCCTCAAAATACTGTCGTAAAACCGGGTGTGATGGTTTTTAGCACACCAACTATGGAAGTACAAAGAAATTAAGCGTAATAAAAGATAAAATCTCAGAAATATGCTCTTAAAAATACTTGTATTAACTTGATTAAGCTTTGGTAACAATGAAGGATTCATCCTCTAATTATAGTCTAATATTGCTACGCACATGGCATGTAATTTGTGAGCTACATTATTGACATGGTCGAGAAATCATTTTTCAATTACCCTCAATGAGTGGGATTGCACTCCACTTATATATCCGAACGGGATTGGTGGATCTGACCCCCCCGGTGGCGCCTCCTACGGTCCACTAGCATTACGACTTATCCATGATGTGAATTTGACATTTAATTGTGTTGGGCATTGAATAATATGTTTGGGCATACTCATTTTACTCGCTGAGCCCGATATTCATCATTACAAGCCTCCTAGTTTCTCTAGTGACGTGTCACTAAGAACCTAATGATGTACAACCCCGTGTGTCGGATAGGAAACGACACCAACATTGCATGCACACTATCTCGAGTTATGTATTATAACGTCTATTAACGCCCGTTGTGCTAGTCGATGTGCCCGCGCCTTAGAGGGAGGATGAATAAGGCGTTCAAAAACTTTTTCGAAGTTTAATGAAATTGGGGTTTCTGAATTCACTAAGTCCCAGCCTCTTGAACTCCGTCAAAGCACCTACTATATTTTTTACAAACAACCCTTGCCAATTCATAATACAATACTATCTGTGTAAATACTCAAACTGTTGGGGCTCTTGGAATATACAATAAAATGCCCCAACCACACAACATAACTCATGCATGGTTGAAAGGATTGTAATGAAATAAAGTACTCTAGGATCAAATAATGTAGTTTGGTATGTAATAATATGCGTACTTATAAATAATTAAAGTTTTGGTTTGTTATGTAAATAATTATTTATCTTTCTTGATAAATACTGGTTGTATATGTATCTCATTATGTCGTATATCTTATTATGTTAGGCTTCTAAAATGACAACCCTCTCCCTCCATCTTTTTCGACTTATAAACCTGGCAGCTAGTACCCAGATTCAATGAGGCAACCTACTTGTAGGATGAAGTATGTCAGAGTAGGGGTGTCGTGCCAATATTTCACCGAGTCTCACCTATTTTTATCTAAGATAGTGACTTTCAAAAATGATAAGGGTAGCACGTGTTAAATGCTTTATGATTCTTGAACATTAATTAGACAAGTTGGTCTTAGATATGTAATCAAGATACTTCGAAGAAAATCAATCCTGTTAGAGTGAACCGTGGCTGCTTTAGATGGAGGATTCAAGGCTTGATCCTCGAAATACTATCGTAAAACCAGGTGTGATGGTTTTTAGCACACCAACTATGGAAGTACAAAGAAATTAAGTGTAATAAAAGATAAAATCTCAGAAATATGCTCTTAAAATACTTGTATTAATTTAATTAAGCTTTGGTAACAATGAAGTATTCATCCTCTATTTATAGTCTAATATTTCTAAGCACATGGCATGTAATTTGTGAGCTACATTACTGACACGATTCAGCTATGGTTGAGAAATCATTTGTCAATTACCCACAACTAGTTTTCTACCCCGTGCTTCGCACGGGCTCGTGATTTATGCTGAGTGTTGTATTCGTTTTTTAAATGTATATTTGTATATTTGATGGACAAAATAGATGAATACTCACAGGCGTAATGTTTTGTTCGAGTAGAAATAATCATTTCTATAAGTTACTTCTCATTTTTTAAAGAACTCTAGATTCAAGATATTGAATAGTGTTGTAGTTTAATTTTTTAAAAAACAATTTTATTTATAAAATGTAGAAGAGTGTAGGAACCATGTAGAAGTCCATAAGAAGGGAAAAGAAATAGCAAGAGAGATAGAACTGAAGTCCCTTTGAACTAAAAGAGGAAAAAAGGAAAAGAAAAAAATCCAGCATTATAACCAAATTCCAACTCTCGTGTTCCAACGACTACAACACGACAGCGCCAATTATCTCATCCCAAAATAATGAATAAAGGAAAAATTGTCATATAATAGCCAAACAAACCAAAAAACATCCTTAGATATATTCAAACTTATGAAACTCAAGTGTAGTTCCAACAAAGGACAACCCGGTCAAAATTTGAGTATAGATTTTGGTACCAAGGTGTAGCAAACAACAGTTGTATATACATCCTCCAACTTCATCACCAATAATTTAGGCAAACCTAAGACTCTTCGAAGCAAAGAGAAACAGAATCAAACTAAAATAGAAGTTGCACAACCAAACAGAATTAAACTTTTACAGAACTAATACCAATTTTCCTTTTTTCACATGTTCAATATGTAATTATCTATAGTAAACCAAAAAAAGTTGACTCTGTGAAGACATGCAAATGATATTTAACAGCTAAACCCTAACACTAATAAAGATCTGTATTCATAGATTGTAAAACCATGTGATTGGGTTTGAAAAAGAGTAAATGAGAAAATGAGTACTTTTCCAGCCAAATGTCATTGATATTGAACTGCCAAGAGACATTATACCTACTTTTACAACATAAACATTTCAGTCTTGAGTTGTGTTTAGAGTAATAATGTTTTTCAACAAAACTAACTTCAATTTCTTCAAAAATACATGTGATATATGAGAGTAAATTCATTTAAAAGCTAGAATTCAGTTTTGAAAATGAAAACACACGTAATTACCACTGATCAAGGGTATCTTCTTTTTTTTTCTTTGATTAGCACTTTGGTAAATGCAATTAACAAAGAATCTCATGCAGACCAAATTTTTTTAAGGCAATTGATTTTGAATTATAATTCTTCTATTATGAACTTGAGGCTTCAGAGTTGTGGAGCATTTTCTTGGAATATCAAATATGGGTTAATAAATTTGCAGTTGGGTAGGTGTTTCATCATTCAGTCAGTATAGCATAGACGCTTCTACGAAATCAATTATTCAACCAATAAGCAAATTAAATTCACCAACCTTAATTCTTTGTATAGCAAATATGCTCCCAACCCCTCAATGGAATAACCCAGCTGTGCAAAAAAAAATGGGAGTGAGAATAATGAATATGTTGTTGAAGGCATGTGCATTATTTTTCAATAGAACATTTAAGTTTAGCATTGCAAAAAATAATTTGACAAAAGAAAGAAAGAAAAGGATCCATGAAAAATACCTGCAATTTGTTCCATGAAAGTTGAATATCTAGGTAATAAGTGGTGTATTAAATAGATGAAAACAAATCAACTCACCTCTTCCTTTTATCGTGTCAAACACCTTTGAGATGTGAAAATAGATTCTCGTAATCTCAGAGTATAATATGAAATTGAAATGAAAAAAAATGCAAAAAGAAAGAAAAGGATCCATGAAAAATACCTGCAATTTATTTTTCTACGTATCTCACCTCTGCTTCACTATATGCTCACACCTGTTTCTCACGAACATCCTTATATATTACAAACAAAGGAAGAAAATCAACCTAGACAGGTAGAAAATCTCAAATAAATGACAACCTGGGCAGGCGGAAAAACTCAAATAATGATGTATCTTAATTGCGAGTAATTGGGAGGAAATTTACAAACCTGACGTTACACCATTAATTGTAGCGAGGTCGAACTCCTCATGTGAAAAACCAGTAACTCCATTGCAACAGAAATTAGAAGAAACTCAAACGCAAATTATAATTGTGTGTTGGACGTCATCCAGTGAATCCACCTGCCTTTAGATTCAGAGTTATGCATCAAAAATGTGGTTTGTTTTTGCCTATTTATTTACCTTCTGTGATGTGTGAGTGATTTGCTTCAAAGGGAGGCATTATATCTTTGCCTTAATTCAACATAGAATTGTGAGTGATAACATGCAAAATTTAAAATTAATATCCCTAAACCAAATCAAACGAATGGGGAACATGGGTCTTTTTGCGTGAACAAATTTTTACCCCGTGCTTCGCACGGGCTAGGTATATATTCACGTGTCTATGGAGTATGTTCATGTGTCTATTAATTAAATGAATTTATCTAGAACCTTTATAGACATACAAAAAGGGTTCTTTGAATGAGAAAACAATGTCCTCCAAGGTTCAAATTAATGAGAAGGTTCCTAAAAAGTATAATGAGTAAATTGCAAAGTCTTGAAATCGGAAGTAAATAAAGAGGAGAATGACAAATTCTAGATTTTGAGATTTTTCTAAATCCAGGGGTTGAAGCAATGCTTCTCATCCCATCTTCTCCCTACACTCTTTATGAACTACTCAATCCATCTCATATCTTTTTTCCCAAATTTCACATTTTTTTCACTTGTTTTTTAAATTTCCACTTTTCACTTGTGAAAATTATTTTGCGGGCCTTATTATAACTTCTCTTCTCTGCATCTTTTTAATTACACAATTCCGTTTTTATAGGATAGAAGGAGTATGACTTCATGATACATTAGAAATTGAATGAATGTAGAAACATTTTAAATCTATATTGATTCGTCTAATTTGTAAATATAGCTACTGCACAAATGGTAAACCAATGGAAAAAGGAAGCATACTTTTAAAACAAAGCATCTATCACAAACTGATGATATCGCAGGCCTAGGAAAACTTAATACTTTATGTGGGAATTTGCAATTCTATTAGGTTTGGGTAACAAAAAATTCTAAATGTATATAAAGGTGCTAGAGCAGGGGCATTAGAATGAAGGCACCATTTTATTCCAAAGACAATAGATTTAAATAAAAACATTGTAGTAGTTCCATAGCAGCTTATACTTTTGTTCAAATGGGTTCAAGATATGGTTTACTTTAAGTTGTATTAGTCTCATGTATATTTAAGGTATACTTGTCTCGTGTATATTTATAATAAATCAAACAATTTAATGCTTTAAGAGTCAAAAGTTTTACAATGATAACTATGCCAAACCTTCAATGTCTCGTTTTTTTGGATTGTCATCCACGGGATCCATTGATTCACTACTGCAGTTGAACTTTCTCCAATGCTACTCATCAACCAAAAGGTATATGTAAATCATACATTAGGCGGGAAAGCATAATTACCGAAGACCAAGCTAAACTGATGACCTGAATCCTATCAGGTTTGAATTCACAGAAACACGTAGTATGAATGTAATAGCTAAATAAAGTCATAGCTCTAAGCAATGTAATGGTTTGTAATCTAAACGAATAAGTAAACTTGTAAAATCTCAGCTGCTCCCATTGATACTTCTTTATGTGAAGCATTAGGTATATGGTTAATTATTGTACTTGAGTTTAATGCGAAGTATATTTAATACTCCCTCTGTCCCTGAGTATTTGTACACTTTTGATTTTTTTGGTAAAATTTGGTAAAAATTTGATGTCAAATTAAACAAAAATGATATCAAATATTAATTAGAAAATAACTTCATTAGATTTATTATATCAAATATTTTCAAAATATTTTTATCTAATTAACATAAAATATATATTATTTGATTATAAGTCAAAGATTGAAAATAATTAACCAAAAAAAGTCAAAGCAGGACAAATACTCAAGGACGGTAGTAAAAAAGAAGATGAAGTTGGTTAAAATGGCATTAAAAAAATCATATCATAAATGAGTAGTAATCAACTTTTAATATAACTAAAATGGGCACAAAAGTAATTTTAAATACATAATGTACAACTAACTTAAACAAAATAATGAATAAATATTTAATGTGTTGTAATTAACTATACTCCATTTTAAACCACTCTCATAGTGTTGATACATAAGAATTAATATCTTAATAGGTACAAACTTAGAATACCCCCATTTTCTCCTTTATGTGGCATTCAAGCTAAGGTAACAGCAGGCTGCCCTTTTTCTTCTTAGCCTACTCATCGAAAAGAATGAACTTCATTCAACCAGTTTTATATATCTTTGACAGGGAACATATGATTTTTTAATGCAGTGTTTAGATTGATCTTTACAAAATTTACAAAACTTTCAAGTGATCCATCATCATCTCAAGATATTAGACACTCAAAGAATTGAACAATGACTATATCGAATATAAACATGTAGAACAAAACTTAACCATTGTATATAAATATGAAAAAAAGTCATAATAAACAAATGTTTGGTAGCCCATATATACCTTGGTATATGGTGCTGTGACGGGGTTGATTTAGGATCCAGTCCTCGCTACATCTCTTTTGTAGATGCCTTTATAATGTGGTAACATCTAGGGGGAATCTCTGCTATATATGTCGGGAGGAGTAAAAGCAGGGATAGATAAGAAGAATGCATTTTGTTAGTCATGGCCATGCCACCGTGTTTGATAGAAAAATCAACATTGATGAAAGCATAAACAAATGGAGGACTTCCAAAGATGCACTGAGCCAACCTATTTTTACAAAACCATCTAAGACCACAGAAGTATTGCATAACCACAGATGCATCATGCATGTAAGCAGTGATGAAAGCAGTCCTTGTACTCTAGGTTAGCTCTGATGCTTAGACAATGGAAATAAACATTAGATGATGCAGTGTTTATATTATTGTCAAAGTATACATTTGGTCAAAATATATACCTAAGTTGAGACTAAAATAGCCTCATTATTTAGACTATAAAAACCTACATGGTGTGGTCAAAGTATACATTTAGTCAAAATATAGAGCTTAAGTTGAGACTAAAACAGCCTCATTATCTAGACTATTCGCTACAGTGGGGCGTCCCTCGTGCAGGTCACTGATGATGAGCTTAGGTAAATGTGGGGCGCGCACATGCCATGTTGTTCGTGGCAGCATCACGCTTGAGGCCGGCTAAATGTCATTCTTATAATGTTCAAAACCACCTTGAGATGTTCAAAAGCATTCTACCTCAATGGTCCACTCTAAGTAGGTAACATGCACTTTTGATGGGCATGAGCAAAGTGAAAATCAAGTTTGAAGAGAAAAGAAGGTTAATATTGATAATCATATGACTACCACTAAGAGAGGAAGGTATTATAAGAAATTGGAAACCATTCAAGGTCAGGCACAAAAGGAAAAATATCAATTGGCACAAAAATTTAAAAATCAGTGTGTGATATTCTAATTAAACTCACCATTATATGCAGAAGTGCTATTGAAAGATTCAAAAAAATTCTTCTCATTATATGCAAGTCCCCAATGGCTCGGGGTAGGACCTACAATATATATAAGCACATCCTCTCTAATACATGTCCTTCGAGAATACCTGAAGCGTAGCAAGTGAATATTGGTTTATGAAATATTTAGAGCGGAGATATTAAGTGCACAATACACTGATTTATATAACCAAGGGGTAGTTACAGAGCAAAACAATGAGCGCGCAATAGCCTTGTATTTGAAAATATAGTCTAATAAATATTTTTTAAAGAAAGAAATTTTATTGAACAAAAGAGAACAGGGGAGGACTAAATCCCTCAAGAAAAGTAAAAAAAAAAATTAAAACATTCTAAGAGCCAAAAATAAAAGGCTAAGATATAGCTCCAAACCTTGAGCACAAGTTCCCCAAGATGAAATTCAACCACTGTAGCGAGGATCACATGCTTACACGCTTCAAAGAGAAACCTCTGGCGTCAGAGGAAACATCATCGCTGTTATCCAAGCTTAAATCAAGATGGAAAGAAAAATCATTACCATATGAATTGGGCTCAGAAAATTAAAAGGCACTGGAACTCGGCTGGAAAAAACACCTAGTACTTCAATCAGATCTCAATTTGAGAAAACAAACTAAAATAAAAATAAAATTCAGTACAATAATAAACTAATAAATCACATGTTGTCAATAGAAAAAGTAACAGTAATAATCACATGGCCTACTATCCGTCTCGGATTACACTTTCGGGTTGAAAAGTCGTAATACCTTCGAATAGAAAAGAATAGAGTTATGCCAAAATTTAAATTAATGAATGATGAGGAAGAAAAATTATACTTGTACCCCAAGGTGAAAGAACCTGCAAAACAATCAAATCGATGTAGGTATGAATACAAAGAGACCTAAGCTAATACAACACATCCTAGCAACGAAGCAATTGGTAAGTAATTGAAAAGATCTTCATTTTTTTCCAGAAATATCCTAAAATTGAATTTGTGCAGGTAAAACAGTTTAAAAATAACAAACCTTAATGGGAGATTGGAGGAGACTGAAGACAAATCCCACGGTCCACTCAGCGACGGAGCATGTCAAGGAGGAGGTCCCTTGGGGAGAACGACCATAGTCTGGGGAGTGAGTAGGCTCGTCTCTACCCCGATGTGGTCCGGCGAAGAAGATGAATCTTTAGGGAGGCGATGAGGAACAAAAGTTGCAGATGCCTAATTTACAAAGTAATAATTGAAGAGGATGATGGAAGATGAAACTATTGAAACGTCTGCATATGGGGAAGAAGAAACGAAGCAAAAATAGAAGTGCAATTCCAGCTGTATAATGATGCCTACGTGTAAGTGCCATGTCACTGGCCACGTGGCAACACCACATGCAAAAACCCTACTTTATATATATATATATATATATATATATATATATATATATATATATGATGAGTGGGATTGCGCTCCACTTATATTTCTAAACGAGATTGGCGGACCGGACCCCCCGATGGCGCCTCCTTTGGTCCACTAGCATTACGACTTATCCATGATGTGAATTCGGCACTTTAATTGTGTTGGGCATTGAATAGTATGTTTGGGCCTACTCATTTTACTCGATGAGCCTGATATTCATTACACGCCTCCTAGTCTCTCTAGTGACGTGTCACTAAGAAACTAATGATGTACAACCCCGTATGTCGAATAGGAAACGACACCAACATTGCTTGCGCACTATCTCGAGTTATATATGTATTATAACGTCTATAAACGCCCGTTGTGCTAGTCAATGTGAAGGTGTTCAAAAACTTTTTTGAAGTTTAATAAAATTGGGGTTGGCAAACGCGGAAGCAATAAATAAAATGCAGAACCTTAAGACTCATCTTTAAGGATTTTTGAATTTACTAAGTCCCAGCCTCTTGAACTCCGTCAAAGCACCATGCTAGATTTTTTACAAACAACCCTTGCCAATTCACAATGCTATCTCGAACTACATACAATGAAGATTTGAAGGCTATCTTCTACCTTTTTCCCACAAGAATTTGAAGGCTATCCTTGAAGATTTTAACCAAGAATTTCCTGGCTATCCTTTATCATTAAAACTGAGAACTTAACAGCTATTCTCGACCGTAAGAATGTGTGTTTTAGAATACAAAATAAGTTCTACACAACGGATTAACACAATGATAAAGAATAAGACTTAGCTGGTGTAAAACAAAAAATACTCTCTATGAAAGATACAATATCAACCTATGAATGTGAGAGTATATATCTAAACCACAAGTTCAATAGTAAGTTATAAAAATCAGGAGAAAAAGACTCTTGAAATAATTAAAATAATAAGAATGAATAATAAGAACACAGTTGAAATAAGAAAAATATGATGTTTGGCCAGAGATTGGATTGTTTTTAAAAATTTAAGGGTTAAGCCCATATTTATGGTGAAAAATATTAGTGTCCGTTTATGGCCGTTGGAGATTAAATAGGAGTACTAATGGATGATTAGATTTGTTGAAAATCAAAATCAAGATTTACTCCGGTGAGATGACACATTATGGTATCAGTCAGATGACGCTGGAGCTCACCACTAACCACTACAAAACTCACCACTGATCACTCTCCATTTCAAAGCTCACCATGATTTTTCAACACTTTAATTTTTTATTTTCAAAATATGATGGTTAAATGCTCACAAAGTCCAGCAACAAAGCTCACTAACTCTCATTGCAAAGCTCACCGAATATGTTTCTCTTTTAAGTTTAAAATGACTTCGAAAAAACAAAGTGCGGTGGTGCTGACATCCAACCGCTGAAGACTGCCGCCGTGGACCGGTGGTTGACTGGTAGTGCTATTTTATTACCTTTTTGTTTTTTTAAAAAAGTGGTGAGCTTTGCATTGACACTTGGTAAGTTTTAAACTTTGACCACCCATGACCATTGGAAACATCCGATAACCCCCACTGTCGCCGTGGACCGGTGGTTGACTGGTAGTTGAATGGTAGGGCTTTTTTTAACTTCTTTTATTTAAAAAAATGGTGAGCTTTGCATTATTCCTTGGTGAGCTTTCTATTAGCAGTTGGTGAGCTTTGAATTAGCAGTTGGTGAGCTTTACACTTTTGATCGCCCATGACTACCGGTGACCCCACTATTGCTGTGGACCAGTGGTTGAGTAGTGGTTGACTAGTGGTTGACCGATTGTGCTATTTTGTTTTTTAATTCAAAAAGGTGAGTTTGTTGTTCAGAGTGGTGAATTTTGTGTTGCGTTTCAGTGAGCTTTGTGTTATGTCGTCTGATTGAAGCATGTCATCTTACCATAAGGTGTCATTTCACTTGAGTCTATATATATATATATATATAATGAAATACTACCTCTATCCCTGAGTTTTTTTGTATTTTTGAATTTTTTCAGTCAACCGTTTTTAACCTTTGACATATAATTAAATAAAATATATAATGTATATTAATTAGAAAAAATTCTATTTTGAAAATATTTTATTTAACAAATCTAATAAAACTATATTTGTATCAGTGTCTAATTCTCCATCCGTTCTAGTGTATTTGTCCGGTTTGATTTTTTTGAGTCAAATTGGACAAACTTTAAACTTCAATTAAATAAAAACCAGAATGTATTTTAACATAAAATGATTTTATTGGATTTATCGTATCGAGAATTTTCAAAATTATATTTCAAAGTTGAGAGTAATTAGAGTTCAAAGTTTGTCTAGTTTGACTTCAAAAAGTCAAACTGAACAATTACACTAAGACAGAGGTAGGATCATTTTTAGTTAGTTTGGGGTTAAAGTTTATCAATTTTGATCAGAAAAGTCAAAAATGGAAAAATACTTTTGGACGGAGGGAGTTATTAATAAAAGTACATAAATATATAAAAATTGCCGGAAAATTAGATTCCCTCAATAATAATAATGAATTTGACTATTATTTTGAGAGATTATTTGGAATCTATGCATTATGTAAAATCTGTGGATTGTTTTAATTCAATACAGAGTTAGATAAATTTCAATGCACTTTATCTACAAGATTTTATAAGATTTTTTTTGGTTGTTTAAACTTTAAAATATACAGATTATGTGAGTTCATTATTTTTTTAAATTGTGAAAAAATTAGAATTTTTAGTAAATTTTTCTAAAACCATTAATTATTTATAAAATAAAAAAATAGGATATAAAATAAAAAGGATTATAGAATAAGATTAAAAAAACTATACCTTGAAAACTAAAGAAAAGAGGAAGAAATACTGGGTGAAGTGAAAAACACTTCATACAATTCTTATAATTTTCTTTACACAAACAAAATACTCCATACAATTTGACTTCTCAAAGAAAGTACACCAGATTCAAAGTACGAAGAAGCACGTTGGTGAAATACAGCAGATTTGAAAGCACACCAGATTCGAGATATACTACAAATCCTTTGTGATAGAGAAGATCCTTGAAGATGACTCTGAGTGAAAAGCACGAAGGGGACGATAAAGGTTGAACCTGAAAGACCTATGCTTATTCAAGCACGAAGGAGAGAAGGAGACAGACGAAGGTTGAAGGAGCGCAGGAGTCTTGCAGATCGATTAGGATGGGTGAAGGGAATTGACAAATCTTTATTTTTTCTGGTACATTTGTAATTAGATTTTTATTTATACTCAAGCCCCCAAAATCTTTCATAATCCATGCTATATGAAAATCTTTGAAAATCTACAATTTTTTAAATACCCTTAGATTTAGAAAAATATTTCAAAATCCTGATTGAATATACTCATAATATAAATGACTTTTTAAAATTTTAATTGAATACATTCAAATTTTAAGAATGATTTTAGGGTGGCTTAAATAAGTATGGATTAAAAAAAACAAGGGGGCGGTTGATAATGCCTGACAATGTAGGATGACCCGGGAGCGCTCCGATGTCCCGTTCATGAAATTAATAGTTCCTACCCCTAACTCCCTGGTAAACCCTCCAGCTAGCCCCGACGCGAACACACCCTCACCCCCTTCAATTGCACTCACAAGTTGATTTTGATTTTGAAGTCAAATTTTGACTTTAAAGTCAAAATCAACTTCTAGGGTGCAATTGAAGAGGGTGAGGGGTGTGTTCGGATTGGAGCTGGCTGGAGGATTTACAAGTGAAGCTAAAGGAAGTACGAACCGTCAATTTTACGAATAGAGCATCGGAGCACTCCGGATCATCCTATGACACAAGAACCCCAACACTTACGCTGTGTTTGGTTTGAGATAGGTGAAGGTAGGGTGAGGTGAGATTTAGGAGTTACCTTGTTTGGGAAATCAAATAGGGGAAGGTAGCCGAAGGTAGGGGGAGGTAGCCTAGCTGCAGAACAGTGCAAAAAACCCGCCCGCTGATTCAGCGGTAACTCAAGGTAGGTTTTGCGTTTCCCTTCCGTGTCCTCTTTCTTCCTCTTCTTCTTCTTCTTCTTCTTCTTCTTCTTCTTCTTCTTCTTCTTCTTCTTCTTCTTCTTCTTCTTCTTCTTCTTCTTCTTTAGCGACTGTTTCTTCTTTTCAGATCTGATCTCCTCCAGGCCTTCAAACCCTATTGATTGTCGACGGCTTTCTTCCTGGTCGATTTTGCTTTCTTTCTCTGATCCCCACTGCCGATTTGATTTTGCTTTCTCCCCACTTCTTCAAAGTTCAAACCCTTTCTCCGATCCCCACTGCCGATTTTTTTCTTTTTTTATTTTTTCCCTGTTTTTTAATCATTGAAATTGAAATAGACTTTTTCTCCTTGTTTTTTTTTGGGTTTTTTTGCAGTTTTCCCGTTTTTTGTTTTATTTTTTGCAATTTCTTTTTATTTTTGGAAAAAAATAAGGGCATATTAGTAAATTTGTTATTCTGCCTACCTCACATTACCTAATAAACATCCAAATACAATTTTTTAACTTGTTACCTTACGTTACCTACCTTCAATTACCTACCTTCAATTACCTACCATTACCTACCTAATAAAATTTTTACCTACCTCCAACCAAACATACTCTTAGGGTATGTTTGGTTGGAGGTAGGTAAAAGTTTTATTAGGTAGGTAATTGTAGGTAATTGAAGGTAGTTAAAGTAAGGTAATGAGTTAAAAAATTGTGTTTGGATGTTTAATAGGTAACGTGAGGTAGGAAAAGAATAAAATTACTAAAATATCCTTATGGTTGTTTTTTCTTATTTCTTTAGGATGTATTTATATGACTACAAATCCACCGAGCCAGAATGTCATCTCCAAGGAAAAATTTATATTGAAAAAAAACAAATAGCTAAAAAAAATGAAAAACAAAACAATATATTTCAATAAATATTGAAAAAATAGGTAAAGAAAAGGCAAAAAACATAAAAAATGATATTAAAATACATAGCAAAAAATGGAAAAAACAGCTAAAAATCAGGAAAAAAACATAAGAAAAAACGGCAAAAAAATAAAACGAAAAAAAAAGCAAAAAAATCCCCCAAAAATTATTAAAACAAAACCGGAAAAAACATAAAAAAACCAGAAAAAACAAAGCATGTTAATACAATAATTAGAAAAAAACACAAAAACAGAAAAAAAAAAAAAAGAAAAGCAAAAAAAGGAAAAAAAATTGAGACCTCACCTTATGGCAGAGGGGGCCAATCACAGAAAGAAAGCAGCGGCAGAAATTTTACAAGGAAGCAGCGGACAATCGGCGATGGGAGAGGAAGCACTCGCAGGAAAAAAAGAGAAGGGCAGAGCAGCGGAACAAAAAATTCTACCTTGGTTGCTCGCCTTTTTCCGCGGATCCAGATTTTACACTGTTCTGCGGTCACCATACCTCGCTCCACCTCCTCTTACCTTCCTTAATTTTTTCTCCCAAACAAGGTTTACCTCATTCTACCTCACCTTAGCTCAAACCAAACACAACGTTTGTAAAAGTAAGGGAAGGGCAGAATAGTCTATGCGACAAGTAAAATATAAATAGCGAGTTCACAAAGTTGGGAATGCATGAAGAGAGAGAAACAAGGATTGATAGCGAGCCGAGTCTCCCTCCTCTCACACCTCAGTCGGGCAGCTTCCACCACCGCCTCCCTGCGCTGCGCCGGAAACGAAAACCAGTCCTAACCTCAAAGCTCATATCGTACATCTCTCTAATTCAATCTGTTTACATTTGAGTAAATATAGCTATCATTTGCCCCTCTGGCGGGAATCGTGTTTATTCTTTACCGCAATGCAAAGAATAGCTTATTTTCGGGATTTTGTATTTTCAAATTTTGTCTATAATTTACGAGATTTTATCGTCAATTTCTTGATTTTCGTAGGCATTGTAGTTGAATTGCCCGGAATGCCATTGTATAAAAGGAAGCCATTTGCTTTGTTGGAAAAACCCACCGATTTGAACCCCAATGAGGAGGTCTTCCAAGTCAGATTCACAAAAGAAATCTTTAGGGATTATGGGTAAAGTCTTAATGTTCTTCTTTTGTTAATAATTGGTATCTGTTTTATATGTAGCTGCTAGAAACTGAATTGGATTTTTGTTGAAAATTTAAAATTTTAGTGATTATTTGAAGCGGATGAATATGTATCAACAAAGGGTATGGTCATGCAAATTGTCAGGGAAGAATTGCTTGACCTATGAGGAAGCGCTCCTTTCAGAGAAGGAGTCTGGTGAAGAATTGCAACTGTTTCCCAAGGAACTTCTAGCCCCTGTACTTCGAGATCTTCAATTCAGTAATTCCATAACTTCTTGGTTATAACTTTGAGTTTCCATTTTTTAATTTTGCATTTCTGGGATCCCTGATGAGGAAGTTTTGCATACAACCTTCCAAATAGATGTATTCTCAAAAGCAATACTCAGCACAATTCTAGGTGAATCACAAACTTCAAACCAAAAACACTTCTGTCGTTTAGGATGATTATGATTGTGGAGGACTTATGGATGAAATATTTGGATAATTTGAATATTTCAAATGAGTCTTTGTTCTTTTCCCCACAACAGTTGGAAAGTTTTTTTATTGCCACATATATGCAATTATGCATTGTGCTCAACACAATTTCCAAGCATGTAAGCATTGTGAGCTTATTATATTTCGGAGTTTATGCATGAAACTCCAAGTATGTTATACTCTGAACACTGTGTAGATTTAAAAATGAAGTGTATTCTGGTGTAATTATGGAACTGCTAAGTTAGATGGCCTTTTTTTGTTTTCTGTATTGGCGTGTTGAGTGACACATCTATGTTGCTTGACTTGCTTCAAACATGAATTTTAAGCAAATCTATCTTATCTTTCAGTTGTCATTTCATTCCTTTTTAGGTGATGCAAAGATAATGTTTTTGTATGTTTCTATGCTTGTAATATTTATTTATGTGTATTTGGGGTTGCAAGTGAGTCTACATTAAGAGTGCTCGTGCTCAATTTTACTCCGTGTCAGCCCATGCAAAATTAAACCATTTGCAACTCCGTTTTTTTATTAAAAAACTTTAAGATTGTTATATTCTCATGTCTAGGCAAAATTGGAACTCAGCATATGATATAATAATCAAACTTCTGAGGTAGTGTACCTCTTTAATTGATATCCAGAAACTGGATTCAATGCGGCAGTTTATTTGTTCATTAACTATTAGATATTTTACTAATTGTAGGGGAAACTGAAAATGAGAACTTTATCGATACCGCACGGGCGCACGATACATGATTTTTAGTTACTCTTTTCTTTGACATGCTCTCTTAATATTCCCTCAAATGCTCTATTTGACACTTAGTCCATTGCATGAAATATGCATTAATGGGTTATGTATGGTACTGATATTACCTCAACACAAGATGCAGAGCCCATGTTTTGTCCACATATTCCCCATTCAACAACCTACATAACTTTTAAATGTTTTGGTGATGTTATGAGTGTTCGTTTCTCTTATATTGAACTCATACTTCTATAATGTGACACATGCTGTGCTGTTCCTTTTATTCTAGGATAAAACATTAACTTCTGTAACCTTCCTAATTCCTTCATAAACACTCTCCCTAGTTGCATGTTGGATGCATTATTGGACCTGAATATCATTCACTTTACTTCAACAGTTGAAGGACACAATTTTAATCAAAGCTGTCCCATTCCACTTCTTCTTATTCAGTTTCTTAGGCTTTGTTGGCATTCTGAGCGTTGATATCTTATGTCTGGCCTCTGACTCCTAGACCATTACACTTTTAATTATGCACATTTTATTCCTAGCATAATTTTTCAAGATTTTATAATGTCTACATTGTTTGCAGGTATGTTGAGTTTAAACGATCTTGTCAACAAAATTGCCATTAAGCTTCAAGGCCGTTCATCAGTGGGTTCCATTCTTTATGGAAGGAAAAATGGTAGTATTCATAGTTGTAGGATTTTAAAAGTTGTAGAGGAGGATGGGAAAGCACAGTATGAGGTTGAGTGGATGGACATATATGATAATGACAAATCTGAAATTACATTTGTGAAGGAAGAGGAGTTGATAAGGAAAAAGCTGCCTTATATTAGAGGCGTTCTTAAAGTTTTAATCAGAGAGTCTACATATCGCAGCATTCCCTGGGTCTTACATGATAAGTTGGCAGATGAGCATGAGATTCCTACTCACCCTCCTCCAGAGTTAGAAAACAAAATTTCTCTCAAGGATGGTTTAGTTGTTGTTAATAAAAAGAGAAAGAATGGTGAAACTATACAAACTGATGTGGTAATTGTAAATATTATCTTTTCCTTTGCGTGTGTGAGTGTATGTGTGTTCTGCTGTTACCCTGTTACTATAGGCAATTTAATTTTATTGCTCTTCAGGACAGAGAAAATAATGGGTGGACAGATCCTAAGCGGAAGAATTTTATCAGAAAGAGTTCTAATGCCTTAACAACTGCGGAGACTGGTAATGATGGTAATATGCTCTACTAATTTTACTCCTATTCTGCATATAATACTCAAGATCATAATCTTCATTTGGGTCCCTACATTTGTTTCTAGTTTTTATGTACTTCCTTGCTATGTATCAACACTAATTGCTGCAGGTGTTATCTCCACCATCTAACTATCTCTTTCTCTACTTACATTGTTTCTTTCAGAAAACAAAAACTTGGATGTGGTGTCTGTTAGATATCCAATTGATGATTTACTGGTACAGCCTTCAGAAAGTGACAAACAGTTAACTGAACGTCCTTCTCCTTCTCGGGATTTCCATGCGCCTATGCATTGTGTTGGGGAACTATTGATGGTTTGGGAGTTTTGTACAACATTTGGCAAATTTTTGCAATTGTCACCATTTTCCCTTGAAGATTTTGAGAATGCCGTGTGTCATAGTGACAGCAATGTTGTTCTCATTGTAGAATCCCACGCAGCTCTTCTTCGTGTGTTAATGAATGACCATGTGGGCTATTTCTTCACTACACAAAAGAAAAAGAGAAAGTCCAAGGTCATTGTTGAGCATTACTAAGCTTTTTCGGATTGAATTTTTTCCTGCGTAGGATTATCTAGTCTAGATTGTTGCATTTCTGCTCATGCTCGACTCATCTCAGTTATTGAGTTTGAACAGTGCATGAATCATAGGGGATTGTGGGGTTTGGCTCAAAACCCATTTAGTGTTTGATGGGTATATTGGGTCAAAGTATAATTATTAATATTAATAGCCCAATATACTTATCAAGATAAGTTAGCATGACATAAAGGCTCTGACCCGAGAAGAGAACTTTGGGCCGATAACAGGCTGAGCCCGTCCGGGCTGGAGAGTTAATGGGCTAGATCGAATACAAGTGGGATTGGAATTAGTTACTTTAGGAAAGGTTTACCTAAATTTCCTAAGAAAAGCCTAGTAGGATTAGGAAGCTTGGACATGTACAAATACCCCCAAAAGGGTACGAGCAAGGGGAGCTCTTTTCTTCCAAATCTTGAGATTCAATATTCGTGTCTCTTATTCAATATTATTCCGATATTCACCGTGAGATTTAAGAGAATTATAACCGGTGAAGTTAAACTCCATCACTGTTCATGTTTCACTTGTATCAAGTGTGGTGTGCCTTATAATGCCCGACTGAACGTAGAAAATAGTAGGGAAATAAAATTGGAAGAAACAATGATAGGGTAATTGGAAAGAAAGATTTTTATAAATTTTGTTCAAAACTAATTCTATTTATTTATTTTTTCTTTATGAAGACTAATAATGGTGTGTGTGTGTGTTTAAATTCACCCTATTTCATTATTCTATAACTTTTCCAAGTTATATCCAAACATAATAAAATAACATTCCTTGCTTTTTCCTGCATCGAAACATAACCTTAGAGTTGATGCTGTTTGAGCCTTGGTGTATGACTTTTCCTTGAATTGAGTCTTTCTAACCTTGCTTGTTTTATAGATGAGTTGTTGATGTACTACTCTGATTCTATGAATTCCCCTTGCTTTTCAGATCACGTTAATTACTTGGACAGAGTATTTGTGTGACTTCTTGGAAATGATGGGCATTGCTAAGTTGTGTGCTCATATCTCTACAATCAAACGCGGTCATTATGGCCTTCTGGATGTTAGCATTAAATTAAAGATCCTTGGGGAACTAGTTGCTCAAACCTGTATGCTAGGCCTTTTTAAGGAGAAGTTGGATGAGGATATTGAGAAGCGGATGGCACTGGCAGCCGCACGGAGAGATGAAGCTTTGGAAGATGGTAGAAATAGGAGAGAGGAAAAAGAGCGTTCTAATCATCCACCTGCTCTAAATATTGGAGGAGAGGTACACATCAAAGCTATCAACCACAATAGGAAAAATGGAGCACTTTCTAATGAAAGAAAGGAGAACGGGACCTCTTCTAATTCGAAACATTTATCAGAGGACAGGTTTTAGCTCAATATTCAATATTTTATTAATTCTGTACATTACCACCCTCATTCCTCTCATTTCCTTAAATTTTACCTTTCGTTATGAACAGTGAGGGGGAGCAAGTTGATATTACATTAAGGAATTCTATGAAAAAGAAGTTAAATGTGAAAGATGCTGCAGAGAGCAGTAATAATTCATCAAAGAAGGCTGTTTTCAAGAATGGGATAAAGAAAGTAATGCAAAAGCATAGCAAGGACCAAAAGCAAAGGGTTGCACACAAGCTACTGAAGAATCAAATAAAGGAAACAATAGAAAGCAGGAGTAAGGAGCAAAGGGTGGGCTATTTCTTTATCTGTGTAACCTGTNGCATGCATGCATGAAGGGAAAATGAAACTTTTGGTCGTAAGCAGTAGGGTAATTATTGAATCAGTCCCCTAGTTATAGACATAACCATGTGTAGTCCTTGATCAATGAGTAAGGTGGTGCAAAAAAGAAAAAGGAATTGTCTAAATATAATTGATGTGCCTAATTTTGAGTTTGGGTAGACATGATCAAGTGTCAAAATTAGGTACATATCCAAAAAAGGCATAATCATGTGTAGTCACCCCCAAAAACAGATTGTGTTAGCACATTGGTAGAACTTGAGTTGATTAAATTTGCTAAGTGTTTGACAAATGTTTGCTTTTATCTTCAAATTTCAAGCATTGTGTCATTAATCTGTTTTTTGAGTTGCAGAAGGAGTATCTTGATCGAGAAATAGAAAAGAGAATTATACGCACCAGTCCGCTGGGGAAAGATAGAGACCATAATAGATACTGGTTTTTCAGACGTGAATCAAGAATATTTGTTGAGAGTTCTGACTCCATGCAGTGGGGATATTATTCTTCAAAGGAGGAGGTATAATAATTTTAGACAGTGGTTGGCAGCATGTTTTTTTTTTTTTTGAGTTGTAATCTCTGATGTCATAATGGTTTGTTTCTTTTAACAGCTCGATGCTTTGATTGGTTCACTTAATGTGAAGGGTGTAAGGGAGAGGGCTCTCAAAAAGCAACTAGAGAAGTTTTATGACAAAATAATGCAAGTTCCAACTTAGATGTCTTATACTGTGTATATATATTTTCTGGTTCAGCTGTTCTTTTCTTGAAACTTTGTTTTCTTCTGTGTACACAGCCTGGAAATTCAGAAGACATCAAAAGAGGCAACCCATGAAAGTTGTAAAGAAGACTCTGTAGTTCGGAGGTCAACCCGAGTTCGTGCCCCACCGGGAGAAAATCCTGCTCTTGCATTCCTTAAGTACGCAAACTCGTGGAAGGAAGAAAAAAGTGCAAAGAAAAAATCCAGAACGTTTGATGGGATATGCAGAACCACGAATACACACACGGATCTGGAAAAGAATTAAATTTTTTCTTTTTTTTTTCATTTCTTCGGGTCATCGTTAAAAGCCGGCCATTCTATGGTGATGTACCTATTTTTGAGTTTGGGTGTTTTGATCTCCACATCCACGGATGGTGATAGAAGCCAAGTTGGATCCATTCCACTCCAGTATGTTTTTGGTAATAGTTCAGGGTGGGGATTTTCTTCATTTTTTTTGTAGATACGGCTTAAGCAGCTTGGTTTTTGGCTGCCATCGACTTTGTACCTTCAGGCTAGTGGCTACTCCCTACCCCCCTAGCTCCCGAGTTTACTTTGCATACTAACTCCTCCCTAAAAAAATGTTTTATATTTTGATTTTACAAAGGTTAAGAAAAGTGTTGAAAAGTAACAAGTGTATGATTGTGAGAAGTTGCCTTCCATGAGGGTGTGGAAAGCCTATCTTCCCACGGATGCGCGAGCATATCACGACACTCTAGAATTGTTGCGAGAAGCTTATGGAACTTGAGATTGCTCGCAAAGACCATGCTAAGGTAACCCAACATAGGTGACATCATACTTTGCACAAACCACACAGACAATCATCGTCTTTGCCGCACAAACAATTATTGTCTGTGCGTGTCTATACAAAACATGAGATCATTTATGTGAGATTACCTTGTCTTTAACCCACACTCAGTCCATCAATGGCCCTTCTCTCAAGCAATCTTTAGCGATGTCGATGAGTTCAATAGTGAGATTATCATTGAATTCAACGCTTCCATAATAACCCTTGAGCTAAAGACCATGATTGTTGTAGTCAACATTCACCTTAACTAACCTAAAGCGTGGCATCAACCACCGAACCCGTCTAGGAATCTTTCTCTCTATATAGATCCAATCACGAGTTCGGGTACCTAGCTCGTCTGCAAAAGGCCTCTGGTAAAGTAGCGGGCCTGGGCTTGATATTTTAGACGTCAACATTGGAGACATAGTGGTGGAGGACGAAGGAGACCAGGGCCTTCGGCCGTGGTGTGTTCGACGTGCTACACGATGTGATACCGGTAGCCATTATCTTTAGTATCTCTGTCATGTTTAATACTTCATCCGTCCCAATTTATAGTGTCGTTCACTATTCACAGAGTCAAACTTCATTTACTTTCAATATTTAATTTCATTAGCAATTTGATAAAATAAAGTACTATTGTCACTACTAGTTTTGTAAATCTTTTGATTTAGTATTTTAATATGTAATTTTTATTTTTTAACTTTATTATAAAGTGATTTGAAAATAATTTCAGTCAAACATCGTAAATTGAAGCAGACACTATAAATTGGGACGGAGGGAGTACATTGTAATGTTTAATTAGGTTTTCTATAGTTTACTTTTTGTCGGATAATTTATGATGTGTAACAACGTTTATGTATTATTTTAATGTCTTATGAGTTTTGGTGTTCAATTATGGTGTTGTTAAAATTCTAATAAAAAATATCCAGTCTCACTTACCCAAATAATATTCACTCACACCTAACATAATAATATATACTCTTACCTACCACAATAATATCTAATCCAACCTATCCAAATAATTTCCATTTCCATCTAAAACGATAATGTCCACTCTCTAACCCATTATAAATAGGACTAACATCATCAAGTTGAGTCACACAACATCTTCACCCAACTCCACCTCACCTAATTAAACATTACAAACTAAACACTATACTTATAGCTCATTGGAATGGTGATCTTTGGTTCAGGATAGAACTATTTCAAACTAAGAAATGGTCTTGATAATAATTTTGTTTCTATTTATTGAAAAGAAAAACAATGACTATTGATCCTTGCGTTGGTTTTATGTGCATCACTCAGACACTTCGATTTATGTAATTATGTGGTATATATGTCGGTGTAAATATCCATCCTATAGAGAAAAGAGTTTACACTTTTATTTGAGAACATTTTTTATACTCCGTATCTATTTGTTGGGCTCTTTGTGAGCAACTTTATGGCCCAAATGGTTTTAGCCAACTTATCATTTTTGGGAGTGGACTCTGATACACAGCACCAGCAAGAAAAGAAAAGAATAACTTCCGTCCTTTGTGCTTGGGAGTCCGATTTTCTATCCGGGTCCAACTATAAGTCTTTTGTATTGACGCGTGGAAGGTATTCTATTGGCAGCATTTTCAAACAACGGTTTTTGGGCCTGACTTCCTCATTTTGGTGAAGTTTGTTAATTGTTGTTGTCCCAAAATAAGAGTAAATTACATAAAAGGTTCCAGTTATAGTTCGTTTTATATACTTAGCCCCTACATATCAAATATCAATAATTTAATCCCCAATTATTATATTGTTTTCCATGAATGGTTCTTTGTTAATATTTCCGTTAAAAACGTGGATAAAATTGTAAATTTACACTCATCTCTCTCCTCAATTAAGCTTCTCTCTCCTCTCGCACTCCTTTCCCAAGCTCGTCGCTGAGTTTGAAGCTTTGATCCCAAAACCGAAATCATCACTCCCCTCTCAATTGCTCGTCTTCCTGGTGGGATCCAAAATCGAAACTAGTAACCTTCATGGATGAGTTTTAAGGTTTGTTTTCTTGGTAATGTCTTAAGACTAACCCATAAAACTCATCCATGAAGGTTATTGGTTTCGATTTTGAGTTCCACCAGTAAGATGAACAATTGAGAGAAGAGTGATCGTTTCGGTTTTGGATTTAGAGCTTCAAACTCAGCAACGGGTTTGTGAATGAGTACGAGAGGATGGAGGAAGCTTAATTGAAGAGAGATAAGAGTGTTAATATACAATTTTATCCATGTGCTCAACAAAAATGTTAACAAAGGATTATTTATGAAAAACAATTTAATAATTGGGGACTAAATTATTGATATTTGATATGTAGAGACTAAATGTAAAACGACCTATAACTGGAGACCTTTTATGGAATTTACTCCCAAAATTATTCTTTGATGATTGTATTTGTCTCTTTTGTTTATTAGAGAGTACTTGTGTCCATTTTGTTCTCGGAGAAACTGGAGCAGTAGTATTAGAACTAAAGTACCACTTCCATTAGACTCCTGATCTATAAATTTGGGTTGTTGGAGAAGGATCAAACTAGGAGTAAAACATAGGTCATATCTTTAAAATAGGAGTTCAAACTTAAACTCCTCTAAATAGGATTAAAACATAATTAATAAAACAAAAAAATACTCCAACACGCACATTTTTTTAAAGATGCATGCGAACTAAAAGTAAGGAGCATGATCACTGCATGCGACTATTGTTTTTTGCAATGTTTTTGAGTTTTTCATTTTTTTTATTTTTTATAAAAAGTTAAAATAAAGATTTTAACTTAATTAATAAAACAAAAAATGCTCCTCACATGCGCTGCATTTGTGGCCAATACCAGTGGTGACCAAGTTCAAAACTAAAAAAATTCGGCCAATTTCACAACAGCATGCTACTGACAGCGATGCCCACTACCGCAATCGTCGTCGACGATGATGCCCACCGCCGCCATCGTCGCCGCCACATACCTGCCACTATCACTTGAATCTCCACCACCTCCATCCTCTGTTCCGCCATACCGCTACAAACGAAACCTACCATTGACGTCTTTGATTTTTCGACGTCACCAACGATATCACTGCTCTATACCATTATCAACAACACTGTCATCACAATTTGCACCATCGTCGCCACAATGGTGCCAAATTAATAGTCAATACTGTGTCATAGAAAGACATTATAATGTCAAACATGACATCATGTAATGTCACATATGACATTATATAATACCATAGATGCCTATATATAATGCCACATATGCTCATATATAATGTTACAATATTACACAATGACATAATGCCAAACCAAATCCAATGACACTGTATAGTAGATACTTGAAATGTAACAGTCTTCTACAGCTCACTAAAAGCATGCAACGAAAGTTTTACTGGTAGTCCAATTAATCTTCCCCGATGCTTCGCTTTACCTTTTGTATTATAGCAAAAAAAACTAATCTCCGGCATCATTTCGTATATATACGGCGGTGGCCATTGATAATGGTTAAATGTTCCTTTTTAATAAAACAAAGATGGGATGAGCTATTGTAATGATACATAGAAATGCATAGCATGAGTGGCAATCGAATCTACAATGCGAAATACAACAATGCACAATGACAAACATATCACTACATAATGACAAACTTGTTCCTGTATAATGTCAAAAAAAAACAATTCAGTTCAATTATTGTAAAATCAAAATTTTATAAGGAATAGAAATCAAGGTGGCCAGATCGTATCTCTATCTTTTCTTAATGTACTTCCTAACATTTTGCAGACCCCCATGAAAAAGAACAATTGGAAGCTCTGATTCATTCTCAATATGTGAAAAAGACCAATTGGAGAGATTAAAATGGACTGACGAATCATGCGGCACGACTGGAACACTTGTTAGAATGTGTAGGAGAGAGAAAATGGAGCATGATAGCGTTTGATCCGAAAGGAGTGAAAGCCCGGATTAATAGAGATTAGAATAATTACTCCTATTTAGGGGAGTTTAAGTTTGAGATCCTATTTTGGAACATGACATATCTTTTACTCCTATTTAGGGGGTTTTCTTTTGTTTTTTCCTACTCCGTAATATTTTTGCATTGTAAATCCTAAAAAAAAACTAATTACATATTTTAGAGTTAAACTAACATTAATACTATGTTTGGTTCAAAGAATTTGGAAGAATTAGAAAAAAAAAGTTATCTCATTCTTCTCACTAAAATGGGAGGAGTTTTTCCTTCTCATTTTCTTTTACTTCTACATTTTTTTTCTCTCTAACAAAATATGAGAAATTGTATTACATCTCATTTTTTTCTTTTCCCTTTCAAATTACTTCAACCAACGATATTGTAATAATTATTAATTTAATCAATTTATAGTGAATAAAACTCACAATCAATTAAATTCATAAATTATATTATTTGCATAATAACTCATAAATTAAATAATATTATTTAACTGGTCAGGCGGTTGCCGCCGGCTATCACCTGGGGGTCGGGGGTCGGGCGGCTGGACTTGGAGTCGGAGAACGCAGGCGGCCGGCGGCATAGCGCACCGCGGAGATGGAGGAGTCAAATTGTTGAGAAGAAGCAACAAGTAGGATACAACACCTACAAGGATCAACTTCAAGACAACCAACCAAACACTCTTGACCCAATTTACCACAATTGATTTACCAAGCACACAAAATCAGTAGCACATCAAATAAACCACAACCAAATATGAAGAATAAAGATGCAAATTACACACAATTTTTATACGTGGAAAACCCCTTCGATGTGAAGGATAAAAACCACAGGACTTATAGGGAGTCCGCTCTCTTCTTTTCTTATTATGCAAATTGAGGGTAAAACACCCAAACTCAGTCTACAAGGATCTCACAACCCACCAACGACAACATACATAAGAGCCATCAACAATAGAGAAGGAAAAATCAGAGATATCACCCAAAAAACGCAGCCGCACCTACTGCAATAACAGAAGATTCGTAGCTCCGATTTATGTGAAAATTGAACAGATTGAATCCCTAAGTGTTGGGAACAATCTCTGAAAATTTAAGCTCAATGCAACAGTCGGATCTCCGGAGATGAACAGATTCGTGCGGCTGGTCCGAAAAATCTGCACCAGCGCCCTTCTCTCTCTCCATTCTGTTTTTTTCTCTCTGTTTCGTAAGTCACTGCCGTCTGTCGTGGCAAAACCCAAACATGCACAAGCTCCGCTTTTACCCATCAAACCAACATTAAACTCAAAAGAACAAGCATCAACAGGTCCTAAATCAATACTCAAACTGTTAAAGAACATCCCACATCGAAAAAGTGTGAGGAAATTAATCGGTATATAAGCTCTTGAGTTGAACTAACTAATCGATTGAATTCAATCTTTTAATGTGGTTCAGCTCAGGTGTCTTATTGCCCAATCCAGTTATCTCTACCCAATCCTAAATTTTATCATGGTATCCGAGTAGGTTTTGGCCCACCTCGTTTGTCAAGGTGCCCGTCTAGACGTTCATTCCTAGTGGCCCGTTTGTCTTTAGCCCAGTTGTCCGTATGGAGTATGTACCCAACGGCCTGTGGCCCGTTTAACACGTTTGATCGTCTGGAAGTCCATACCCAGCGGCTCGTGGTCCTTTAGGTGTTGGCGCTCAAAAAAAAAAAAGTCAAGGGAATGGGAGTTCATTTGCAAGTGGTCAACCGGTTAGATTCAAAATGACACGGTTGTCCACTTGAGGGAGAGTGTTAAAGAGCATCTCACGTCGGAAAAGTGTGAGGAAATTAATTGGTATATAAGCTCTTGAGTTGAACTAACTAATCGATTGGATTCAATCTTTTAATGTGGTTCAGCTCAGGTGTCTTATTGCCCAATCCAGTTGTCCGTACCCCATCCTAAATTCTATCACAAACATTCCCTAACATGCTCTTGAACAATTTTAAACTAAATCATGCATCTTAAACCATCAACAACATAAACAAGGCGTAATTCACGTAGGTTCAAGTAGATCAACGGTAACGATTCTACGAACGTAAGATTCAAACCTATGACTATAACCATACGTTAGATGTCCACGTACTCACCTCAAATTCGACGATTAAGGATTACCGAATAGTGTTAGCGACGGAAAATCGGACGACTCTTCCTTCTTCTTCCTTCTTTTCTTCTTCTCTTTTTGTTAAAGCAAGTTAATATGGCATATATATTATTTATGGCAACATACGCATTATGGAGGAGAAAGGCACGCATGGTGCATGGCACATCTCAAAGAGGATTTTATGGCCGTTATAATATATATTAATTCTATTACTTATTTTATGTATAGTTGACATATGGAATGATTAGCTTTCCTTGTATGTTAGGATTCCTTGTATAGCTTTCCCTACATATATTGTAACCCGTTGGAGAAATAGCGGAGGAGAGAAAGTAAATTTTTCCACAAAGGACTTTTCATGGTATCAAAGCAGGTTTTGGCCCACCTCGTTTGTCAAGGTGCCCGTCTAGACGTTCATTCCTAGCGGCCCGTTTGTCTTTAGCCCAGTTGTCCGTATGGAGTATGTACCCAACGGCCTGTGGCCCATTTAACACGATTGCTCGTTTGGAAGTCCATACCCAGCGGCTCGTGGTCCTTTAGGTGTTGGCGCTCAAAAAAAAGTCAAGGGAATGGGAGTTTATTTGCTCGTTTGGAAGTCCATACCCAGCGGCTCATGGTACTTTTCTTCTTTTCCAATGGTTCTTCCTCGGTGCAGCTGCTGTTCTTCGATCAAAAGAGAAACGAGAGAGAGGGGAGGGAGTTTACGTAAATTATGGGAGGCGTAAAAAGGGTTTAAGCGTGTATGGGGTATATTTATAGGTTTGAGGCTTTGGGCTCCGTATTAACTTAACGTACCTAGCCCAAAACGCACTTTCTGGTCCCACGGGCTCCAAATCCAAATCAGATTGCACTGTTGGATTCGTTCCGCCGAATCCTACACAATGGTATAAACCTTATTATCAAACGAAGAATATTTCATAATTTCACCGAGTCCGTGTCAGTAATTAATTCATTATTTTTAATTAATTAATTCCGATAGGCCGGGTTTCGGGGCGTTACACATGATATCAAATGATTTGATTATGAATTGAGAATCAATTTATATGGATTTTCAATGCATTAGATATCCTTACTCAGTTTCACCACTGAGCGTGTAGTATGTTTTATTTGTTACACGCAGGTAAATGAAAAGAATGATGTGACATAATCCTGGCAGTAGACTAGGGTGAGATTGTCGGAATGGATGTGATGGTTTTGAACTGTAATTATGATTTGTTAAGTTCTCGTAACATTTAAAACTCCGTTCTGTTTTTGTTATGGATATTATTTTGTTATGAATAAAAGTGTTTGAAATATTTTTAAAATTTTACGATTACCAAATTTATACTTTAGTCCGAAATGGGCTGCAGACCTGACGGATTAGGGTGTTACAACACTTGTCGTAGTGCATTTTGCTAAGTTGAATTTATTTACAAAATTTCGTCGTGATTTTTTCAATTTTTTCATAGTTTTTGATTTTTAATAGCCCTTAGATCCTAAATCTAATGGATCATATGCATTCTCATTTCTTTCACTATACACAATTCTCTTTTTTTGCACCATTCTCATTTGAACATACATACATACATACATACGTACATACATATATAGATACATATGTATGTATGTATGTATGTATGTATGTATGTATATGTAAATCACCCTAAATAAGACAAATATTGAGAAAAATACCAAAATAGGACTTTCATGTTTTTTTTCTCGAAATAGGACTTTGCACTATGGTAATGTGGCACTGTACATGTGTACATTACTATATTTTTTTGGTAACGTACATGACCATGTTTGATAATGTAAGTTCTATTTCTGGAATAAAAATATGGAATTCCTATTTTGATATATTTTCAATGTTTTAGTCCTACTTTGGTCTTTCTTTCTCCCTATATGGGTGTGTGTGTGTACGGTATGTATGTATATATATGTGTGCGCGTGTGTGTGTGTCTATATATATATATATATATATATATATATATATAATGACCTCGATTTCAAAACAAATATGATATCAACCCTGCTTTGCTCCCAAACGAGCACAAAAACACCAAGCTTTAACCAAGGGAAGAGGGGGTGACAATAGGGTTGTAAAACGAATGAATTGATTATTTAGAAAGTTTATTTGTATTTAAAAAATGATACCACAATTCATATTCGTTTTTTATTTGAATATTTTTTATTATTCGTATTCGAATTGATATTAAATTCAAATATTCACTTCATATTATGTTATAAAATACTACAAATTTTGAGTTCTTTTACGTTTTATAGCGTCAAAAAATTTTACCCTACAAATTAATCATATACTTTGTACTAAAAATGACATGTCCAAAACAACATCAACGACAATCCAATTAGATCCGATGATAGTAGGGGGTCTGGAAGAGTGTGTGTGTATGCAAACCTTGCCCCTATATATTATGCTCTATATTTATTATGGAATATTCTATATATTATGCTCTATATATGTTATAAAGCATGTATATTATGTATAAATTTTTATAGGTATTTAAATTTGAAATATATTCATTAATATATCAAATCGAATACATATACATTGGCTTTCATATTTGTTTTCTTCCGAATTCTAATAAATATATTCATTTTTCGAATACAAATCATTGATTAATCGAATCCAAATTATTCGTTTGTTTTACAACCCTAGGTCACAGTGGAAACCCTAGGCCATATTATACAATGGTGGGAACTCTTACAGTGGAAAATAGTGAAGTGACTTGGGTCATTAGGGTAACTCCGTTCATGTATACATGATACGTACATACATAGAGCATTAGAGCCACACAGTTTAAGTATTACAGCTAAATTGGTACACCACTTAATGCAGCAAAGCTTATAGTTCAGAATGCATTTTGGATGTATCCCTGGCACTTCCCAAGTGAGAAACTGGACGTGCTTCAAAGGTGAGTCTCGAGAGGATTAGGCGTGCTATATTTTCAGCTGATACAGCACTAGCCTCCATTGTGCTGGCCGCATTCTCAAAAGCATTAACATAGTACAGATGCCGACCATCCAAAACAAGCGGCGCAAATACCTCAGGAGCTTGATAGACGGGATATGCAGCCCAGTCAATTTTGATAGTTTCGTTTCTCACACTGCAAGAGTTATGCAAGACATAGAAGTAAAGAGTTTAGACGTTGTGCCTCATCTAAAATTCAGTTCAAATTGTAGCTCGTGCGTATATAGCACGGTACAAGAGTTGTAACATACGGAGTATTACATATACTTGGATTCTAAATCACTCGGTATTTGGCTAATCATTCGCTTGCGGTTTTTAGAAGGAAGACACGCAAACACATAGTCAAGCTCAACCTTCACTTATCAAAATAATGATATTTCTCGATGTTTTTCTTGAATTTTCATATTCAAATGATAATGCCTAATCTCATAGTTGTTTGGCCACATTTGACTAGCAACCACAAAGACACCTCTCAGTATAGCATGAGTTTTAGTTATGCCCTAGTTTTCCCAATATTGTAAGATAAGGATACATTAAGTTATTATAAGGTAGACTATAAGAAAAAAGTACCAGGGCAAGAACGTGTTACTAAACTTTCCACAAGAAAAAAAGCAGTATGATTATACCTAAAGATTTGATCCAATAAATCATCTTCCATTTGACTCCGTGAAAACATTTTGTAGGTCATATCATGATCACTGTGTCGCTTGAGAATCGAGATACTTGAAAATGGAACTACAGAAGTCTCTATTGTGCCAACCAATTCAGGAATATCTGACAATGACCTAAAGCCAAAATAAGACTTGCAAAAGGGAAGCATCAAATCAATAATTAGCAAGTTATGGTAAAGAAAAGAGGACTACATGACAAAAAACATCAATGGAATGCGTTAATAAACCAATCGAACTGTACTCACGAGATTTAAGAGACCCCTAATGAAAGTTGTATGGGTGTGCTGTAGCTTCCTAGGGGGGATTGAAATTCCAGGCACAAAATGAATATTTAATTCATCCAAGGGTGTAGCAACCACCACAACTTCACATGAGTAGTTCGTTCCCTTGGTTGTTTTGAGGTCATATTGTTCCCCAAAATGAGAGAGGGAATCTATTTCTTCACCAAGGTGCAATTCAACATTTGAACAGTTTATTAAACCAGCTGCCATTTGCCAATTTCCCCCTTCAACAGACCATAAATTTCCCCCAGATCCTGCCAATGAAACTGCACCAGCAAGACCACTCATGGAGACACTTTGCCCATAATTGATTCTTGTGATAACCTGTATAAGGAAGATCAAAGTTGTGTAAGGCATTATTGGGATTTGGCTTGTTTGTTCATGAACATGCTTGTACTCGACTCGAATTTGGCGACATTATTTGTTCGCTAAAATCTTGTGTGTGTGGATACACACACCATACACACATAGTTTGGTATTGGGCAGTCATCCTATGTATAAATAGACCCAAATGACGAAACTGACAGCCTCAATCATTAAGTAGCTGAAGAGAGATCATTAGGTTAAAATGTACAATTTTTTTTATTTATTTTAGCATAAAAACTGTAGTGATAGGAAGGTTTGAAACTGCATTGCGTCTCACTCCATAGGGCACGCATCTGTGTGTTTTTCGAGGTGCAAGTGCTGATGCTTTGGGCTATGGCTAAAAACTGCATTGCTAACCTTTATTGAGTTAGCGGCGTGCACCTGGGGCAGAGAGCCTTGAGGCGTAGAAAGGCTTACACCTTATTTTAAAAATAAAAATAAAAAAAACATTCCATAAATATAGTTCGTTGAAAAAATTAAACATCAATCTTAGGCAAGCAACTTGCGCTTCCAGTTCTCTTCTCTGATCGCCGTAGCTCTACCGAGGACAACATCTGTTGAATCGACGACTATCAGTAATTGTTAGCTATACATAATTTGATAGTTAGTATGGAGTAAGTTACCTTACCTCTATACAATTACGTTATATAGTTTTTTTTACAAAAACATTTCATATTATTTCTAAATGTTTTACTCATACTCTCACGTGTAATATGAGGCTTACGCTTCGATACGCCTTCAGACTTATGCCTTGCGCATTAATGAAAAAGAAGCCCCAAACCTGACGTGCACCATTTGAAACATTGAGTGATAGATGGAAGAGAGAGGGAGAGAGAGAGAGAGAGAGAGAGAGAGAGAGAGAGACGTAAAAGAAAACCTAAGAGTAAGCGCTAGTAAATTGACATTCCCAAAGCCGTTACCCATTGCATAGAGCTGCAAGTTTGACAACGGTTACAAATACTCATTTCTAAATGAGTGGGCTCGAGAGGCTACTATATCTTTGACTTGATTACTCTAAACGAGCCAGTTCTCAATCTGCTTGCGATCTTGTAATAAATCAAGCTTGAGCAGGTGTTAGAGGCTCGATTAATAAACAAATCAAGCTTGAGCAGACCAGTTTTTTAACAAGCCAAAATCTTTTCTAGGGTGTTTCGGCTCAATGCGGCTCGTGAACAGCCCTGCATATTACAGATTCATCTTTGCTTCAACCTTATGCACACATCATGCTTAGCATTATTCTACTGCAATGTCAGAAGCTCAGAACATGGCTGCTGTATATGAATATGAGCATTCACATAACTATATCCCCGGGGTGTCTTATGGACATCTTTATTACAGCCATACAAGCTTCTATACCTTTTTAGGTAGGTCTAACGTCTGCCTACTTGTGGGGCCTTTATGGGTTGTTACTGTTGTTATTACATTCATGAAACCAAAATCCACAAGCATGTTTTACATAGATGGATGAAAGTATCAAAAGCAGTGCTATAATTAAAAAACACTTTTAAAACAGCACCCCACAAACATATCAATTGGAAACTGAAAACAGAAAGAAAAAGATTGAAGAGAACAGAAAGAGATGTCTGCATTTACTTACTGTGACAAGTTCTTGAATAAGGGTAGTAGATAAGCCCGCATCAGTCAACTCTTCTTCCAATGTTCGTGTTGTCAAGTTAAACAGCCCTGACCATTTAAGCATTTGCTCAACATCCTCAAACACTGGCCGAGACTCTAATCCTTCATAGTACTTTAAGAAATTATTCACAGATCCCTGTTGAAAAAACATACAATTGAAACGTTAAATGTGAAGTAAAATGAATACAAAATCATTGTGAAGGGGAGAAACTATGACGCACCTCTACAAAATTTTCCATCCTAAAGAGTGAGAATCCGTATCGAAGAAAAATGAGGACGGAATTGGCGATAGACACGATTTTTCGAAGAATTTGGAGCCTGCAATTTGAAGTCAATGTTTTGAAGACGAACTTATTGCCGTCCCAAATGCCAAAAGAAGAATCCGATTCAGCCGAAGGCTTTTTGACGGTGAGGTTCAGGTACTTAGTGAAGTTCAGAACGTGGTAGTTCTTCGGATGAAGAATGGAGCCGCCTGACTCAAAAGTATCGCCGGCGACTGTGACCGTTGCCATACGGCCACCGACCACACCATGGCGCTCAAATATTCTTATAGAGCCCACTTGGGGTTGAGATGGATCGGAATAGGTCCGGAGGAAATGCGCCACGGAAGAGCCGCCGATTCCGCTGCCGAGTATGCATACTGTCGGAGGAGATGATTGTGACTCCGAGGTGAATATCTGGAGGTGGAGCAGAAGGAGGAGCAAGGAGTAAGCAACAGGTATTTCCATTTTCTGAATTCTTTATTAAAATGAGATGAAAAAGGAGGAGGTTGGAATTGATGAGATTGGCAAGTTAAGCTTTTGAATTAGGATTATGCTATGTGTACCCAAGTTTTGTACCCAATTTGTACACCGCAGTTTTGCACCAACATTTTGTGTTGGTGTAAAATTAATTTTTGTTAAACGCACCAACATTTGTGTCCGTGTGAATTTTTATTAACGCACCAACACTTGTGTCGGTGTAAACCATCGAAATGTTTGTGCAAATCTGTGGTGTACAAATGGGTTATATTTTTTGGTGTAAGTGTAGCATGGTCCTTTGAATTAATGTATTTATACATCAAATTTTATTCCCAAAATTGTACATTACATCACCTTTTTTTTGTCCCAATATAGTGCCTGATAGTACATAGACACAAAATGCTCATCTAAATTTTTTTGTTTGCACTAACATTTTCTGTTATTGTAAATTATCAAAATGTGAGTATGTATCTTTACACTTTGAGGTACACTCATTGGGGTAGCTCTTAGAAAAAATTACTCCCTCGTTTGTCCAACTTTTATTCTTCCGATTTTGTGAGTCATGCACTCCTTCGTCAATTTCTTTATTTTAATTTCTTTTTTATTTTCTTTTTTTCTTCTTTCTTCTTTCATTTCTTCTTCCTCCCCCTTCCAATTTTGTCTTGGCACCCAACGTTCAGAGGTAATGGCAAAGCAGCGAATTAGGGGTCAGAGGTGATGTCGCAGTTAGATCTGCTCTTCTTAACTGCCGCTGATGCTCCTAACTTTTGCCGCCAAATATAGCCCAGACAGATCTATTCTCCTCATTGCAATATCTAGACCTATAACGCCCCAAAAATTGGCCCAGTTGTAATCGTTATTTTATAAGATAGTATGCAATTATGACAAGTTAAATCTTTTTAAGAATTCAAATATAGCTTTAGAGATTTTAATCGTCCAAGTATAACATGACTTACATGAGTAATCAAATTTAGTAAGTGTGAAGATCGTATTTAACGGGCTGTCACTATTGATTAGTCGAGATACCTAACTAATAACTAGGGCAGTCCCTGAGTAAGAAAGTATAACATTGTGAGCACAAACTTTTAGATATGTTGTTATTCTAGTTTGATAATCTGAACCTTGAAACGCGAATAAAACTTAATTCAGAGGTATTTGGTGAAAGGTATTATTTTACTCTTTCTCTGTCCTAAGATTTTCCATCATCTCTGATGGAGCCAAAATTTCACCATTTTTTGACTTTGGGGTGTGATGGAATAAATCAAAATGGATCTCTAAACTGTCTGCGCTTGCTTAATTAATGAAGTAGCAGTTAGTCAAGCAATGCAACTTTCGACGTTGAGCCGGGGGTCTCTTTGGAAACAGCCTCTCTACTTTCGAGTAGGGGCAAGGTCTGCGTACACACACCCTCCCCAGACCCTACTCTTGTGGGATTTAACTGGGTTGTTGTTGTTGTTGTCTCTGTCCTAAGAATATGAGTAAGTCATAATGTTGAAATTATATACTCAAATTGGGTCGTTGGGTAGATCTCGTGAAAGGATTACCAAGGTTGTATAGTTTGACAAGTTTAGACTTGTATGTAAAAAGTTATGAGTAAAATAGAGATTGTAGTTGAGTAAGTAAATAAAAAAGTTTATTAATATAATAATTAATAAAAAGTAAATATGGGGTAGATTATATACGAAGTACCTTACCGTGTGTTTAGATGGAGGTAGAGGAAGGTAGGATAAGGTTACATTTAAATCTTATCTTGTTTGGGAGGAGAATTCAAGATCGGTAAGATAGGTAGAGTGAGGTAATTTAACCTCATAATAGTGGAATTAAGCCGTTCGCTGAATCCCCGGGGAAATGAGGTTACATTTTCTCTTTCCCTACTGCCCATATCTTCTTCTTATATTTTCTTCGATCCTGCATCAATCCAGCGCAACAACTTCTTCGATTCTCCCATTCGGTTGTTGTCCCTCTTCTCTTTTCTTCCATTATTATGTTTAATTTGCTTTTTTTTTAGTTATTTTTTTTGCTGCTTTCTTTTCCTTTTTTGATGATTCTTTTTTTTTGTTTTTTTATTTATTAAAATATCATTTTTTGTTATGGATTTGGACTTTGATTGCATTTTGAATTCTTTCTTAGTTTCGAGGTTGGACTGGGTTGAGGCACGGGAGGACGATACTGAAGATAACTTGCAATTTAGGGGTAATTCCATCATTATACCTCTCACCTTGGTTTGTGTGCCAAATCCAAAGTGGACGAATACAACGCGACCGAGGGAGTCTCTTTTTTCCCTATAAAAGTATGTATGTGTGTTTATAATAGTTTTAATTAGTATTATTCTTTTTATTATAATTAGTATTAATGTTGTTATTATTATTATTTTAGTTTAATTATACTAATAATATATATTATTATTCATATGAGCCAACTCGTGGGCTTGAGCATAAAACCCGAGTTTGGCACTAAAGTATACGGGCCACCATTTATAAGATCCGTGTAACACCTACTTAGACCTCTTACCCTGGTCATAAACGTTCGCTCATAAGATTGTAGACTCGCCCAACAAATCAAAACAAGTGTTTCCAGCACACTTTGTCCTCACTCATGCGCGCTAAGAAATTTCCTAGGGGGTCACTCATCCTAGAATTGCTCCTAGTCAAGCACACTTAACTTTGGAGTTTCAGAGTATTACAATTTGAGCCCGGCCCCCCTAAAATGTCGAGCCCAAGCGCGCTATCTTGCGGGTGATCTTTTATGGACGAGCTGGATACTCGGGTCCGTGATGGGGTCTAACTTTGACACTCTCAATAATATTAATAACACAAGTAGTTTCTCAATGCTCAACCAACCACCGTTGATTAATATGCAATGGCGCATTAACAGTCTAGATTGTGTGACACTTTGAGAGGAAATATAATTGTCAGATTTCCCTTGCTTTTAAACATAATATAGATGGTCCGTACAAACTTCAAACAATGCCTGGTTCATCTCCTTATTTCCCCCTTGTATTAGCTTGTCTCTTCACCTGATCTGATTGGATTAAATTCTGATCTAATTTGGTCTAATCTGATTTGATTGTAGTTGTATATAATATTATTTTGATCTGATCTGATTCTAATAAAAATAAAGCATAAAAATAAAAATATGTTCTCTTTAACTTATTCTTATTACTTATTACTTTTTCTTATTGGAAGATCAGAAATCATTTTTAGAGGATGTTTGGCAGTGACTAATTTGTGGACAAAGTGATTTTCACAAAAACTTAAAGCAGAAGCACCATATATTTGCTTCTCCGAAATGACATTCTATGTACAAAATGCCGGTAAAGAAAAGCATAAGTTGGTAAATCAAACAGAATAAAATGATTACCATTTAAAGCAGAACCTAAATTCTAAAAAGCAACATAGTGCACAGTCTTTTAATATACTCCCTCCGTCCACATTTAAAGTTCCCGGTTTGACCGGGCATCGAGTTTAATAAAAGCTAAAATTTACCTTGACTTTCCCAAAATACCCCTCAACTTTATTACCCACAGCCCCCACCTTTCCTGGCCAAGTCTTACGGACCATCCCATAGCCTGGAGAGAAATTCCGGCGACTCAAACCTTGCCAAATTCCGGCCAGTGATATTCCGGCGATCCAGTGAGAAATTCCGGCGAATTTCCGACTCAAACCCTGCGAAGAGTTCA
Source organism: Cuscuta campestris (assembly GCA_900332095.2). Taxonomy (NCBI): domain Eukaryota; kingdom Viridiplantae; phylum Streptophyta; class Magnoliopsida; order Solanales; family Convolvulaceae; genus Cuscuta; species Cuscuta campestris. The sequence goes on along the minus strand of OOIL02000451.1, from coordinate 207,142 downwards.
GAAGAAGATGTAGAAGATGAAAAAGATTGAGGATGTATCCGATTCACAGATCTGGATCTGATTTTTCCAGATCTGACGCACAAGAAGTAGAAGAAGAAGACTAGAAACGCTAAATCGGAAGTGGGGAAGAAGAGGAAGAAGAAAAAGAAAAAGAAGGAGAATAGAAAGGAAAAATCGAAATAGGGGAAGAAGAAGAAGAAAAATAGGAAGGAAATGAAGAAGATAAAGAAAAGAAAATTCAGAAGGGGGAAAAAGAAGGAGGAAAAATTTGAAGAAGAAAAAAAAGAAATGAAGTGAAAAATCCGAAGGTGGGAGAAGAAGAAAAGAGAGAAGGAAAGAAGAAAAACAAGAAAAGAGAGAGAAGGAGAAAACTGAAGAGAAGGAAAAAAGAAAGAACAAGAAAAGAGAGAGAGAGAAGGAAAGAAGAACGGAAGAGAAGGAAAAAAGAAAGAAAAAGAGGAGAGAAGAAAAGGAAGGAGAGAAGAAATGTAAAAGGAATTTGAAGGGTATTAAAGTCTTTTTGATAATAAAAAGTTACCAAAAAAGGAAATGAGAACTTTAATTGTGGACATCCAAAAAAGAAAAGTGAGAACTTTAATTATGGACGGAGGGAGTAATTATATTCAGATCAGAATTTATTTTAATCAAATCAATTGAAGAGAACAATCCCTAAAGCAATATTTTCCTTAACTTATTCTTATTGAAATCAGAACAAATTTGACCACATCAAATCAGAGACAGTTTGAGTTACAACTTTAAACAGTTTAGATCAAAATTTATTATATTTAGATAAGAACCAATGTGAAAAAAAACATGACCTAAGTTAAACTCTATTAAAGAAAGCAAGCTTTGAGATCTCTTAAATTGAGCATTTGAGCCTAGGCAAAGTTGTGGCTTGAAACTTCCAAAAATCAGAGAACCGGACAAGATAAAAGCAGAAGAAAATACAACTTCTCTTTCTTAGTTCGAATGGCCACTCCGAACTTTTGCCGCCCCAAATGGACTCTGCCGCTTCACAACCGTCGCTTCTTCCACCACAGCACCGCCAACATCAGCTTCACTCACTTCTCATACCAGACGAGGGAACACAATTCTCACTTTGTACGACGTCGCACTAACTTTGGCGTCCACTGCCAGACCACTGACCCTGACCTTGAACTCGCCGCCCGCGTCGGTAAAGACCGTCTCTTGAAGGTACTCTCCTTTCCCCCCTTCAAAATTGCTTTAAGTTTTCTTCGGTTATTTGATTCAAAGAGATCTCTATGACAGTAAAATCAGGAAATTTTGCATGCACTGGGCAGATGTGTTAAATTGAAATGAATATGTTGTAGGTTCCTATTTCGAATATCAGGAATTTCTGTATAATAGCACATATTGATCATGGGAAATCCACGCTAGCTGATAAGTTGCTGCATCTAACGGGGACAGTGGAAAGCCGAGAAATGAAGGAACAATTCCTTGATAACATGGATTTGGAGCGAGAAAGAGGCATCACTATCAAATTACAGGTTCGTATACTCCTATAGATAAATCCCCATTAGTGGAGGGGATATAATTCGCTTAATGTGTTGCTGAAAGTTTATTTCAGAAAAATATGTTCTTTTTGAAGGAAACAATGAAAGAATTTAATCGGCAATTGATATACTCCCTTCGTCACTAAATATATCTCCCATTTGCTTTTTTAGCAGTCGCGGGAATTTTTGTTTGTTTCTACGTTTTCATTGGTTATTTGATAAAATAAAATATTCTTGACACCTCTTATTTCGAAGAACTTTTCATGTAGTTTTTTGATATGTAAATTTTTTATTTATCTATACCAATATGTAAATAAAATGAATTGAAAAAATTTGATATTTTACCTCGGTTATAGAAATGTGAGATATATTTAGGGGCGGAGGGAGTACTATGAACCAAGCCTAACATAGTTACATGACCCTTTTTCGTATTTTGTATGATAAATTGATAATGAGCATTGGTTGCAAGTGTGGTGCATATTTACAAAAAAGAAAAACAAAAACTGATCGTTACAGCAATGAACAGTAATTATTATTGGTAAATACTAAATATCAATGATCATTGGTTGCAAATTTATCGAACAACTTACCATGGCTGGTGAACCTGGGCCCTTGTTGTGTTTTACAAGGAAGAAGGTTTTTTTTAGTGTGTGAAGTTTAATCCAAAGGGCATTGGGTGTTGCCAGTGCCAGATGTGCCGTATGTGAACAAGGTCCACCATTCTCTGCCGTCAGTCTCTTTATTTGTAGTTGCATACTCTTTTTTCACTGTGTATTTGACAATGAAATCAGCAAGTGACCCTTTGATGGGTGGTCAGGGATTTTATCTTTATTTAGAGCCGTCTGAGATAGATCACCATCACCCACTTTACCATGCTTGAAGATGTTGAAATATTCCTCAGTCTTGCTCCCAACTCTCAAGGTTTGGCACATTGAGTTGGAAGTACTGAGTGAGATCCTTGTTGTTAGGAGTGACGAATGACAATGGATTGGCTTTGGATAGAGTGTGTCTCTACATGCATCTGTTTACCAACTTCCCATTTGTCACACGGTCCATGCTTAACCCTACACGTTCCGTCTACATCCGTTCCATTCATTATCCGTGGATGAATCTGGTGCATCTGGTCCTAATGGCTGAAACTAATACTCCGTAACATGAATCGCATCTTTAAATTAAAAAAAGGATTAAGCTATTTGTACCCCAAATTGTACACTACAGGTGTGCACCTTCATTTTGGGCCAGTGTGATGCTAGAGTGATGGTTCACACAAGCACAAAATGTTAGTGCAATTTTTTTATCGCACTAGCATTTTGTGCCAGTGTGAACCATCAAAGTGTTAGTGTGTCTCTTTGGTGTAACTTTGGGGTACACTCCTTGGTGTAATTGTAGCATAGTTTCCATAATATACAGAAATGGTACTCCATAATATAGTTTCCACTGAACTCAGTGTTGTTAAAATCATGATCTGAGTCGCATAGTCATATGTGGGCTGTATTCAACTACTCAACTATATCAAGTATAATAGATTATATGTCACTAACAAACAATATCAATTCACCATGTAAATATTAAAAGGATTAAAAAACACTAACAAATAAAAAAGCCACAGAGCTCTCCACCCACTACAGCCCTGGCCCTCTTCTACTGAAATTCAACTTTTGATTCTAATAATCCATTCCAAACTCTAGACTCCAGTAGTCCAGTGCACATATCCCAGTTTCTAGCCTCCAAACTCCATATTTTAGTTACAACTATACCAGTTAAAACTAGAGTCCAGACCTGAGTTTCCAGTTTCAAGATTCCAGATTCCACACTCCAGACTTCAATTACTAGACTCAAAGCTCCACTTTAAATTAAGGCATAAAGTGAATGCCCTATGCCCAGCTAACTCTCCAAACTTTAGAGTTAGCTAAAGGCACAAAACTACTCCTATTTAGTCCTACCCTACAACTTTTTCCTCGACCCCAAAACCTCCTGTTTAGGGGCATGTTCTTTGCACAAACCACATCTCCGGTCAATTTTCGTCGCTTCAACTCTTCTTTGGCAAAAAAGTAATGAAATTTATTAAGTATTTAGTTTACTTGCAACACAAAACCGACGATGATTAAAACAAACAAAAAGTAGTAGGAAGAAATTGAATAGGAAAAATATTGGCTAGAAAAATCATGAAATTGAATGACAGAATTAATTAGGAAACCTTAAACAACATTAGTTGGCTAACCTAGAACAAAAGTAAATGGGCGTAAAAGCAACGAAAGTGTAAAATACATGCTAACAAAAACGACTCTAAACCATAAAAGATACTTCCCTTCCATATGCCTCAAATCATTCTCCCGCATACGTGATAAATTGGTCTTTTATTCTCTTCCAGGCTTCTCGGATGCGTTTCATGTATGGTGGTGAGTCATATTGCCTGAATCTGATTGACACTCCAGGTCATGTAGATTTCTCATATGAGGTATTTTGCTTTCTGTGCCCTGTAGGTTGGTAACTTGCAATGGGATTTACTTTCAAATTGCAACGTGTCAGCAATTCTTTGTGATGTTTTATCCCCTTAATATGTAGTGGTGAATGGTCAGGATTATGCGTAATGGAAAGAAAGGTGCCAGTGTTTGTGGTAGGATTCACAGTAGAATTCCTTTCTGTTGTTTGCTACAGCATCAACATTCAGTTTCTTTCTGATCATTAGGCCATATGGTATCTTTTGCTGGGGTGGGTGAAGAATTTGTCTGCTTTGTCAAAACTGCACGTCTCATTTTACATTCCCTCTTCAGTTTCTTTGTAGTTGAAGGCCCCGTTTGTTGAGGGCCTTGAGTTCCTTTAATCTGCCGATCTATTTGTGGCCTCTGCTGATTATTTTTAATTCCTACTTAAATTTTGAAAAAGTTCTATTCAAAATTTTAATACTAATTTTCTGATACTTTCAGGTTTCTCGCTCTCTTGCAGCATGTGAAGGTGCACTCCTAGTTGTAGATGCCTCTCAGGTGTGTTTTTTCTTTTTTTATACAAAGGATCTCTTAAATGATAATTTATCATCTAGGGATATGTTGTTCACTTTATGAATTATGACACTTCATAGTTGCTATCATGTAACCCAATCATTTCATTTTAGTTGTCATTCCTATATTTGTTTGTTGCAGAAACTGATATCGAAGTTGGGTTATACTTTTTAGGGCGTGGAAGCTCAGACTCTAGCAAATGTATATTTGGCACTGGAAAACAATCTCGAGATCATCCCAGTATGTTAGCAGAACTCTATGGTTTCTTAATCGATTAGTTTGAGTTAATATACTTCTAAGCTAGTAATTAGTCATAAACTTCCCTAAAATTTTCTCATGTTTTAGGGGGAAAATAATCCTTGGGTGGTTGGTCATGTCAAGTATTAATAGAGCTTTTAATGAGATTCTGAAAATATTCAAAATTGACACCCAATACTGTGCTGATGGTGTGGAATGTCTGAACAGTACTTTGCATTAAAAAATATACCCTATTTCTATTAAATGTAATATTCAAATTGCAAAACAATGCTACACTACTGTTATGGGCCCGTGCAAAGCATCAGGTGACAGGTCGCGACACCCTTGGTTCTTTGCGGGAACTAATCATTACTAGGGGCAGGATTCCATTGGAGAGTTTCCACCTTTAGCCCTTTATTTGAGAATAATTCTTGATGATCTTTATTGAGAGGACTCCCTCTTAAAATAGAGGTTACAATATAGTTATGATAACAATAAGATAACTAATACTCTCAATAGGATTCCTAGCAATAAACAAATGCTATAATTAAATAGAAGCAATTATAATTAGAATATCTCCAACTTTCTCCCTCCTCCATGGAACACGTTAGTGCTAATATCACTCCCCTCCTCATTTATGAGCTTTTCCCCAAGCTCATAATTCCAAAAGTGTTTCACGAAAGACATGGAGGGGAAGCTATATTTTGAAGAGGCAAGGCAAGACAATATAGTTAGTGAAGCAATATTTTTCAGAAAATCACGTTGTTACAAAAAAAATTTGAGTCACACTGTTAAGCATGTTGTGATATGGTGAAAATAAAAAAACCTCAAGACAACTTTTGTGCACCTTGGTTGAAGTCATGACTATCAAATCTCAAATTGCTTATTTTTTGCTTACATTACCCATTTAGGGCCCATTCTGCTCAACTTATCTTTTTTCCAGCTTAATACTTATTCTTATTAAAATTAGATCAAACCGGACCAGATCAAGTATAATTTCATCAGATCCAATCAAATTAGATATTTAGATAAATCCAGAAAAAATATTGAAAAATAATGCTAATTTTTTTCTATTATTACATAGTAATTATTATACGGTTAACTTATGTTTCATTATTTAATGTTTCATATTAATATTAATATTAATTTATTTTTATTATTTAAGTAATCATAATACTTTATCTGTCACTAAATTATTGTCTCCTTTTGAAAAACATGCAAATTGCATCTCTTTTAAAATAATTTTATTTATAAAAAAATATAAAAAATAAAGAGTACAACTTACATACAAAAACTAATTCAAAAGTTCTACAAAACAAGTAGTGATATATATATATATATATATATATATATGTATGTATGTATGTATAAAATCAAATAATTATTACTAATAAACATGATGATAGTTTTAGGGTTGAAGGATCCATAGTTTTAATAATAATAGTCTCTTCGTCCTATTACAAATTACTTATTTTGTCTTCAAAATTTTTTAAAAAGAGTGAAAATGATAAGAATATTAAAAGGTAAGTGGTTAATTTGTTTTAAATCTGAGCGAAATATTTTGAATTATATATATATATAAAATATATATATATATATATATATATATATTTTTACACCAAAACTCCATAGTCCATATTCTTTTGAAACAAGTAAAATCTGATTCAGATTTTCAACACTGATCAGCCTCTCTCATATTCCCATGAAACATAACTGCACAAAATTTATGAATCAGAAACATACTAAACATGGGCATAGAAGATGTGAGGAAGTGCGTGTGTTCCAGTAAAACCCAAACTAAACTTTGCGTGCCCAAAAGCTGCTGCTAGACGGTCAGCAATTCCTTCTCCTTCTGCTTATAGATAGCATCGATCTTCCTAATATACTCATCAGTAACTTTTTGTAAATCATTAGATAGATCCTTTACATTGTCTTCAGAGAGTTTTTTCTCCTTTTCAAGTTTTTCATACGATTTGACGGCATCTCTTCTTATGTTCCTTAAAGCAACCTTCCCTTCCTCAGCTTGCCTGGCCAAAACTTTTGACAACTCCTTCCTCCTTTCAGATGTTAATTGAGGGAGAGCTAATCTTATTACTTCTCCATCAGAATTTGGAGTCATACCAAGATCAGAATTGACAATTGCCTTCTCTATAGCTTTTTGGCTGGATTTATCATAGGGCTGTATCCGGATAGAACTAGCATCAGGAGTGCCAATTTGGGCTATGCTCTTCAAGCTGACTGGAGTACCATAGTACTCCACCTCAATTTTATCCAGCATTGCCGGGTTAGCTCTCCCTGTCCTTATAGAGTTGAAATTCGACCTAACACTCTCAATAGTCTTCTCCATCCTCTCTTTAACATCTTCTTCTATAAAAGATTTTTCAGCTTCGATTTCCTCTATAGTTGCAGTTCTGAACACTGCGGTTCTCTTCTCCCATGATAGTTTGACACGAGGCTTTACAGCAAGCGTCTTTCCAGAAATCGCCAATTTCACATGATTAGAAGCAGCGCTTAACCAACCAGAGTTTCCAGAAGCGGAATAACAATCTCGAGATGGAAGGAGTTTAGGAGAGGTCAGCTTGCTGGCAGGTTTTTGTGGGTAGTTCTTGCAAACATGAGCCCCAGTAGAGAAAGACATCGCCATTGCAGGCCTGAAACTTATTCGATGAAATGCAGAAAAAAACTGCAAGACACTATATATATATATATATATATATATATATATATATATGAAAAAGTGAAAGATAAAGAGTGAACGTTTTTGGGACATTTGCAAATAAAATATTATGTTAGCACGATATTTTTAACACGAGTATTACGACATCTTTTTTAACATGATTAGCATAGAATATACAAACATTATCATTTTTGGAATGTAGTATCCATATTTTATAATAATTGGTTATTGTCAATGCTTTACTTTTTCTACATCTTGAGTATATTACCCAATTATTTTTTTGTGTCGTAAAACACATAAATCTATAATAATAATAAAGTTATTATAATAATTTTAACTTTTATTTGGATCACATCAGATAAGATTCATTCAAATTTGATTCAGACCCTTCTAATTACACCATATCAGAACTTCAAAAAATTATATTAGAATCAACAAGACCAGGCAAACGGAACATGGCATAAGTCCTTTTTTGTACTCTTCTGATTGTGTTTTACATTGTTTGGTCATCGCACCACTGCGCTTTAAGGAACGTTGCTGATAGAGTACCTAGTATGTAGTCACATGAGAGGCTGTAATTAGTTTGATTTTATGTTATTAATGTTTGGCTCAGTCATTTAGGCGGATGATGAGATAAATGGAGATATTTTTCACTGTATTGGTGTTGCTTGGGCAAAGTGGAAGATGGCGTCAAGGGTTCTATGCGATAAGAATATCTCCTAAAGGATGAAAGATAGGTTGGGGCTATGCTTTATGGTGCGGAGTGTTGGGCTTCAGGAAAGTCCACATACCACGACCGTCAATTGCATGCAATAGTGATGTGGATGCTGCGGTGGATGTTTGGGCAGACGATGTTGGAAAAGATTCGAAACGAGGTTATTCAGAGACGCGTGGGAGTGGCACTTGTGGAGGATAAGATGCGAGAGGCTAGGTTGAGATGGTTTAGTCACGTGATGCAGCATGCAACTGAGGCCCTGGTGTGGAGATGCGAGAAGCTTACAAAAAAAGGTGGGATTGGGGGAAGGGGTAGACCTAGGAAGAATTGGAAGTAGGTGATTAGGCATGACTTAGGACTTCTGGCTCTTAGCGAGGATATGACCTAAGGTAGGAATGTCTGAGATCTAGGACTAGGACTAGGGAGGTTAGATAGTCGTTTGAACCGGCGTAGTAGTTTTATTCTTGTTGTTGCGTGTTGTGTGGGCTTGGGGTCTCTTTCCTAGCATCTAATTTTGTGCCTTGTCTTATCGCACTTTTCTTACCCTTAATTTGCTCTTTGATCTTTTTGTTGTGCTATCTGCTCTTTGCGCTCCTTGTATTGCTTGAGCTAGGGTCTCTTGGAAACAACTTCTCTACTTTTAGCTGTTTTGGGATTCTACTCGTTTATGTTGTTAATGTTTTTTCAGTAGAGTCAGTTAGGGTCATTTGTTTATTGGGTCAAATGTTTTATTTTAAATACTTTTAGTTGCTAAGTAGTTAGTGATGTGTAAGTGGGACTAAAATTATACGAATAGTTACTATGTAGTGTGTTAGTGGGCCTAAATTATAGGGATTTACAGTTATTTGGCTTCTATAAATAGAGGCTTTGTAACTCTTAAAGCCATCTAGTTACTATGCAGTGTGTTAGTGGGCCTAAATTATAGGGATTTATAGTTATTTGGCTTCTATAAATAGAGGTTTAGTAACTGTTAAAGCCATCTAGAAATTAATTCAATATTCATCAATGGAGATTCTTTTTGTTGCTTTATAAGATATGACGTTAAGATTCTTACTCATATTGTGATAAAGATTCTTCTTCATCTTTATTACTATATGGAGTTATATCTTGATCTCCTAATATGATAAAAGATTTTCCTTCCTTAATTGAGTTAATTCTCCCCGTCTATCTTGAGTTCTATCATTTGGTATCAGTATGATTTGCATCGGTTCTTTCCGAACAAACTTTATTTATCCCATCTCTTCATGCAATTTCACATCTAACCGTTACTCCCCTTACAAAGTACACAAATTACTTTACATTATAGCCCTCCTTGATTTCAATTATTTCAAATGGGAAGCATCGGAAAACCGAGGTTGATAAATGCTAGTCACAAATAAAAACGCCACAATGTTCACAAACTTGCCATTTGTGAATATAAATTTCCAGTTTTTTAATTATTCGAGACCATTTCTTTCTTTGTGGGTTCTTAAAGGGTAAGTTTGTGAATTTTTTGATTTTAGCATTTATTTTCGAGGTAAAGTTGTTCTTTTTGTGACACCACACAAAATAATCATTACTAGCAAATTCCATTCGGAGGTGAAAGGAAAGAAAATTTAAAAATGGAAGGGCAAGGCTGGATTTGTCGTAAGCCCAAATCCAATTCCTTTGCAGTGAACTGCTTCAATTCCTCTAGTCCAACAAGTAATTTCCCATGTGGTGACAAGGGGATTTCAAACGCAACACTAAGAGTCTACTCTTTAGAGCTTGAACTCTTAACTTCCAGTTCTTCCAGTTTCTTTTAGTTCCTTCCATTTTCTTCCGGTTTCCTAAAGTTGTTCTAGTTCCTTCCAGTTTTTTCTAGTTCCTTTCAGTTTTTTCCAAATCCTTCTAGTTTCTTCCTACTATTTTTATTTTCTTCAAACTTTTTCTACTTTCTGACAAATCACTCTAAAAACGATATACTATTATTATTATTATTACAACTATTAAGTTCATAACTATAGTTTATAGATTATTTCATTTTTTTTCATCTCGCTATTTTTTATGATTCACTCATTATTATTTTTTCTTCAAATTTTTAATATGAATAATGCTATTTTTTGTATATTAATCTACATGATAAATTAGGAAAACATCAATATTTGAAACTATTTAAAAAAATTATGGATAAAATAGTTACATAGAATGTTTTTAGTATTGTAAAAACTATACTACGTATTTAGTATCTTCAATTATGCTTAACTGCATTGTAGAATATTAACTGCTATTTCATCTCTAAACTGCTTCATTGCATCTTTAGTTTGTTCATCAAACAACATCACCTTGGGCCTATCTTCCGCTGTTTGCTGCCTCGGTGCAATTGGTATTCCTTTTCGATGAAGACGAATGAAATTGTGCATAGTGCGTGTTGCAATAACAATTTGAATTTGGTGCTCCTGTTTCATTTGAGGCATCCTATGGTGCAAAAGTAGTTTTTTTTGTGTATAAAAAATAACAATATTTTTTATTTTAAAGGCATTCATTAAGATAACGTGATGACAACAACAACAACAATTATAATGGTAATAATAATAATAATAATAATAATAATTTATAATAACAAGAATTAGAATGAGAATAATATAAAAATACACAAAAAAATTTAATTTTTTTTAGATTTTCTAATTTTTTCTATTTTTTTAGTTCTTTTTTAATTTTTTTTCCAATTTCTTCCAGTTCCTTCTAGTTTCTTCTAACATCCAGCTCTTTTTTTCCAGTCCTAAAGAACATGCTCTAAGTCAGTCCATCATAGTCCACACAATTGTGTTGTCTTCACAATGCCCCTCCATGATTTTGACTAGAGCATCTCTCTTGGACGATGATTGGCAACAACAATTTGAGCAGGGATTGCTCTTCAAGCGCAAAGGGACGATTAGAGCAAAGGGATGATTAGTATAGGTTCCCTCAGTCAAGCCTCTCCATTCTCACTTATAAAGTTTGCTATCGAATGAGACAAGATTTTGACACTAAGTGCTGATGATAGCTAACATTTACACCATTCTACACAATCACAAACAAAGCTTCATTAAACCTTGCTACATTGCTTTGATCTAATTCATATGGATAGTGGCTCCATGCATCAATTTATACTTGAAGTTGTGATGTCATATTTGCACCCTTTTATCCAATGCTCTACTGCTATATTTAGAGTTGCTGATTATATATTGTCTTCCTACCACCGATATGTACACTTCCGGACATACAAAGACACTATTGCCTAGGTTTAGCCTTGAGCACAAGGCTGATTTTGAAGGAGGGGATAATGATAGGGTACCCAGTGTGCAGCACACAAGAGACTTTAATTATTTGAGTTTATGTTATTAATATTTATTTAGTAGAGTCAGATAGGGTCATTTGTTTATTGCATCAAATGTTCTATTTTAAATATTTTTAGTTACTGAGGTGGAAAGTAATGTGTAAGTGGGACTAAATTCTAGGAAAAATTACTAAGTAATGTGTTAGTGGGCCTAAATTCTAGGGATTGGTAGTTAATTGGTCTCTATAAAATTGAGGTGCATTATCTGTAAAAGTCTGCGTACACACACCCTCCCCACCCTACTGTAGTGGGATTCAACTGGGATGTTGTTGTTGTTGTTGTTGTATCTGTAAAAGTCATCCATAAACTAATTCAGTAATTTATCATTGGAGATTCTCCTAGGGCTTTATTAGATATGAGTTTAAGATTTTCCTCCATCTTTATTATATTATGGAATTAGAATTTGATTTCATAATTTGATAATGATTTTCCTTCCTTAATTCGCCTTGCCTATCTTGAGTTACATCAGATGCATTGTGCAGGTCTTGAACAAGATTGATCTTCCTTGTGCTGAACCAAGCCGCGTTTCACAAGAAATAGAAGAGGTTGGTATGGATTATATGCAAATATGGAGGGTGTAAGGCTTTTATTTAAAATTAAAATCAATTGAAAAGTTATGAGCAGGAATAAGGCTTTTATTTAAACCATTGTTGCCGAAGATAAAAAATTATAAAGCTTAATTATGCTATGTTCATGTGTGACATTGCTTTCTTCATGTAAGGATATTGGTCATGAAGTAATAAATAAGATATTGAACCGGCTTAGCTATTTTTCATTCTCAGATTGTTGGGTTGGACTGTAGCAATGCAATCCTATGCTCTGCAAAGGTTAGTTCTATTTTCTTGTTTTGCCATTATTTATATCTGCTTAGAGAAAACATGTGATATTCCATTCCACGAAGAGAGGGATGAAACTGACATATCATAGTATGGGATAATATTGAAACGCGAATGCATTTCTCTCATTCTCTTCCCAATCTTTTGTGTTTTGTGTATATGTGGGGTAGGTTCCAACTTCCAAGCTAGCTTCTCATGATTGGGTCCTTTTTTGACAATTTATATATTTATCTAGGAAGGAATTGGCATTATTGAAATACTAAACGCGATTGTTCAAAAGATTCCAGCACCTCAGAATACCGCAGGAAAGCCTTTGAGGGCACTAATTTTTGATAGGTATGTGATTTAGGTACCACATACTAGTCATTTGCATAATAGTATGTTCCATAGCTTAGCATCGGAATTCATAATAGTATGTTTATTTTGTAAAGCATTAAAATTAAAGATTAGAGAATGCTATTAGTTTAGAATTGTTTGGGATGTTGTTGGCCAAATTCGAAACCTCCCGATCACGAAGCAGCTTCTGATACTTGTCACCAATAAGCCACACACAGAGTTATGAGTTTTGGTGATTTCCAGCAAGCATGAGAACCACAAGACCCAAACCCATAGCAGAAGTTTTGAGGTACCATAGCTTTGATTTTCCTCCCTACGAGGGAACCTATGATCCCTTCAGCTGGATCCGCCAAGTAGAATCTTATTTTGCAAGGCAGCATGCCAACAAACACCCACTGCGGGTTGGTTGGCCACAGCCACCCTCACAATGTCTGGCAACGCGGAACTGTGGGTTCATTTTACTACAAGGCAAACTTCCAAACATGACAGAGGAAACAAACACCCATTGTTACTTGCATTTTGGACCTCCCTCAGTGTGTCTACCTGTTGTCGAATTAGCAAACTTGAAGCAGCAAAGCCACAAGCTTGAGGAGTACGACCAGGAGTTTCAACAACACTTAGCTCAAGCAGCCTTGGTTTCCATTGCCAACCAATTCCTTCTATATACCACGAGCCGCGACGAGCATATCGAACTGGACATAGAGTATTAACAGCCATCTAACCTCTCCCTTGTCATGTGCTGGCATGCAAAGCTGGTCGAATAGCCCAAATACTGCCTGCTCTCTGCTGCAGCTGGGGGTTTCAAATTCGACCACACAAACACGCTCCTCCAAATAGTCAATTAGACCGGCAGTCTCCCTTGGACGTTGCCTCTCAGAACCAGTACACCACCACCAATAGGATTTTGAAAGAACTCTCAGTTTCATCCTCTTTTGGATGAGAACGTTGCATTCGAGCGTCTCTCTCTAAATGTGGATGTCACTGTTCACTGTCGATTTCCTTCGCATTCGTGCACTTCGATTTCCTTTTATTTTTGTATGGATTTTTCAGGGATCTTGATTGACTTTGTATCCTCAATCTTTTGACACGACTAGATTTCAAATTAAACATGCCATTAACGAGAGAAATCTGCAAGTCTTCGGTGTTAAAACTGTTCACCTTCAACACGGATTTCTAATGCGATGGACATTGGACAAGGCTTCTCTTGCGATGAACATTGGATGCATCTGACTGTTTTGGATGATTCTGGCCATGGGGAAGGGAAATATGTTATAGCAAGATTATGGCTATGAGAATCAATTCGACTCTGATGAAGAATAGCAAGAACAGAGAGTCAGAGAATGATTGAGAAGACGAGGAGAGAAATAGAGAGAGAAAGAAAGAGAGAAATTGATTTGGGGAAATTTCATTGTATATTTCTTGAATGAAGATTACAGCTCTAGATACATATATACACTTACCAACACCTTAACAACTGCCTAAGAACTTACTAACTACTTCTTACTATATCATTGCTCCCTCCTTCAAGAGACTTGCCCTCAAGTCCCAGTTTTGAAAATCATCAACTGGTTTCATCCTATATCCGAAGCCCTTCACAATGGAACCAAGTTGGCATATGAAGTTGCTGGTGTGGGAAGCTTTCTAGATTTTTGTCCTTGGGACCGAACTGGGATATTGACTTGGACAGATTGTTGCTTGTATGGCTTTTGTGTCCTTCTGTCAAGGGTGGGTTCTGGGGAAGTAGAATACCTGGGTCAATCACTTTTCTTTAAGGATGCAGTTTTGTGGGATCTTTAAAAACCATACTGTAATCCTTCTTTAGAGCTTCATACCCTAAACTTGAATCATCCTTGTGTTTTCACAGCACTGTACCGTGCTAGGCATCATCTTCCCTTTTCCTGTGAAGAATTGTAAGTAGCAAAACTGGATGGAGTTGTTAAATAACTTTGTAGCTGGTATTTCTTTTACAACCCTCATTCTCTCATTTACCATTCCTTTCACTAGGCCAATTGCTCCTTCCAATTCAAACTTCATAATCATTTCTTTGAAGTTCCAACCAACTGGACCCAATGTCTCCAACCACTGTATATCATAGCTGCTGAAAGGAATCAACAAAACATCTGTGATGCCTCTGTCAAGGAAACATCTGTCTCTAGGACCAAACATGCTTCTGTAGAAAGGTAGCTCTGTTAGTTTTTCAAAGATTACTCTGGAAGCTTTCTTCAAAACTTCAAACTCTTCATCCAAGCCAATGTGTTCCCTATGTTCACAACAATGTATCACACTGGAATTCTCTGCGTCTATTTCTGAATACAATTGCTACAAAAAAACTGGATGGAATTATTGACACATTTGCTGCTGATGTTCCCTCCACCATCTTCATAACATCTGGGGTGAATTCCATGTCCTGCATTTCCCATGTGAACTGATCATAAGCATTTTGACAGGACATTTTATTATCATTTGCCATTGTGACTGCTTGGGTAGGCATCTGCTCACAATCCTGACTCTTTGCAGTGCTCAACTTCAGGAAGATATGGATGCTTCTTTCTGGATTAGCCAATGTATAATGGGTCTCTTACCACCCATGCTCATCACTCTCATGGTCTGATAGTTGTGGCTTTGAGTAAGGGCTTGAACTGAACTATAGGCATCAGAATCTTCATTCCTTTTGCTTGGACCAGATTGATCCTTTATGCATCCAATCATCCCATCTGGTTCACTTTGATTGGTTACCTCTGTAGGCACCTCAAAACCAACAGTAACTGTGATTGAGTTTAGGGAATCAACAACATCCTCCTGCTCATTCAAGAACATTTCTTCTGCAGGTATTTCAATGATTCCTCCTTCAGTCTTAGAGGAATAATTTGGATTTTCACCTCTCTGGCTTTTTCTTTCAGCCTAGCAAAATCAATAGCTTGTGCTATCCAGTAGGTTTGAAGGTTTTGACAAACAATTTAACACTTGGTTTCAGCCCCTCAATAAAACAATCAAGAATATGGGAATTAGGTAGGTAGTGGCTATGCTGAACCAAATCAGACCTCAAATCTTCAAATTCATCAATGTAGGATTCAAGATATCCCTTCTGTTCTAGTTTCTTAAATTGTTCTACAACACCATACACATTATCATCGCTGAATTTGGCACTTAAATCATTGATGAATTCATGCCGTGAAACATACTTTCTAAATGCCCTATAGCTTGTCACCCAATTCTTAGCTTTATCACTCATATACAGGCTAGCAATATCTTTCCAATGATCATCAAGAATATTATAGTGTGAAAAGTACTTATGGTCTGTTGCGTTCAACTTTTTTTTCCAGCTTATTGCTTATTCTTATTAAAATTAGATCAAAATCTGATTAGGTCCAATAAGATTGGATCAGGAACACATCTAAATATAACTACAATCATATCAATCCAGATCAATTCAGATTAGACTAGATCGGATCTATCAGACCCAAGGTAGTCAAACTCTAGATTCTACGTAGGATCGATAAGCATAATGAAGATCGTAACATCGTAAGATCGTGACTCGGATCGTAAGATCCTACTATATATATATATATATATGTTTAATGTTTTAATTTAATTTTTATAAAACATAACACAAGGAGCAGAAGCAGAAGTAAGGGTCCCAAGTCGTGACAGAGGACTAGATGTCGCACAAGCAGAAAAAAAAGCCCAGTTGCAATTAGAAGTATATTGGCAGTAGGAGTCTCGATTTCCAAATATATAGAAGAAGATAAGCTATTTACGCTGGTTTCCAATTGAAATTGGGAATAAATAAAAGAAGATGCGCTGGTTTCCCATTAAAATTGGGAGTCGGGACAGACGCGGCTTTCCAATTGCAATTCCCGACAACTTCAAATTGCGATTGGAAGAAGATTTTGAAGCGACACTGTTTGGGCTTCTCACGATCGGCGATTGTAGGCGATCCTGCGTTTTCACGAGCCGAATCGCCGATCCAGACGATCCTATTGGATTTCGCGATTCTGCATCCGTCTCGGATCGGGAAGCTTCCCACGATCCTCAGACTCGTAGACTCGTACGAGTCAACTCGCGAGTTTGACTACCATGATCAGACCAGATCAAATTTAATCAAACCAGATCAAATCTAATCAGATTAGGAAAACGGAACACAACCTTACAAGCCTTGCCAATCCAGATTCTCAACTTGCTGCCATCAAAGCTGGGCAATCTAGCATAAGGTGTCATCTGACTAGAGTCGATCCCTACACACACACTACTGTCCTGTGACAACGCCATATTTGCGCCATCGCTATCGCTATCACCATATGATATTGGCCCAATCGCCATGCTCCATGACAACGTTGACTGTGAGATGAGCCGTTCTAGGATCAAGGTGAAGACAAAGCTGCTCTACAACATAGGTAATGTCCAGGTGTGTGAACGTGAGGTAGTGGAGAGCACCAACTAAAGATCTGTAGAGAGTTGGATGTGAAACAGGCTGTCCAGATCTTGCGGCCAACTTCCCTCTGGTATCAACCGGAGTAGAGATTGGTTTGTAGTTTGTCATGCCAGCTTGCTCAAGAATCTCATGTGTGAACTGTGTCTGATGGTAGAAAAAGGCCTTAAGCTGTGCGTTGGACATTGACCTCGAGAAAGAAGTGAAGATCCCCCATGTCACTCATAGCAAACTTCCCTTTAAGTTTTTGAATGAGCATGTCAAGGAGTGTAGATTGAGAAGCAGTGAGGACAATGTCATCCACATAGAGGAGCAGGTATGCTATGTTTGTGCCATGCTGATAGACAAAGAGGGAGCAAAAAATTGCTGCTGGGTACCCTCAGTTTTGTGATAAGAACTCGCAGGTCCCATTATTTTTCAAAATGTACTCCGGGGTACCTTAAAATTTACGAAAAGTTACTCCGGGGTGACAATCCGTCACTCTCTCCGTCAATTCCCATTTGCCGTTAACCTTTTCTTCTTCTTCACCATCATGCGGCCATCTTCTTCCTCTTGTTTCTTTTCTTCTTTCTTCATCTTCTTTCTTCTTCTTTTTCTTCTTCTTCTTCTTCTTCTTCTTTTTCTTTCTTCTTTCTTCTTCTTCTCCTCCTCCTCCTCCTCCTCTTTCTCCTTTGCCTTGCCTTCGGATCAGATCCAACGCCTACTTTATTTCTTCTTCTATTTTTTGTTTTGAATTATTTTTTCTTCTTCTATTATAATTATTATTTGTTATTAATTGTTATAATTATTATAAAGAAATTAATTAGTAGTTTTACTATTCTAATTTTCCATAAAAATAGCAGTACTATTATTATTACTTCATATTTATTACATTCGATTCTTATTCTATCATTATTATTATTAATTTTATTTACTATTATTAAAAACTAATTATTAGTTTTACTCTTCTTTTTTTAAAAAAATAACAATAATTGTTATTTAGAAAAATAGCACTTCTTATAAAGTACTTTATTATTACTTTGTATTAATTATTATCTATTTCTTATTATTTTCTTTTTCTTCTATTGTTGTTATTTATTATTATTATTATTATTATTATTATTATTAAAAATTAACTAGTAGTTTTATTACTTTATTTTTAAGAAAATAAAACTAATTATTATTTATAAAAATAGTACTCCCTCCGTCCCCTTGTATTTGTCCACTTTCATTTTTACACACCATCCAATGCACTTCTTTAATCCATTTTATCTTGTAATTTGTATATTAAAAAATTATAAAAATTATATATTAATAATCTATATGTTAAGACAAATCAAACAAGATTACACATGACTATATTTAGGCTTACACATTGAGAGAATTTGATGAGTCAAAGTGCTTAGATGAACAGTTCCAAAAGTCAAATGTGGACAAATACATGGGGACGGAGGGAGTACTTATTATTTAAAATAACACTTATTATTATTATTATTATAAAAAAATTATTAGTAGTTTTACTACTCAAATTTTTTTGACATTTGATGTTGTCTTTCGCATTAGTCATGCAGTAGCCATCGGCAACCCTCGTCAGTAGTAGTGAATCCCGAAAACGAGAGGACCTGAAATGAGAATAAGACGAGCAAGTGTCTCTATATTTTTTTAAAGATAATTTGAAATGATAAAAATAGTTTTAATTTCATATTATTATTATTATTATTATTATTATTATTATTATGAATTTGGACGTATACTTTATAACCAAGTGAATAAATAATCTTAATTTTATAAACTATACATAAATATATTACTAAAACTAATTTTCAATTAAAGCTTTAAAATATTTTAAGTTTTGTTAACGCAAGTGAATATTGAAAAAAAGTTAATGGGGGCACACACAAATTTTTTTATGGGGCCTTAGTAAAACTACTATTTAAATAAAATAATAAATATATAAATAAATAATGATAATAATAATAACAAATACTTACAAATAATAAAATAATACTCCATAATATCTAGCAGCAACAATAATAATAATAATAATAATAACAACAACAATAATAATACAAGAAGAAGAAAAAGAAAAAAATAGAAGAAGAAAAAAAGGGAAGGCTGGATGGGATTGGAGGGTGTAGAAGGAGGAGGAGAAGAAAAAGAAAAAAAATAAAAGAAGGAAGGATGAAACACGGTGAAGGAGAAGAAAAAGTTAACGGTAAATGGGAATTGACGGAGAGAGTGACGGATTGTCACCCCGGAGTAACTTTTCATAAATTTTAAGGTACCCCGAAGTACATTTTGAAAAACAATGGGACCTGCGAGTTCTTATCACAAAACTGAGGGTACCCAGCAGCAATTTTTTGAAGAGGGAGGTATCAAACTGAAGATACCCAGAGCGAGCAGCCTGTTTTAATCCATAGAGAGCTTTGATAAGCTTACAAACATAGTGTGGGCGAGTGGGATCCTGAAAACTGGACGGTTGGCTGGCATAGACTGTCTCGCATACATAGTTATGAATTGCGAGTGGTGAGTGGCGAGCGAGATGACTTTTTTTGCGGCGAGTGGCGAGTGGCGGACGATCAAATGGAGTAAAAATAAAAAGCGAATATAAATAAATAAATATACACACACACCCACACACACACATATTTATATATATAATGCATGGCATATCAAAAAGTCTTAAACAGTAAATTGAAAGAATAATACACAAATTGAAAATATAGTGGTAACTATTAGACTAAAGAAATTGTAACTATTATATTAATGAATTGAATAATACACAAATTTTAAAAAAGAATTAAGAATAATATCCTTAATGACCTGATGCTTCGAAGTTGCAACTCTGGGAAGGAGAGATGCTAGGAACCTGCGAGTTCAGAGAGTGGGAGCAGAGTCGAAGTTGGGAAGCTGGAATGGTGAACCGATGGTTGATTGGAAGAGAGGATCGGCGAAGAAGACAGAAGAGTGGAAGGGAATACGATCGATAGGTAATGGATCAAATCATTTAATTACAAACGGGCTTAAGCCCAATTTAATTAATCCATTCGATTGTTAATGATCAACAACGAAAAAAACTTGCACATATCTGTATGGCAAGAATTGCGCTCGCCAAACGCCATAAGACGCAACGAGAATGGCGAACGCCTTTCATCGCCTCAAGGACATCGCTATGCACAGCCTAATCCAAGCGTTAGAGCCTCGCCACAACACCATAACTGCCATAGGCAAGCATGGCGCTCGCCATTCATAACTATGCTCACTTAGAATGCCATGTAGGAAAGCATTCTTGACATCCAATTGATGAATGGGCTAGCCAAGACTAAGCACAGTCCGGATAGTAACCAGTTTAACCACCGGGCTAAATGTCTCATCATAGTCCACTTCAAAGCGCTGGTTAAATCCACGGACCAGCCAACGGGTTTTGTACCTGGACAGTTCACCTGTAAATCCAAGTTTATGACGAAAAAACCATTTTCTAGAAATAACATTTTGGCTAGGGTGAGGTGGTACTAATTCCCATGTTTTATTATTAATCAAATCATTGTATTCTTCATACATAGCAGCATGCCAATTTGGATCTTTAAGCGCACTACGGTATGTGGGTGGGAGAGGGGAGATGGTGGCTGTTGTATGGAGATTTAGGATTTGTCTCAGATGGGATATGCCAACTTTGGAGCGGGTGACCATAGGGTGATTGTTTGGGTTGTGTGGGGGTTGAGGTGGGGAAGAGGGAGGAGAAGGTTTGGTGGATGAGGTAGGGGAGGCCCAAGGAGTAGGTGAGGCTGAGGGAGTGGGGGAGGGAAGGAAACCTCAGGGGGTTGGGTGGTCGAGAGGGATGAGGGGAGGGGATTCGTATGTGGGGTTGTCAAGGGGGAGGTGGTGAGAGGTGGAGTGATGGTATTGAGGCAGCAATGGTGGGGGTATGCCATCCTCCGCCGAGTCGAGGAAAGAAAGTTCTTGTTGGGAGAGAGTGAGGGTATGGGAAAACAGACTCATCGAATGTGACATGGCGGGAAGTGATGATTTTATGAGTTGTGAGATTAAGACATCAATACCCACGTTGGTTAGAAAGATAACCGAGGAAGATGCACCGGGATGAGCACGGGGCGAGCTTATGAGGGGCTGTGGCTTAGAGGTTTGGATAGCTGAGACAACCAAAAACACGAAGGTGGGTGTATGTAGGAGGGGTATCATAGAGGGCTTCATGGGTGGTTTTATTTTGTAATGTGGTGGTGGGGAGAAGGTTGAAAATATGGGTTGTCAATATGTAGGGCTTCGACCCAGAGTGGGGGTGGGAGGTTTGCTTGAAAGAGTAAGGTGCAAATGGTGTTATTTATGGTACGAATAGTACGCTCAACCCGGCCATTTTGTTGACTCGTATGGGGGCAAGAGAAGTGGAAGAGCATACCCTTAGCAGTCAGCAAGAGGTGTATTTTTATATTCTGTACCATTATCACATTGAATAGCTTTAACAGTGGTGTGAAATTAGGTTTAGACATAGATAAAAAATTTTGTAAGGACAGAATAAACATTAGATTTGTGACGTAATGGAAACACCCATAAATAATGAGAAAAATTATCTAATTATAACATATAATGTTTAAACCCCATAACACTGGGAACATGAGATTGCCATAAGTCTGCATGTAATAACTGAAACGGAAAAGTAGAAATACGAGAAGATAAAGAAAATGGGCGAAGAACATGTTTTCCCATCGCATAAACTAAGTAATTTATTCTGATTAAACTGAGATAGGGGGGTGGGGAACTCCCCGAAGGACAACCTGGCTAGGATGTCCAAGGTGGTGATGCCACATTTGGAAATCAGTGGTGGAGAGATGAGCTTGGGCAGGTGTTAGAAGCATAGGATAGAGGATGTCAGCACTACTGGACCAATGAATCACATGTATGGGTAAATTGCCGGACAGAGATAAGATTATGAGTGATGTGTGGGGAGACAAGGACATGTTTAGGAAAAAGGGTGTGTTTGGTGTTTACGGTGCAGGAACCAGATGCTGTAGTACGTACTTTAGATCTGATAGAATTTAAGATGGGGTATGGACAACTAGATTGGGTAATAAGACACTTGAGTGGAACCACATTAAAAAATTGAATTCAATCTATTAGTTAGTTTAACTCAAGAGCTTATATACCGGATTATTTTACTCTTGGACTTCCAATGTGGGATGCACTCTAACACTTCCCCTCAAGTGGACAACCGGGCCATTTTGAATTTAACCGGTTGACCACTTGCAAATGAACTCCCATTCTCTTGATTTTTTTTGAGCGCCAACACCTAAAGGACCAGGAGCCGCTGGGTATGGACTTCCGAACAAGCAATCGTGTTAAACGGGCCACAGGCCGTTGGATACATACTCCATACGGACAACTGGGCTACAGACTAATGGGCTGCTAGGAGTGAACGCCTAGACGGACACCTTGACAAACGAGGTGGGCCAAAACCTGCTCCGATACCATGATAGAATTTAAGATGGGGTATGTACAACTAGATTGGGTAATAAGACACTTGAGTGGAACCACATTAAAAAATTGAATTCAATCGATTAGTTAGTTTAACTCAAAAGCTTATATACAGGATTATTTTACTCTTGGACTTCCAATGTGGGATGCACTCTAACAAGATCCATTACCAGCTGTTATATGTGTAGGAGAACACAAACTTTGAGAGAAAAAATGAGAAAGAGTCCCTGGGTCAGAGGCAATGTGGTGAGAGGTGTCGGTGTCCATGAGCCAAGATGGTTCGCGTGGTGTCAGGGTGTCAAAGTAATGGGCTAAGGCTGTTGGTGTTTGGTAAGAGGAGGGCAGGTGGGATGTAAAGGGTGGGTGTGGGAGCTTGCGGGTTGGGTGAGTAAGGGTGGGGTAGGTGTGGGTATGGGATGGGTGGGTAAGCGGGTTGCTGGATGGGTGGGTAGACGGGTTGGGTATAATATGCATGGGCCGGGTAAAGGTGAGAGTTGGGCCTAGGGCCCAACAGGCCAGGGTAAGGTGACTGCCAGGGTGCTCTGCCGTTGGGCGATCTTTGATTCGAATCAGGGCTTCCGCGATCACTAAGTAATTTATTCAGATTAATTGCCAGATACACACACACACACACATAATGCACGAGATGCATTCTTATTTCTTTGATTAGATCACATTCTCACTTGATCCAAAATCTATATATATGTGTGTGTGTGTGTGTGTGTGTGTGTATATATATATATATAATACTTCAAAAAAGATTTGGCCCCCCTATATTATTGGGCCTGGTCCAGTCAGGCTGCTTGGCCCTGATTACTGGCTAAAATTGATGCTAATATGACTAGGGAAGGTGAAGCAGAATCTGCACCCGAAGTGTCCGATAAAATGCCTGAGAGAGAAACTGTAGCAAAAAATTCTTTTGGATAGGACTCATACTCATAGTGTAAATGTTGCTTATAGCTCATTCCCATAGGGAGGTTAACTTTGAAGGCCATAAAATGTTCCTTGGACACATCGACATCCACAAGGACTCTATAAAACCCAATCTTGTCTTTTGGCTCGGTCACCTTGTCTGAAACACTATGTGTTCCAATCCTAGGTGAATTCGGTCTTCAACAATTCGTAGGTGAATTCGGAAGTTGAACCCATTTAGGAGCATACTTAAATTTTTCAAATCTGAACATTAAGCCAAAGTGGAGTAACTGTAGTAAGAGTGACTTACCACACAACATATACGTGCTTTTCCCCAGTACAATCCTTCTATCATCATCACTATCAAAACATAAGATCACTCAACCTTGATGGTAAGCTGGCTACACGTCACAGCCCTTGAATACATGAGATTTTCAATAGCTATTAGTCCTGTAATCTTGGTGTTGCAAGACATTTGGCCAGCGTTGATTTCGATGCAAAGTGCTAGCTAATACAATGAGAAAGGAAGCTGCCAAGGCAAGGGAGGAGGCATAGAAGGATGACTTCATTCTAAGGACACAAATGAAACAGAAGAAGTAATGCCATTGCTGGATGGCGGAGCAAGTCATCGTCTTCGACTCTTCAAAGAAAGCTTCATTTCGGATGCCATACTTCTTGAATTTCATGCCTTCATTCATATCTCTATTAGGTCCAAATAGACTAGCAAATAAAAGTTTTCATTTGTGCTTTCCCTCTCTTTGACGCGTTTCATTGTTCACCTTGGGACACTAAATTTCCCTCTCTTTCTGCAATTCTGCATCACAATGAGCTTGCAGCTCTTCTGAGTTCAGTTCTCTGGAGAAGGCTGAGCTGCTTTCCATGCCGCAGACAGTCGTCGGAACTCGGAACAAGTTGCCGGACCTCCAGTGAAGAACCAGCCTGCACACTGCCCTTCTTTGACTCACTTCCCGGCACCAACCATATTTTATTTGAGGTACCATAATTCTTCGTTTTTGAAAGACCCTTCCCATGGGCCTATTCAGTAGCCTTAAGTGAGCAGTCCAAGATAGAGCAAGCTCATCTAGTGTTCATCGCTGGGAAGAAGATGAACTATAACCCATTTCTGAAAAATGCAAAGAAGGCCAAATATGATCAATGAAATTGAAATTAAAGACCAAAATCTTGTTCCCCAAACCAAGGTAACTCAGGAACATAAAAAATCACGATCAAATGCTGCAAAATGTGAGGTGAAGAACTGGTTCAAATCTGTGTTGTGGATTAACAGAAACCACTGCCAGGACCATCAGATTTCTCTCGAAAGGCAAGATAAAATTTAATTCTAATCGCGGAATAGAAAGAGGAGAAAGAATTGATTCAGATCCATATGAAGTTCATGACTAAAATAAAAAAATCATCAAAAAGCACAGGAGAAATCACCCTAAATAGGACTAAAACATAAAAAGAGTACCAAAATAGGAGTTCCATGTTTTTATTCCCGAAATATAGGACTTCACACTGGGGTAATGTGGTGGTAATGTGTCACTCTACATGTGCACATTACTATACTTTTTGGTAATGTACATGACCATGTTTAGTAATGTAAATGCATTTTAACTCCTATTTCGAGAATAAAAACATGGAAGTCCTATTTTGGTATATTTTCAATGTTTTTCTCCTACTTTTATCTTTTTCCCAAAGCATAGGGGGTCTAAACACTCTAAATAGGGGTTTTCCGCTTGGAAAGAGATTTTTTGTGTGGAGATTTTTGCATTAATATGCAATGCAAATTTTCAATCTATTGGAAAATTTGGGTACACAACAAGATTTTTCTGTGGAGATTTTTGCATTAATTCTAATCCTGCCTTTCCAATTTGTATAGAATAATCCCATCTTTCAACTTTGTAGTGTTTTTTAGTTCCTACTCTTATTTACGCATCATTGATATTCAAATATCACTTGCCATGAGTTAAGATAGGAGTTTAGATTGACTATTTTATGCAAATTTTCCTTCTTTAATTGATGATCAGAGTTCACCCTTTTTGAAAATTGAAAAATGGAAAACAAAAAACATTTTTATCAAATCTGTTTTCCAAATTCAAAAATAAAAATTAATAATAGAGGATCCACTTCCGGTTACTACGTACTATGTATCTATTAGTGGAAACTCTGTATAGTGGAGAATCAAGAAGCGTAATGTTCTCT
This sequence comes from Cuscuta campestris, assembly GCA_900332095.2. Taxonomy (NCBI): domain Eukaryota; kingdom Viridiplantae; phylum Streptophyta; class Magnoliopsida; order Solanales; family Convolvulaceae; genus Cuscuta; species Cuscuta campestris. Next base: position 181,485 of record OOIL02000451.1, on the reverse strand, counting down.
TAATATAAGTACAAATGCAGAATATTGAGCTATAGGGCTATGACACAAGCTGAAAGTGAAATAATCTGGTGTGAAATAATTGTTGTGTGAAATAATTTGAATAGGCCTTTTATTGAATAAAACTATGTCATAATCACCACCTTTTTCACCTCTCTATACTTTCCACCAACATTCTATCAGAACAGTTGCCATAACCACCTCACCGTTAAACAATATTCCACCTCTGCCACCACAATTATTTATTTATGGATGCTTTGTTTTGTTCTATTGTTGCTATGAATTAGTATCATTATTATTATTCTAATGATTTTTAATATTTTTAATATTATTATTGATATTATTATTATTATTATTGTATTTCTTTTATATTACAATTGTAGGAAATAAATTTGTTTTTTATTTTTATGTTTTTTCTAAAAGTAAATAATCAAGAAAATATGTTTTTTATGACTCTCTGCTAGACATTGAAAATGAGTCGTTTTCCTATTAAACACCTTCTGGAAAAAGACTTTGAATTTACAATTGGATCCCAAGAGAATAAAGAGCAGCTTCTCACACTCAGGCTCTCTTCTTTTGGGTTGGAATTTAAGAGTTGGATGTTCGAAGAAACTGAAGGAGTTGGAAAAAACTGGAAAGAGTTGGAAAATGTTGGAAGAATTAAAGTGTTAAAAAGTCACTCAATTAAATGATCACCCAAATAAATATGTAAGAAAACTTTAATGTTGGATAAGAAAGAGTTCATACTTGTCTGTGTTTGATGTGGTATGATATATATTAGGATATATAATGTTATTATATATTCATCATATATAAGTGCATTTTTAAGTCGTTGTTGGAAGAAACTGGAAGGATTTGGAAAAAGTTGGAAGTTAAATTTTCCAACCAAAAAGAGCAAGGCCTCAATGGTATTTAGTATATGAAAATGCTACATTCAAGCGTACTCCATATCTTTCAATTTCTCTTGAGTCTTGACACTTCATTTTAATGGGTACTATATATTTCCACTAATTTTTTCCAAATATCTTACCGTAGTTATTATGATCCATACCGAGGTGTTATTGTTTACTTCCGAGTCATTGATGGGACTATTAAAAAAGGAGACACAATACTCTTCATGGCCAGTGGGAAGGTAAAGTGTTTATGGCAAGCTATATTGTCTTTATTGCTATCAAGTATATTTACTATGTACAATTAACATCTTTTTCTTTTAAACAAGTTTCATGTGTTTAAACTCAAAGCATCTGGCAAATGATATTGTTTTGATTGCTATTCTTTATATGACATTATAATTAATATCATCTTTTTGTTTTAAAGGATGTAGCTTCAAATTTTTAATACTCCCTGAAATGATGCCAATCTGCTTTGTGATTACCTCATTACCTCATGCTTTTATCACTTGTCATGATGACATCATCATGTATGCTAAAATGATGTCATTGTATTATTGCTATAAATAAGGTGCTGTACAAATAAGTTAAAATGGTGAATAATACTTCATAAATATACATTCCCATGGTATCAGAGGCATCTGATTTGAATTCTAAAGTTTCTGCCTATATTAGTCTTTGATAGGTGAAAAACCATAAAATTTATGATTCAGGCACCCGTGACTGATTCATCAAAACCTTACCTACCATCTAGCTCGCCTTCTGAGAGAGACTACTTGTTGAGAAACTCGCTGCCATCACATCATCAGAAGCTAGTCAATTGAAGGAACACAATCACGATGTTTTGAAGATCTACTCATATTTGCTCATTCGTGTTGACATTGCCTACAACCCTTGACCTTCTGTTGAGCCTAGTCGTACTTCTTTGGCTATAAGTTAATATGGTGAATAATACTTCATAAATATACATTCACATGCTATCAGAGGCATCTGATTTGAATTCTAAAGTTTCTGCCTTTATTAGTCTTTGATAGGTGAAAAGCCATTAAATTATGATTCAGGCACCCGTGACGCTGATTCATCAAAACCTTACCTACCATCTAGCTCGCCTTCTGAGAGAGAGTACTCGCTGAGAAACTCCCTGCCATCACACCATCCCAATCTAGTCAATTGAAGGAACACAATCACGATGTTGTGAAGATCTATTCATATTTGCTCATTCGTGTTGAGATTGCCTACACCCTCTGACCTTCTCCTGTTGAGCCTAATCGTACTTCTTTGGCTGTCTTGACCACTCATGCACCATGCACCACCTTTGAACACGGCTTCACACAATATTCTTTTTGGGACATTCCATCTCTGTTTGACAGCTTTAATGTTTCCTATTTTCTACAATTGCAACCGTTCCGACCATTACTACTAACCAACATTAACAAACCCAGTATAATCCCAACACCATTGGGGTGTCCGGGTCAAGATGTATGCATGGTTGTTTTCGTTAGACCCTTGATGCATTGCTGCATTTTTGCCTGAAACCTCATGGAAAGTACGAAGAAAGGAAGTTTAATGTGTCATTTTGATTTAGTTCGTTATTTTGGTGAAGTTAAAACATTGTCAATGACTCTCTTAGCTCCATTAGTAATGGACGGAGACCATTACTACTAACCATCTTTATAAAACTCGAACTATCAAATGTATCGATCATTCACTGTTTTAGTAGAAATCTGGTGTAAAGGGCAAGGTAAACACGATCACTTAACTAAAGAAGCCATTCAAGTTGAAAGAAGAAAACTCTTTGGAAATCAGTGATGCTTTTTTTTAATGTCCTATGGCAATCCATGGATCCTTAACTTTTTCCTATACCCGCAACCACGGATGAAAAAATCGCGGCAAAATTTTGTTAATTCGTGCTTCCGTGAAGGCCGAGATCCATAATTGTTTTTTCGTTAAGTTTTGTTTCCCATGATCTTTTGTCTCAAGATGTTCTGAGCATCGGAGACGCAATTTTGGTCCGCACAATCCAAAAAGGAAGCATCGAATCTTCATAAATCATAAGCAAGTTTACACCTTTCTGTTTCTTCTATAGGCATTCTTGCATTCATTATCTTGGTTATGTTGCTAGGCTGATGTAAGTGGTGCATTCAACAGTCAATTCTCGCTACTCTTACCCTCCACCAAGCCAATACCCTTCCTCGCATACTATTACCCATGGCCTCATTATCACACAACTAGCCAATGTAGCTACTGGATTGGAATGCATGGAAGCTCTTTGAGCATTTGCGGGAGCCCAGAATTTGAACTAACCCCTACCTAAGTGTCTGCCTCTCACCTCATTATTGATAATATGGGAAATGGTAGAATGAATGTAATGGTATAACACAAACAGCAAAGAGCTAGTTGGTCACGACTCAAGGAGCAAGCAACAATAACAACCCAATTGGATCCCATGAAAGTAGGGAAAGCTACCCTTTAACCAAAGGCGCCTACCCAAGTACTTTGTCTAATTACTTCATTCCAATACTTCCTAGGTGGACCCCTTCCCCTACTCCCCCACCAACGTAAGCCTCTCGCACCTCCGCATTTAGGTGTCAACATTCCGCTGTCTCACATGCCTAAGCCACCTCAATCTAGTTTCCAGCGACTAATCTTCCACAGGAGCCATGCCTACCCTTCCTCGGATAACCTTGTTCGGAATCCTATCCAACCTTGTCTTGCCCACACATTCAGTGTAACATTCGCATCTTGGCAGCATGCAGTCGACAAGCGTGGGCAATACTTCACTGGAATCTCATTCGGCCCCAATGCTCTTCCACTATGCATTCCTCGGATGCCCCAAGCCACCTTGTCCACACTAATGCATCGGCAATACCCAAAGTCTTGAAGCGCATCAGACTGCCTGACCCAGTTGGGAGTCAGAGAAGGAGACACATTTTTCTCAAAGTCTATGCTTCTGATATAACAAGAAATATGTGTTTGGTTGAAGAGACAAGAAACCCCAAATTTGTCTGGTTGAAAAAGGAGCTCTCTATTGGGGGTGACATGCAAGACTCTGAAAGAAACCCCAAAAGTGAGTGATGTCACAAGGGATGAAAATGGGGAGCTTGAACCATTAGCCTCTTTGCCATGGGAAACTCTAATGCAACCATGGAGCTCAAGGAGAACATTCATTCAAAAGAGGTTCTCATATTCCCGGACAATGGTTTAACCTACAATTTTCTCTCCAACACGGCAACACCATTGTTAAGAAATTAAACAGTTCTTGCCTCTTATTGGAGTCCAAATCTGCCATGCTGAAGCCGTTCATTGTAACTCAATCCACCGTGATGGCATGATGTTACCATGCCGCCCCGACCCAAACACACCCCCCCACCCCCTTCATAAACTATATAGCTGAATTTGACTTTGAAAAATTGGAAACAGATACAGATATATCCGATATCAGACGGATGCAGATACGATTTTGATTTTGATTTTAAGCATCTGTTAAGATCCGTATCTGAATTCGATTACGGATAAAAATAAACAGATTCAGATCTGGTATTGGCACATCCAATTCGATTAACATCCGCTTACACCCTTAGACCTTAGTAGTTGCAGTGTAATTACTCTGTGTGTTTGGTTAGTGAAGAGTGTAATTGGGTATTTTTAATTAATAGGCGTGCAATTGGTGTAATTACATTATTACACCAATTCAGACACCCTTTCCTTGAAGTTGGAAAGTCTAATTTAACCCCTCCATTTACACCATTTACACAGTGATTATGTAATTATCCAGCCAACCAAACAGGATGAAGAGTGCAATTACTTGTAATTACACCAAACCACAGTTACACACATGTTCTCCTAACACGTCTTTGTAATTTCTTCTTGTTCTTTTCTGTATGTTTGTGATTTTCAGGATTATGCTGTTGATGAAATAGGAGTTTTGTCTCCCAATCAGATGCAAGTAGATGAGCTATATGCGGGAGAGGTAGGATTGCCTCAAAATCTGTTCTATTGCCTCAAAATATGTTCTACGTGTTGTTGGTTTCCTTGGTTCCACTAATAAATCCCCACATTACTAGTAAGATTCTTAAATTGCAAAAAATCCAGGTGGGTTATCTTTCTGCTTCAATAAGATCTGTGGCAGATGCAAGAGTGGGTGACACCATTACACATTACTGTAGAAGTGCACTACAATCACTGCCTGGATACAAGGAGGCTACACCAATGGTGTTCTGTGGTCTGTTTCCCGTTGATGCAGACCAGTACTTTCTACTCCTCTCTTTCTTTAGGCTTTAGTTTGATTTAGCTAAGTAATGATGTTGAGTTGGCAATGTTATTGCTATTTATAACCTGTACTACTGTAGATTTTCTGAACTGCGTGATGCATTAGAGAAATTGCAGCTCAATGATGCTGCTTTAAAGGTAACTAAGGTGCAGTTTAGCTTTGTATTCTATTGGTGCATGTAGCCGACCCCATTCTTTTGGGATTAAGGTTCGGTTGTTGTTTTTTGGGTTCACTTCAATGTATTCATAAGCTGTAGCCTGTAGCATTGCATATTCACATGGTTTACCGATTTTCTATTTAGCCTTTTGAGAGAAAATTGACCATACATGTGACATTCTTTTTTCTTTTTCTCCAAATGCGCAATGCATCGGGAAAGAGTTATTTTTATTATAAATGTAACAGACACTAATCTACATCTTTAAATTAATTAAACTACTAATAATTAAACTACATCTTTAAATTAATTAAACTACATCTTTCCATCATCTCTGATGGAGTCAAAATTTCACCATTTTTGGCTTTGGGGTGTGATGGAATAAATCAAAATGGATCTCTAAACTATTTGCGCTTCTTTAATTAATGAAGTAGCAGTTAGTCAAACACTGCAACTTTCGATGTTGAGTCGGGGGTCTCTTTGGAAACAGCCTCTCTACTTTCGAGTAGGGCAAGGTCTGCGTACACACACCTCCCCAGACCCTACTCTTGTGGGATTTAACTGGGTTGTTGTTGTTGTTTTTGTTACTAATAAATTCACATTTAGAGCTAAGTGATGCTCATGTTGATTTTATAATATCAATTTTGCAATGTGACTTGACAATAGTAACTATTGATAGAATTTAGAATAGGTCAAGAGGGTAGGGATTACAAAATTGGGTCATAAGACACTTGAGCTGAACGACATTAAAAGAATGAATCCAATCGATTACTTAGTTCAAATCAAGAACTTATATATCGATTACTTTTTTCTTCAATTTCCGATGTGGGATACTTTAACACTCCCCCTCAAGTGGATAACCTGGCCATTTTGAATCTAACCGGTTGACCACTTGCAAATGGACCCCTCCTCCCCAACACGAAATGAAAGGATCGAAAGTGCCAACACTCAAAGGACCATGAATCCCTGGGTATAGACTTCCAGACAAACAATCAGGTTATATGGGCCACAGCCACAGGTCATTTTCCATACGTATAACTGAGCTAAAGACTAATGGGCCGCTAGGAATGAAATTCTATACGGATACCATGATATAATTTAGAATAGGTCAATAGGAAAGGCACCTCACTTAAAACTTTGCCACTGTTTTTTCCTGAAGTAAATTAATTGACATTATAATTTTCATTTTAGTGGCCCGGCCGGCCTCTTTGTTGATGGGATTAAATGCTGATTATAATGGTTATCATGATGGAACTACTGTTGATTTTTTCCCTTTAACCTGTAACAGTTTGAGCCAGAGACATCGAGTGCCATGGGGTTTGGCTTTAGATGTGGATTTTTGGGTCTTCTTCACATGGAGATTGTTCAGGTCTGATCAGAACACCATTGGCGCCTTCTATAATGTTTGTGATTATATTCTGTTTCATTTTAGAGTTTCTATAACAGAGATACTATATGATGTCAGGAAAGGCTTGAGCGTGAATACAACTTATTACTGATAACAACTGCACCAAGTGTTGTTTACCGAGTCAACTGCATAGATGGTGATACTGTAATATCTCCTGATCTTTTTAGCTTGATCAGTATGAGTTTTCAGGGTTAAAATGTGAATCTCCTAATCACTTTTAACAGTCTCATATAATAAAACTTGTGAGGCTTGATTACTGAGTTTAAAGGTCCCTGTTAAACCACAGCTTGCTATGCTTGCACATTAAGGGAGGAAACACTCTTCAATCTTCATGACTCTCTTAAATTGACTGAACCATCAAAGAATGATCTTCAGGTTCAGCTTACCAACACCAAATAATTATAGGACCCTATTAATGATTAAAAATAATTGAATGCTTCCTAGAAATAGTCATTAATCTATCGTCATTAATTCTTACCGAACATGTGTAGAGCCAAGTTTATTGCTTAACAGAACTACAGAAGATCATTCAGCTTTAATTTCCTTGAGTGTGGTCAGTGGTGCGGAATTTGCTTCATTAATTCCAGGAACATTCTATTGATTGAATTTTGGTTACACATTTCATCTCTTTGGATTCGAACTTCTTATTTACATTATCTGTCAATGAGTAAATAATTTATACTTTAGCCTTATTCGATACGGAGTATTGAAGCTTCTCATGTCTTATCTTAGGTTGAGTGTTCAAATCCATCTTTGCTTCCAGAACCTGGAAAAAGAAGGTCAATTGAAGAGCCATTTGTCAAGGTTGCTTTTTCAGTTCTTTGTAAAAATTTTAATCATGAATTCTCTCGTGACTTGAACAAAAGATCTGTCATTTTCTCCATTATAGATTGAGATGCTTACACCAAAAGATTACATTGGTTCACTGATGGAGCTTGCTCAAGACAGAAGAGGAGAGTTCAGAGAAATGAAATATATTACTGAAAACAGAGCAGCGATTTTATATGAATTGCCCCTCGCCGAGGTATTTCTTGCCAGCCACTTGAGCTTCCATAAACTTCCTTTTTGGGACCTCCCACAAAATAGTTATCTTTCTAATTTTTGAAAAGTTTGTGGCTCATATTTTTTTCCCCTCTACAGAGTTTCACTTTTCTTGAATTCCGTACCGAACCAAATGTAGACTATTAGTTTGGGATAAAGGGAGTACCAAAGAAAAATCAAATCCTGCTTTAAAATAGTTTTCTTCTTCAGTACATACAACTATCAGCTAAGGACTATGGCGTATCAATATATTTTGTAGATGGTTGGTGATTTCTACGATCAACTGAAGTCAAGAAGTAAAGGTTATGCCAGCATGGAGTACTCTTTTATTGGGTGAGTTCATTTGTTGTTTTGATTTCTTAGAGATGTTCTTCTTTATTGCAAAAGGCTATTCTTTGTAAGATTGAGTTTATTATACTTGGTATAAAGTAGTTAAGTACACTCAAAGCCTTTTTTATTGATCAAGATGAATCAACTAAAATCCAGCATTGGTGTAAAACAGAGATTTGCTGAGTATCGTATCAACCTAAGTCCGTTGATTAAAAGGGAATAACTAAGGACTAAGGCAGTTGAACTAAGGCTGGATTACTACATTACGCTAAAGGAAGAAGATTGATATAAGTTCACTATATAAGAGCGAGTGTTGAATTGAACATTGATACTTTGAGTTTTATTATTGAATGATAATTAATTGGGGATTAAGCTAATGAAATTGACAAGTGAATTTTCCCTCATTATTCATCCAAAGTTTGGATTAATTAATGTGTAAGTAGATGAGTGGCTAATGAATTGCTAACTCATAAAGAAGCTAAATTTTAATTTTCAAAGATGAATTAATTGGCCAAAAAAACTACGTACTTATTAAATTCATCATACTTAAGAACTAGCTACAAGTTTAGTTATAAAAAGAACTCTGTTTAATTATTATCTTTTGGGCCTTTTTCTCGGTGTACAATTCATGCCCTTAACGTTTTTTAGTTGGAATTGTGTTAACTAAGAGCTTGTTCTTTTCAACTTATTCTTATTACGTATTACTTATTCTTATTGGAATCATATTAGATCAAATCTTATCGAGTATAGGGTGAGCAACGCTCGGTTTCGGTCAGTTTTGGTCCAAAACCGAAAAAACCAAAATAAAATTATTACTCATAATAACCGTCCAAACCTAACCAATATACTTGAAAAATCGATGTAACTGAAACCGACTAAAATTGATATGTTTTGGTCGGTTGTTAAAAACCAAAAAATGTTAGCTTTCCTAAAGACCTATTTTAGTTTCCATACTCAAACCCTTCAGCTTTTACACTCAAAATCAGCACTCTAAAAATAATATACAATACCTTTATTAGCTAATTAGCTTTGACTATCACCACCATTACTATTTGTATAGCTCTATCCAAGAATATGAAAGTGTAATAGGTGACTAGCAGAGGCCGGATTGTCGGTTTTCTAAAGACGGAGAGAGGCAATGAAGATACGCTGCACAAAGACTTTATCTTATAGTTTACCTGTGACTGCTGGAGAAGAAGCAATTAGCAGAGGCCAGACACGGAAAGGGAGGTTACAACGATGAAGGACAATTCGAAAGGGATGAAAATGGATGTCAGAATGAGTCATAAATCTAGATTTGGTTTGTTTAGCGGTGTAGTATGTCTTTAATCCAAATGTAGTGGTCTAGTAGAGAAGAAAAGGAAAGGTTTTGGGCGTGACTTATTTGGGCTAGCTTTATACAAAATTAAATGGTATATGGGCTAATATTTAGGTTTTTCAGTCAGTTCGGTTCCCTAAAGTTTACCAGCGAAGCCGATTAATCAAAACCGAAACCAAATCTTGGTTATTTCGGTCTTCGGTCAACGGTTTCACAGTTGGTTCGGTTAAACTGCTCACCCCGAGACGAAGAGAACAAGCTCTAAGACAGAGTTGGTATCTTAATTAAATTATACCCCATTGTGGAACAACACCATAAAAGACTGGGAGCATATCTTAGAAACTAGCATGCAGAAGGTGCAAATAGAGGTGTGTATTTTCGAGAACCCGTTTGGCTTCATGTCTGGCACACAGAGGCTGCTCATTTTGTGCAGAGGTTAATGGAAGAGTATAGGGCTAAGGTTGTGTTCCGTTCGCCTGATCTCATTGATTCTATTTTGAAATTTTCAAGGTCTTGTCTTTGTTTGGGTCTGATTTGGTTAGGCCTTATATGATCTAGTTTAATATGATCCGATTGGATTTGATCAGATCTGATTGGATCTGATCTGAACTAATCTAATGTGATTTGAATGGATCTAATCTGATCTAGATGGATCTAATGCGATCTAATTCAAATTAAATTTAAAGATATTATACTCCCTCCGTCCCTCATAGATCTTCCCAATAGCCCTTTTTCTTTGTCCACAATAGATCTTCTCATTTCATCTTTTAACAATCAAAATACCACAATTACCCCCACTTACTTTATTTATTACACCTCACCCACCACATTTAATACACTCCACCCATTTTTATTAAGGGTATTATGGTAAACTTTCACATTTTTTCAACTTTCCTTAAAAACCACATAAAGTCAAAATGAGAAGATCTTAGAGGGACGGAGGGAGTAATTATTTTCTAACATTGTGATGATCATATGTATAATTATTAATTAACTTATTAATATATAATACATGACATAACTTTTATTCTAGATTTATGTGTTTTATGAAGAAAAAAAATTAATTGAGTAATATATTGAAGATGTAGAAGAAATAAGTCTCTAACAATAAATAATCATTGAAAAATATGGATGTTACAATAACAATAACAACAATACCAACCCAATTTGATCACAAAAGTAAGGTCTTAGGAGGGTGTGTGTGCAGACCTTACATCTACTTGAAAGTAGAGAGGTTTCCCACAGAGCCCAGCTCGAGTAACACACGCAACATATTGGCACATATTGAACATGTAAGGCACATAAAAAGTACAACATCGAAAAAAGTAACAAAGAGCAAACTAGGGCTAATGAAGGGAAAAAGCAACAAGTAGAAAGCAGAAAACACAAAGCAAAGAAGGCACATACGATATGAGGAAAAACAACCACCAAGCCCAAATGCCTACCTGACTATCTTAGTCCTCGCTCTTGAGATGCTCCCATACGGAACTGGGCTAAAGACAAATGGGCCGCTAGGAATGAACTTGTAGACGTACATCTTAGCAAATGAGGTGGGCTAAAATTGGCTCCGATACCATGATAAAATTTAGGATGGGGTAGGGGTTAATGGATTGGACAATTAGGCACTTGGACTAAACCAATTCAACTCAAGAGCTTATATGCTAATTACTTTTCTCTTCAATTTCCAATAAGAGATACTTCACATACCACAACATCCGCAGCTCTGCAGGATGCAGTTGACGAACATGGGCCTTCTTAACTGCCCAACACTCCACACGGTACACCATAGTTGGTTTGACAATTGGCAGGTAGAACTTCCTTATCATTCTAGTTGAAATTTTCTTGTTGCATAGAACCCCTTAGGCCCACCTCCACTTCGCCCAAGCTACTTCAATACAATGTGCAACGTCCCTGCCTAACAACCCTTCCGTATGGATGATCAAACCAAGATACCAAAATTTATTGCTCCTAGGCACTAGGTGAGAATCAAGCTTTACTTCCACCTCAGATTCTCTCTCTCACTCGGCCGTTGAAACGTCATTCCATGTACTCAGTTTTACTTACTCCGACTCAGTCTCAGACTTTTGGACTCCAGAGAATGTAGGCAAAGCTCTAACTTGTAATAAAGTCCCCCACAGGTGTCGTCAATGAGCACAACATCATTAGAAAAGAGCATGCACCAAGTGCTCCTTGGACACGTCCATCACTAGAGCAAACAAGGGGCTAAGGGAAGACCCCTGATGTAACCCCACCACTACCCTGCGATAAGTTATGTTTAAAAATTGATAACTTTTGTATATTCCATCCTAATTGTGTTTAATGTTGTACTAATAGTGTTGAAAATCATGCTAACATAATATTCTATTTGTAATATCTTAAAAATTTTCAATTTTTTTCTTTCTCTTTTTTAGAAATGTATATGTACTGCAAAATATTTCGATCTTTTGAAAAAATTAATTACTTAGTTTTTAATATTAATATCATTTGTATACTTTTTTAATCTTCATGCAGATATAATATGTACTGTAATTTTTATGGGATGTAGTACGTAGTATTAAACTTATTTCTCTCTCCCCCCTAAAATATCGTCATGTTTACGATTACACGCTTTAGATAACTTTTGTTTGTGTATTTATTTTCATTGATATTTGACAAAATAAAATAGATATGTCACACTTTTGTTTGTAGAACTTTTATTGTAGTTTTTATATATGTAATTCGTACTTTTTATTTCTATACTTCTTTATAAAACAATTTTTTTTAAAAAAGATAAAGTTTCCATTTTGACTTTTTTTCATTTTTAAGCGGAGTTTACAATGGGATGAAAATGTCCAATATATCCTTCCCTTATGCCACCATTGCCCCTGCCCCCACCAGCCCCACTACCACCGCCCCTTGCTCTCACCACCACGGCCGCCAGCCCCCACCACAATCGGCCACCCGACAAGGCCCAGCCCAAATATCTTAAATCTAAAAAGTACTTATAATTTCTCAATATTGTTTCATCTTCCAGCTCCTGTTCTTTCGGCGTCCCCCGGCCTCATCAATCTTTGTCTTACTTCGGAGTGACTTCATCTTCTTTCACTAGGACTCTTCCCTCATCTCTGTCCATTATTCGGAGTCTGCCCTCTACTAGCCCCCACCACCAGCGCCAGCCCCATGCAGATCTTGGAGAGAGGAGAAAGAAGGGGGTGNGGGGGGGGGATGAGGAGGAGATGTTGATCTCGTAGAAAGAAATTTGAGGAGAAAGGAGAAAGAGAGGAATTAGAAAAAAGGTGCAGATCTGGGAGAATGAGAACAGAGTAGAAAGGGGGAGGGGAAGATATAGATCCTTAGAAAATAAGAAAAAAATAAGATGCAGATCTGGAAGGAGGAGGAGATTAAATGGGTGAAGGGTATCTAGGATAGTTTGTGTGTTAAAATTTGAAATAAAAAGATTAATTCCGGACGGTAGAAAAAAAGAGAAATGAGAAGGTTATTTTTGAACGGAGGGAATATGATTTATCCATATGTAACATTGTTATATGAGAAGATTATATGAGAGGTAAGCTCTTTCTCTCCCATGGAGAAGAGAAAAGGGCGACCAAAGAAGAACGATGAATCGATGGTTGCAGAACGCAAATCGCAATCGGGGAAGGCTATCGAGATGGCAGGAAGTTCAACTAATACTCTAGAAGGAGGTGGAACATCGAAGAATGATGCGAAGAAACTGCTGGATATTTCCGGATCTGGTTCGCCTGGAATAAACGAATCAGAGCCCAGAGATGATGTCAAAACTGAGCAGCAGGAAAAGCCAACCTATGCAGAAATCTTAGGTTTTAAGGAGGTACAAACAGATCTAAGTTTCTATCAATTTGAAGAAGTAAATGGACAAAGGGTTGCTAGGTTTACTGCTGATGATGTGATTGAGGAAAACAGAATATGGGATGGTGCTGTTATATGTTACATTCTAGGAGCGAATCCACCTGTTGAAATTGTTAGAGGTTTTATTACCAGAATCTTGAAGGATTATGCAGTGGATGATGTGAGTTTCCATAAAGAGGGTCAATATATTGTCACGTTTCAGAAGACTGAAGATAGAGATGAGGTTGTGAAAAGGAAATACTACTATTTTGATAATAAACCGATGCTAGTACAGAGATGGAGCCTTGGGAAGCAGCTGAATATTCAGGAACTGGATGATGTCCCAATTTGGGTCCAATTCCCTAACCTTGATGTGAGGTATTGGAGTTTATCAGGCCTGGGAAAGGTGGGTAGTATTCTAGGGAAGCCTATTAAAAGGGATCGAGCTACTGCAACTAGAGCAAAATGGAGCTATGCAAGGATACAAATTGAGGTGCAAGTGCAACAGGAATTTCCTGATGTAATTCATTATGTGGATAAAGATGATAGAGTTGTAACCCAGGAGGTGGTTTATGAGTGGAGACCCTCAATATGCTCTAAGTGTGGGAAGCTGGGTCATTTGGGTTCACAGTGTAGGAAGAAAGAGGGGAAACAGGAAAGAAATACCATGAGGAAGGTATGGCGTCCAAAAGGAAAGGAGGAAGGAAAAAAAGGAAATGTGTACTCCTATGCAAGAGAACCATGAAGAGAAGGGTATTGATGAAATGCCTATTGAGAAAACTGAATCTGCAGATTCCAAGAGAGAAGAGGAGGAAGGGTTTCAAGTTGTTACTGGGAAAAAGGCTGCTAGAAGGCTTACAATAGATGATCTCAGGAGTCAAGGGGATCCCATAAGAGAATCCCCTTATGGCCACTACCCCTTTCTTCAATGATCATTTGTTGGAATGTGAGGGGGCTGAATAGCCTAAATAAACAATGGGAGGTCAGGAGTATAATAGACAAGTATAAGCCTAACATTATGGGAATCTTGGAAACTAAAGTTAGGCGGAATAAATAAGAGGAAGTAAGGAATAAGATTCTGAAGAGTTTGGGATTTTACACAAATGTGGATCACCATCCCCTAGGTAGAATTTGGTTACTATGGAATAATAAGAGGATAATTGTGCACATCATTGATTGTTGTGTACAGGCTATACATGTGAAGGTAAGGAATATAGATAATAGTGATTATGAGTATATTACTTTTATCTATGCTTCCAATGACAATGGGGGAAGGAAACAGTTATGGGATAAACTAAGGGAATATGTAATAAGTATGGATAGTCCTTGGTGTTGTTTGGGGGACTTTAATAGTGTATTGCATGTGGATGACAGATTAGGGGGTACCCCAGTTACTGAAGATGATATAAGGGATTTTAAAAACTGTGTAACTGACTGTGGTTCTGAAGAGCTGCCAAGTGAATGGCCTTTCTACACTTGGTCTAACAAGCAGGATGAAGATCACAGAATTCTCTCAAAGCTGGATAGGGTGCTTGTAAACATTGGATGGCTTAGAAGACAGAATGCCAAAACCAAAGTCCTGAATGAAGAGGTGTCAGACCACTCACCTCTGTTTATTAAAGAATCCAATTGCCAGAAAAGAGGAGAGTGTTTCAGGTTTTGCGATATGTGGATGGAGGACCCCAAATTTCCACAAATCTTACAGAATGAATGGAAAGAGGATCTGAATCATAGGAGTATGTATCAAGTTATCCAGAACCTAAAAAGAATGAAGGAGCCCTTAAGGAAACTACACAAAGACAAGTTTAGAAGGATTCATCAAAGCGTGGATGATATAAGGGAAGAGTTGATGGAAATACAAGGGAGGATAAAGCTTCATCCAGATCAGGCCCTAGTCAATAAAGAATGGGAATTGATGAAACAAATAAATGTGGTTATTAAGGCATCTCAGCCACTGAAATGTCAACAAATCAAGCAAGAGTGGATTACAGAGGGGGACAAAGAGTCCAAAATGTTTTATGCATGGGCTAAGAAGAGGCAACTTAATAATTATATCATGAGTATCAATGAGAATGGGAAGGAAGTGGAAGGCACAAAGAGCATAGCAAGAGTTCTAGAGGGGCTCTATAGTAAAATGTTGGGAACCTCTATCTCCACAAAAGAAGTTGATAAGGGGATACTTGAAACAGGAAAGGTCCTTAGTATTGAGCAGTAGTTAGAGTTGATAAAGGAGTTCCAGCCAGAACAAGTTAGGAAAGATATGTTTTCTATTCCCAACTCAAAGAGCCCGGGGCCTGATGGATATAGTAGTGGGTTTTTCAAAAAGAATTGGAATAAAGTTGGCACACTGGTTATGAAAGTAGTATTGGAGTTCTTTAGGGAGGACACTACCCTAAAACAAATAAATACTACTTGTATAACCCTCATCCCAAAGGTGAATAGCCCAATGAAACCTGAAGACTACAGACCCATATCTTGCGGCAACACTATATACCATGGTTGTCAAGTCGTCGCCTAGGCCACGACTTGTCGCCGACTAGTCGTCCAGGCGGTTTTGCCATGGCGATTTGCTCTTCGACTAGCGCCTAGGGCCGACTAAGCTATTAAGCGTGCAAAGCGACGCTTAGGCACGATTAGGCGACGCCTAATCGGTGAAAGAAATTAGCCAAATTTGACCTAATCCAATTGACCCGACCCAACCCAACCCGACCCGACCCAAATTTCATTAATTTTTAAAATTTTTAATAAAACACTACCTCCTTCGACGCACTCCATCCACAATCGACAGTCTGGAGGGTCCCGACTCTCGTCTTCCAGTTCCAGCAGTAACTTCCGTGACTTCCAGGCTTCCAGCGACTCTCCTCCATCAGCGATTCTCCTCCATCAGCGACTCTCCTCCATGGGTAAGATTTCTTAATGTTTACTTTGTTATCATTAAAGTATACTCTTTATTTGATTTAATTTCATTGATTTGATTCATTAAACTATAAAGTATAATATACTTTAAAATGTTCAATTTTCTTTTGTTTCCTTACTATTTAATTTTTTTTTCTGATTTCAATTAATATTTTGGTTTTTTTCTTATTATAGTATTTTAGTATTCCAGTATTTTTTTCAGTTTAATATTTCAATTTTTTTCGGAATTCAGTTAATATTTTGGTTTTGTATTTCTTATTTTAATATTTTAAGGGTTCTAGGCTCTTGTTTTATTTAGTTGCTGGAATGTCATATTCACCAACTTGATTTAATAATTATTTCAGAACAAATAGGTGATAATAATATCCGCAACTACGAAGACGATCCATCCAAGGACCCCAAACGAAAAGCCAGCTCTAATGATCCCGGATGGAAATATGGGTTTTGGCCAAATATGAACAACAAAAATTTGGTGGAGTGTACATTATGCCACAAAGAAATAAATGGTGGCATAGGACGGTTCAAACGTCATCTTGCTCGCTGATTTGGGGATGTCACGAAGTGTCCAAATACAACAACAGAGATAGCTAGAGAAATGCATCAAGAGGAAAAATTTCATGTCGTTGGAGGTTGAAGATGATCATGAAGTTGGTGATGATGATATGAATGTTGATGATAGACCTATGGGTTCCTCTATAGCTTCAAATCCTTCTATTACTCAACTAAGTTCAGGTACAAATGCTAAATGGAAGCAAGCTGTTCTCAAGTTAACTCAACCACAATTACAATCAGTTGCTTGCATGGTAAGAAAGACGCCTGAAAAAGAAGTTGAAGAAAGACATACCAAGGGCCCAATTCAAAGAACGATGAAACGGTCTGTCAAAAGTAAAGAAGATGAAGAGCGGGTTCATATACATATAAATGATTTCTTCATCGAAAATGGGATACCATTTAATGCTGCTTATTCCAGAAGTTTTGAGATTATGATAGAATCGATTGGGCAATATGGACATGGATTGAGACCACCATCATATCATGAGTTGCGTGTGCCGCTACTTCAAAAAGCAAAAGAAGAGACCATGAAGTTGAAAGAGGAGCATGAAAAGGTTTGGTCAAGGTTTGCACACTTATGTCAGATGCGTGGACAGACACAAGAGGTCGGCATTTAATCAATTTTCTGGCATACAGTCCTGAAGGGACTTTTTTTTAGGCTCAGTTGATCCTTCAAGTCAAGTGAATGATGCAAGTATGTTAGCAGATTTGTTGGAAGAAAAAATTGAAGAGATTGGAAGAGATAAAGTTGTTCAAGTGGTAACTGATAATGGTTCCAATTACAAAGCCGCTGGAAAAGTACTTGAGTCTCGTATTCTTAGGCTCTATTGGACACCATGTGCAGCCCACCGTTTGGATCTAATGTTGGAAGACAATGGCAAGTTGGCATATTTTAAGAGTAAGATTTATAATGCAAGACGTGTGACTAAGTTTGTCTAGCTGCATTGAGAGAAAAAACAATTGGAAGGAAATTGTTCGACTCGGAGTTACCCGATTTGCCACAACTTTCCTCACTCTTCAGAGTATGTATAAGCACAATAATGCATTGAGAAGCCTCTTCGTTAGTGAAGATTGGAGCAAATCTAAGCTAGCAAACACAGAGGCAGGAAAAAAGGTATGTGACATTGTACTTTCTTCTAAGTTTTGGGAGGTGGCAGAGGATTGTGTATAAGGGCATCACAACCTCTTTTAATTGTGTTGAGAATTGTCGATGGAGATGAGCATTCGACCATGAAGGAGGTGATAGCAGCTATGGATGTTGCTATGGAAAAAATTAAGGAGTCCTTTTCCAACAAATCAACATTGCAAAAAAAAAAAGTAATGGACATAATTGAGAACTGATGGGTGATTCAAATGGAGCGAAAAATATATGCAGCTGCATATTTTTTAAATCCTGGAAAGTATTTTTTGCTCAAAGACAAAGATGAGACATTTGCATCCAAGCTTCGAGTCTTGTTTAATAAGGTCATAGAGAAAATGACAATAGGTGATGACAGATTGCAAATGCAGATTATTCAGCAAGTGGTGTATATGATGAAGTAAGAGGAGACTTTTCAAAGAGTATACCAGTGAAGCAAAATAATCTGTTTATTGTGGGAAGTAAAATAAAAATTAAAATAAAAATTAATATTATTCTTGTGGGAAGTAAAATAAAAATTAATATTATTTTTATGCTTTAATTAAATTTTTTCAGTTGATTGGTGGAATTTGTTTGGTGGATATACTCCAGAGCTTCTAACATTTGCTAGAAGAATAATTGGTCTTTGTTATTCTTCGTCTAGGTGTGAACGTAATTGGAGTACTTTTTCGTTTGTAAGTATTCAAAATTTAATAATTTATTTTGAAGTTAGTCTATGGATTACAACACTTTCACACTAACTTATTTTTTCCAATTAGATACACACAAAGAAAAGAAATCGACTCGAGCATCAAAGATTGAATGATTTTGTGTATGTGAAATATAATCGTAAGATTGTCAATCGCTTCAAAAGGCGTCGAGAACAAGGGAATAACTTCAACCCTTTGGTATTAGAAGATTTTCAATGGAATAATAAGTGGGTAGATACCAATGAGGAAGTTGTTCATTTGGGAGATGATCTTTTGTGGAGTCATGTGGATGAAGCAACTGGGGCTTCAAACAATCTCGAGGGACGTGACTTGCGTAGGACAAGTGGTACAAGTTGCACAAGTGAACGTCCAAGTACGTCATATGCCGAGATTGTCTATCGCCGACGAGGTGCTTCAAATACAGGATTGGTGGATGATGATTTGGAAACCGAGATTGATGTTTTTCCTAATGATGATGAAGATGTTGATGATTACTATGGTCGTATCTCTTCGCCTGTCTATGACACCACAATGGAAGAGAACCGTCATGGTGGCATAACGTTGGATGATGATATTTGATAACTCAAAACATATATGTCCCTTGACTTTTTTTTGTGTTAATTATCTTTCTTGGTGTGTTATTTTTCAAGATTGAAGGATATTTGTTTGTTATGTACTCTTTGTTAAGTGACTTTATGTGCTATCTTTAAACATAAGTTTGCTTTGGTTATGGTATTTTGTCATATAAATATATATATATTCATGTTGGGTTAATGTAGATATATATAATGTTAAAAATTTCAATGCTAATTGTGATTTGTCTACTAGTCTACAACTTGTCGCCTAGTCCACTAGTCTCCCCGTCACCGACTCAACTCGCCTTCTCGACTTAACAACCATGCTGCATACAAGGTGATATCATAGATGATTTGCACCAGATTAAAGGAAGTATTGCCTCATATTGTTAATCTGAACCAATTTGCATTTATCAAAGGAAGGGAACTGCTCCACAATGTATTACTATGTCAAGAGTTGGCCAAAGGATACAAGAGGAAATGGGTTTCCCCAGGTGTATGATGAAACTTGGTATTCAGAAAGCGTATGATTCAGTAAGCTGGAAATCAATCAAGGGTATATTACAAGGACTGAAGTTTCCAGGGAAGTTCATTAAGTGGATTCTGTTTTGTATCTCCACTCCCACTTATACACTATATGTGAATGGAGAGTAACATGGGTTTTTCAGAGGAGGGAGGGGACTGGGACAGGGAGATCCAATATCTCCACTGCTATTTGTGTTAGTAATGGAGTACCTCACAAGGAGGTTTCATATGGCTGCTCAAAGAGATGTGTTCTCTTACCACCCCATGTGTAACAGATTGAATATAATAAGTTTAACATTTGCTGATGATTTAATTGTTGTTTGCAAAGCAGATTCCAAGTCTGTTAACTGTATTATGAATGCTTTGGAGGAGTTTCAACTCACTACTGGGCTGAAGATTAACAGGAACAAATCTGAGGTAGTGTTTGAGGGATTAGCCATGACACAGAGTAGAGGTTGCTTGAAATGACTAATATGAAGCAAGGTAAGTTCCCTTTCAAATATTTGGGATCTCCTATCACTACTGCTAGACTGAGAGCCCATGAATGTGATGCAGATCACTAAGCTTACTGCAAGAATAACAGGATGGGGAACCTGACATTTTTCTTACATAGCTAGGGTTAGACTAATCAACTCAATGCTGATGGGAGTAATCTTTTTCTGGGCGAGAATCTTTATCTTGCCCAAAGGAGTGATGAAGAAGATAATGGCAATTTGAAGGAACTTTTTGTGGAATGGTACCATGGTTGTTAAGTCGACAAGGCGAGTCGAGTCGGTGACGGGGAGACTAGTGGACTAGGCGACTAGTCGTAGACTAGTCTACAAATCACAATTAGTATTGAAATTTTTAACAATATATATATCTACATTAACCTAACATGAATATATATATATTTAGACTATATATATTTATATGACAAAATACCATAATCAAAGCAAACTTATGTTTAAAGATAGCTCATAAAGTCACTTAACAAAGAGTACATAACAAACAAATATCCTTCAGTCTTGAAAAATAACACACCAAGAAAGATAATTAACACAAAAAAAAGTCAAGGACATATATGTTTTGAGTTATCAAATATCATCATCCAACGTTATGCTACCATGACGGTTTTCTTCCATTGTGGTATCATAGACACGCGGAGAGATACGACCATAGTCATCATCAACATCTTCATCATCATTAGGAAAAACATCAATCTCGGTTTCCAAAACATCATCCACCAATCCCGTATTTGAAGCACTTCGTCGGCGATAGACAATCTCGGCATTTGACGTACTTGGACGTTCACTTGTGCAACTTGTATCACTTCTCCTACGCAAGTCACGTCCCTCGAGATTGTTTGAAGCCCAGTTGCTTCATCTACATGACTCCACAAAAGATATGAACAACTTCCTCATTGGCATCTACCCATTCATTATTCCATTGCTAATCTTCTAATACCAAAGGGTTAAAGTTATTCTCTTGTTCTCGACCCCTTTTGAAGAAATTGACAATCTTACGATTATATTTCACATACACCAAATTATTCAATCTTTGATGCTTGAGTCGATTTCCTTTCTTTGTGTGTATCTAATTGGGAAAAAAAGTTAGTGTGAAAGTGTTATAATCCATGGACTAACTTCAAAATAAATTATTAAATTTTGATTACTTACAAACGAAAAAGTACTCCAATTACGTTCACACCCAGACGAAGAACAACAAAGACCAATTATTCTTCTAGCAAATGTTAGAAGCTCTGGAGTATATCCACCAAACGAATTCCACCAATCAACTGAAAAAATTTAATTAAAACATAAAAATAGTATTAAATTTTATTGCACTTCCCACAAGATTAATTAGTTTAAAATACTTACCTGGGACAATAGCGTTCATTGCTTCACTGGTATACTCTTTGAAAAGCCTCCTCTCACTTCATCATATTCACCACTTGCTGAATAATCTGCATTTGCAATCTGTCATCACCTATTGTCATTTTTTCTATGACCTCATTAAACAAGACCCGAAGCCTAGATGCATATGTCTCATCCTTGTCTTTGAGCAAAAAATACTTGCCAGGATTTAAAAAATATGCAGCTGCATATATTTTTTGCTCCATTTGATTCACCCATCAGTTCTCAATTATGTGCATCACTTTTTTTTGCAATATTGATTTGTTGGAAAAGGACTCCTTAATTTTATCCATAGCAACATCCATAGCTGCTATCACCTCCTTCATGGCCGGACGCTCATCTCCATCGACAATTCTCAACACAATTAAGAGGCTGTGATACCCTTATACAATCCTCTACCATCTCCCAGAACTTAGAAGAAAGTACAATGTCACATACCTTTTTTCCTGCCTCTGTGTTTGCTAGCTTAGATTTGCTCCAATCTTCACTAAAGAAGAGGCTTCTCAATGCATTATTGTGCTTATACATACTTTGAAGAGTGAGGAAAGTTATGGCAAATGGTGTAACTAGGGGTCGAACAATTTCCTTCCCATTGGTTTTTTCTCTCAATGCAGCACTTAGTCACACGTCTTGCATTATCAATCTTACTCTTAAAATATGCCAACTTGCCAATGTCTTCCAACATGAGATCCAAACAGTGGGCTGCACAGGGTGTCCAAAAGAGCCCAGGAATACGGGACTCAAGTACTTTTCCAGCGACTTTGTAATTGGAACCATTATCAGTTACCACTTGAACAACTTTATCTCTTCCAATCTCTTCAATTTTTTCTTCCAACAAATCTGCTAACATACTTGCATCATTCACTTGACTTGAAGCATCAATTGAACCTAAGAAAAAATTCCCTTCAGGACTATTTGCCAGAAAATTGATTAAATGCCGACCACTTGTGTCTGTCCACCCATCTGACATAAGTGTGCAACCAGTTTTTGACCAAACCTTTTCATGCTCCTTTTTCAACTTCATGGTCTCTTCTTTTGCTTTTTAAAGTAGTGGCACACGCAACTCATGATATGATGGTAGTCTCAACCTAGGTCCATATTGCCTAATTGATTCTATCATAATCTCAAAACTTCTAGAATTAGCAGCATTAAATGGTATCCCATTTTCGATGAAGAAATCAATTATATGTATATGAACCCGCTCTTCATCTTCTTTACTTTTGACAGACCGTTTCATCGTTCTTTGAGTTGGGCCCTTGGTATGTCTTTCTTCAACCACTCTTTCAGGCGTCTTTCTTACCATGCAAGCAACTGATTGTAATTGTGGTTGAGTTAACTTGAGAATAGCTTGCTTCCATTTAGCATTTGTAAGGGGGTGATTTCTAGTGCTTCAAGCCTAAGCAAGATTCCTGTCATTAGTGGAAGGAAATGATTAGGGTTAAGGATAAGTTTTTAGATATGCCTATTAAACTACCTTATGCCATAAGTAAAGGATATGAATGGCTTCAAGGTGAAAGGGAAAAGCCTGTGTGGAGAGATTGGGTTTGGAATAAATATACCCCACCCAAATTTAGATTCATAATATGGCTGTTTTGGAAGGGCAGATTGCAAACAAAGGATAGAGTTGGCAAGTATATGAGTATTAACACAAGCTGTGAACTCTGTGGTAGAGAGGCAGAAACTATGCAGCACCTTTTCTGGCAGTGTGAAGAGGCTAAGTCCCTGGCTGTTGTGGTAATGAACGAGTTTAACCTTCAAATTTATGCAAATTTACGCTGGGTCTGGTGAGGACTTTGGGAAAGCAGTGCAATCTATAGCAGGTGGGAACCAAAGGAAACAATGGATTGCAGTGTGTATACCAAATATCGAGATGGAGGAATGATAAAATGCACCAAAGTAGAGGAGATGCTGGAATGCCTACTCATCAAGCAATAGTTTGTATAAGGAGTTATTTAGACTATATGAAGGCTTTGTAATATGTAGTAAGCATATGTGGTAGGAATTTAAATGCGTTGTATTATGTTTAAACTGGTGCTTTGGTAATAAAGTGTGTGAATTGTGTGCAAAAAAAACATTGTTATTTTTTTTAATTTTAATTGTATATAATATTAGGGTTAAATATGTTTTTAGTCCCTGTAAAATCGGCGACATTTGTTTGTCCCAATAATTTTTTTTGTTAAGTCATCCTTACAAAATTTCTTATTTTAAAAATGGTTCTTAAGCATAGTTAGCACTTCTAATTCGTTGACATGACACATTTATTTCGTACTCTACATCCTAATTTTGCATTTCTAGTTATCTCAGACACAATTCTCATGCCATATATTGTGTCCTTCATCGAATTATATCTTCAAGTTCCAAATTATGTTATACTATATTCTCAAAACATTTGGGGATTGGAGATGTAATATGAATAAGGACACAAGTTAATGCATGAGAATTGTGTCGAAGGTAGTAGAAATGCAAGACAAGGATGTTTAGTACAAAATAAATGTGTTTTCTCAATATATTTGAAGTACTAACTACGTTTTTATAAAGATGACATAACGAATTTTTTTAGAGGAACCAAAAACAAGTCGCCTATTTTGTAGAGACTAAAAACATATTTAACCAATAATATTATCATTTACCCTGTCTACATCCACTTCCAAGGATCATTTCTGCAGCTAAACCCTTCACTCAGATTTTGCTCTCTTTTCATTCTTATTGGGGTTTCTCTGAATTATAATGTAGCGAGAAGCCCAACGATAGCGCATGAGATTATCCCAGAAGTATTTCTACTCCATTTGCCAACAATAACATGGCCAGTGATTGCATTTCCTTTCTCGGTAAACCTAAGTAGTGCATGAGCTTTACTGAGAAATATTTTCACTCTATTTATCAGTAAAGTTACCTTGTAAACTTTTGCTCCATCATTGGTAGAGAATTTTTCGAACAACTTCAATTAGTGGCATCTACAGTCTAAATTAAGAGACTATTATGCTTGTGGTTTTTGTTTGTACACTTATACCCAAAAAAATATGTGTTTTCTAAAAAACTAATGAATGGTGAGAAAAGCGATCAATTCTGGTGGAATTAAAGTTATTGCCTCATAATAGTATACGTTTAGCTTAATAGACTTTTTGTGTTGTGTGTGTTAAATAACTTTGTAAGTTCATTAATTGCATGCCTTTGAGGATATTCCTCTTACCTACACCACTTGGTTATATATGCCTTACTAAAATAATCAATGAATTCCATGTCAATGGGTTCAATGGGGAAACTACATGAACAAAAAATATCCCTCAATGTCATTAACGGATCAACCAAATTCTTTATCTTCCGCTCTTTTTGTTATGTACCATGTACACATCAAACACAATGCCCTATTGTTATTTATAACGTCAATATGTATGAATTTTGGTTTAGCTTGACACCTCTTTGGATCTTCGTTACTCCAACACTCCTCTATTCGGATGGGAACACTTACAATGTCTGAAATAACAGTTTTTAATGTTTGAAAAGTTGTAAACGGGCTTCCAGTCTATTTTCCTACTGAGGGGCAAGGTGTAAGCCTCGAGACGTATAAGAGGTGCACTTTGGTGTAGAACGTTACACATTGCTTCCTAAGATCGAAGCCTTGGAACTTCTAAAACTCTCCCTTTTCTCTCTTTTTGTTTACTTATTAATTAAATATTCGGTCTAGGCTATGTTTGGGGGAACCTTGACTGATTTCCAAAACCCATGTAGTTGCACAGTTAGTTCTTCTTTACATAATCTTGAACATTAGCCACACCCACATGTGCTAAAACTTCATTGCTTTCAACTTTATCTTTTGTAGTATTACCATACATCCGTCTTAACATATACATCTCCATCTAGTTTTGCAACCATGCTCTTCTTAGCTTTTTTTGAAATATTTTTATTTTTATGTCTCAATATTTAGATGTGTATTATGTCTGGTGGCAGTCATAAAATGTTATTTCCTTCAGACTTGGACATACTGTATGATCAAACAACGTTGTTGTCATTTTTCTAGAGTCTCCAACTTATAAAGCTCTTGTTCCACCTTGGTCCTTAAAGATCCATATGTTTTTATATAAAGTAACATTTTTATTATCAAAGGATGAAATATGCTTATGAAATTTTCTCTTTTAATGTGCTAATTTGATATTTGTTGATATAATGTTATTTTGTCATGTCTGCTAGATTCAAGGAAAGTGAACTTGTAAAGCTTGACATTCGTATTAATGGTGATCATGTGGATCCTTTGTCAACAATTGTGCATAAAGATAAGGTACTAATTTCACATCCCTCTGGCTTCTTTTGTGGTGCACGTTTTTTCTCTTTTGTTGAAGTAATATAACTTAATTTATAGTTTTAGTGCTTCAAGCATTTCAATAGCTCGTCCAACATTGTATGTTGGTCTGAGCACTGTATCTTCTGTTAGGTTTTGCCATGAAAACATACAACCACAAAAATCCAGTTGAATCCCACAAGAGTAGGGTCTGAGGAGTGTGTGTGTATGCAGACCTTACCCCTACTCGAAAGTAGAGATGTTTCCCAAGAGACCCCGTCTTAACGTCGAAAGTTGCATTGATTAACTAACTGCTACTTCATTAAACCGCAGAGAGTTTAGAGAACCATGTTGCTTTATTCCATCCCCAAAGCCAAAAAATAGTGAATTTTTTTACTCCATCGGAGATGATGGAAATGCCATGGAAACAATGTTAAAAACCTAGTGCTTATCATTTTGCAGGTGAAAGTAGATTGATTTTGATGTTCATAAGAGAAGTGAGAAAGGAGTATGATTGTAGAGTAAGAGTAGTGAAGTGAAGGATATAGATTTGAAAAAAGATACATGACAAACATTTTGAAATGTATCCTTACAAGATGAATTTGCAGCTATTTACTTTCTTTGGGGAGTTAGGATATTTCACTAATGATGAAAGAAAACTTGTACAACTATCATTATCCAATTCAATACCCTTTCCTATAGAACTCAAGATTGGCCAGGAAGATAAATGAAGGAAAGTTTTTATAAGTTGTGAAATCAACATCTAATTTCATAAAATAGTAAAAGAAAAATCTTTATCAAAATATGAGCAAGAATCTTAAACTCATATAAGTAATAAAGCCAAGGTGAATCTCCAATAATAACTACTAGATTACTAGCTAGATAATGTTTTCAAATAATGAGCCTCAATATTTATAGAAGGCAAATAACTACCAATCCCTAGAATTTAGGCCCACTACCATATTACCTCGTAACTATTCCTAGACTCTAGGCTCACTACCACATTACTTAGCCACTACTTCTAGAATTTAGGCCCACTTACTCATTATTTATTACTTAGTAACTAACATGTATAAAATGATATATTTGACCTATTAAACAAATATTAATTATGGTGAGTGCCACATTTGAAGAGCTATTTTATGTCACTAATATTTACTCCCTCCGTCCCAGAGTATTTGTCCACTTTCATTTTGACACATCATCCAATGCACTTCTTTAATCCATTTTATCTTGTAATTTGTATATTACAAAATTATAGAAATTATATATTAATAATCTATATGTTATGACAAATCAAACAAGATCACACATGACTATATTTAGGCTTACACATTGAGAGAATTTGATGAGTCAAAGTGCTTGGATGAACAGTTCCAAAAGTAAAAAATGGACGAATATAGTGGGACGGAGGTAGTATAATAGAGTAAGTAAAATATTATGGTGACTTTCTAGGGTGAATTACTTTGGAACTTTAGCTTAGTTTTTGCCTTTTGATGACTGCAAGTACAGTCCTAAATTTCACTCTTTCAGGCATATGCTGTGGGAAAGGCCTTGACTCAAAAGCTGAAAGAACTAATACCTAAACAGATGTTTAAAGTTCCAATCCAGGTATAAAAAACATGTATCATTTTAAATTTATTCACGCAGAGGTGTAAATTTTATTTTGCATCACTTTTACAAAGTTGTGTTTGCTCCATTTCTTCATTGTAATGGAAACATTGTTTTGGTTATCTGTTACGCTTAAAAATGGGAAGCAACCCTCTTTTACAAATTACAAAATGAATTAATCCATGGAACAATGGAACTTCACTAAAGTAACATATGCTTTTAGGGATTAAATTTAAAAATAAACTTACCAGCATTTATCTAAACCACTACACAATATAGTAAAAAAAATGTCACCAAGCCCCACGGTGCTTCGTTGGGCCCCATTTTGTGTCCTTTCCTCTTAACCTTGTGTGGTAGGGCGGTAAGACCCAATTCGAGGCCCAATGTAGCTATGTAGGGCTCCCAAGTACCTCGGTGTCATAATATATCAATGATGCTTCGTGTCAAAAGAACCAAGCTAAAATTTATGTAATTTTGAAAAAAAGTAATTTTTTTTCTTTTTAACGTTATATATATATATATATATATATATATATATATATATATATATATATATTCTATTTTGTCTGATTTGGTCGAGTTCAACTTGTTGGCGAAAAAAAAGTCAGTCAATTTTGTTTCCATTTCTTTGATATTCTTACTCCTTATCCAGTAATTTCATCTTATATTTGATATTAGGGATAATGTATGTGTACACCCACCCTCCCCATATATCACTTGTGGTATAAAAGGACCTTACTGAGTTGTTGTTGATGATGATGATTGGTATTTCATTGCAGGCATGTATAGGTTCTAAAGTTGTTGCTAGTGAGGCTCTGTCTGCAATCAGGAAGGACGTTCTGGCCAAGTGCTATGGTAAAAATGCTTTGCGAGCAAACTCCTTGGAGAACGAATGCTGCTTTGAAAAGAAATGAATCTAGTGCATTATATGACTAAAATAAGTTAATTGCATTAATCTTGGAGGGTTGTGCATAATCACAGCATTATCGTCTTTTGGAATTCTTTCCGCGGTACTTTTCATGCTTAGCCTTATGGAACCTGCTTTAAAGACAAAAGACAGTGAATGCACGTTTCAATGTCTTTACTTATTTATCCTATGCTAGCGAGACCACTTTTTGGCATCAGTTCATGTGTTGTGCGACATAGTTACACAGTAGTGGGTAAAGTTCCTAGGCCGTGGGAGTGCTCAAGAAGGATATTACATACTAGCTATGTCAACATAGTGTTTAATGAGTTATCTCTAGGGTCCGGCATCACATTATCATGTGTTATCACACATATGGGTAACTTCAGTTTGGAATTCAACATTACTTGAGACTGGACACTAATTTGTACATGCCTATGTCTTAATTTTATGTTCAGGTGGTGACATTTCAAGAAAAAAGAAGTTGCTTAAGAAACAGGTAATTCATTGCACTTTTTCTTTTTGTCATATTTTCGCATGCCTGCATCTTAAAAATAGGCTAGCTTTAGGAAAGTGATATCTTTTAGGTTATGTCATGCTTTGATCATATTGCTTAAGTCACAATGCCCACCATTGCTTAGGACAGCATGACCTTTTTCTTATGTCATTATGACATCACGGCTAGTAGTAGACTACTACCTCCATTCTTTTTTAATTCTCCATTTTGGTTTCTGTGCCAACTGTTGACTAGGTATATACAAAAATATACCCTACAATGAATTAAGTTCCACAAGGAAAGTGAAACAGATAGCTGATAAAGAATGTAGTAAGCATTGGAAAGGAAGGCAAGTTTTACCTATAAAGTGACATGACTTGCAGTGTAGGAATGAAAGGTTTGACTCACCTTACACCTACTACCACTCCTGACGCATTCTCTTCCGGAATGGTGGCTGCCTATGTTGGCTGAAATGGTGTGGCTCATTGTCACTAGCTTTAGGATAGTTGAAAGCTTTAGGCTTCTTCATGCTTTGATGGTTGCTTTTACTTGCTTAAGGCCGTGTTCTCGTCGCCTGATGTGATTGGAATAAGTTTTTATCTGGTCTGGTTTGATCTGATCTGAATGTAGTTATATTTAAACTTGTTTTTGATCTAGAATGGATTCCAATAAGAAAAAGTAATAAGTTGAAGAGTGCATGACCTAAGTCATGATGACATAATTGCTAAAGCCATGATGACATCATCCCTTATATCATCATGAGACCAATGTATATTTGCTACACATATGGCATTGCACATACTAGTTGTAAATTGGAAAAACTCCCAAAAACTTATTTGTCAAAAAGCCAAACCAACAGAAATTGATGATAACTCTCTCGTCGCAATTTTTCTTAACAAAATCTCAAATTTAAGGCATCACAATATGTTGGAATATCAAAATATCCTTGTTTGCAGTCGTGGACTTGGACCTATTAATCGGTATTTCGTAACTAAAGTTTGGTTACCGGAAGCTTCTGTTAGTAATTTTTAATACCATTAGAGATGCCGAAACTTTGGTTAACAAAAGTTTTAGTACGGTTAATTGGCCAATGAAATACTCATGCAAAAAACGACAATAAAATAAAAAACTACCATTATACATCTATTTCAACTTCACAAGCTCCAAAAATAATAAAATGAATACTAAACAAGAAAAAACATATCTAAATCAATCAAAATATAAGTTAATGTACAATCAACGTATGGAGTTGTTGTTAAAGAGTTCATTTGAATTGAAATCAATTATAAAAATTGATTAACTATCATAATTTAGTAAATGTTTGCATTTCAAACAAATAATTAACAATACTATCATAATTACGCCAACACAGATGTAAATGATTGACACAAGAGGCGGAAGCCTAGAGAGGTCTCTCATAGGGAATGATATATGTATGTGTGTGTGTGTGTATATACAAACACACGCACATACACACACACATAACCAAATTAATATTTCTAAATATTGAAGTGTATTAAAAAAATCAAATAAAACACACATTGGAAATACTGAAAAAATTTAAAATTGTAATTAAAATTTAAACACAATTCATATTCAGTTAAAAATACAAGACTGAAATCCCTAAAAAACTTAACTAAAAGAAAAAACATTGAAAATGAAAATACAAATGATTGGAAATACTTTTGAAAATAATAAAACTAAAAGGCAAAATAGCTAGCATTTTTGCATTTAATATTCAAATGAATGTTTATCGCAACTGAGGTTTGGGTTTTTTTATAAGATATACGGAGTAAATGAAATCTGGGCATTGGATCAGGTCCGGACTGCCATGATGCTTTTTACGGAGTATAACCCACAACAAAAAATGATCAGACGAAAGGCGAGAGAGGCAGTCGCCTGAGGGGACGTTTAAGGCGAGAAGCGAAAAAGGTGACCGCCTAAGGCGCGCCTTAGGGATGTTGCCTGGCCTGCCTCTTTTGAGGTGCCGAGTGCTCACCCGGCCATCTCCGAGGCGAGAGAGGCGAACACCTTTCAAAACTATGTGTATACGTATATGTGTATGTGAATGTGCATGTGCATGTGTCTGTGGGGTGTGGGATGTGGGATGTGCATGTCTCTTTGAGAGAGAGAGAGAGAGATTGTATCATTCTCGCATTTTTTCATTAATAATTCCAAAAGTTTTTTTTTACGGTTGACAAAAAATTGGATAATTGGTATTCCAGTTTTGTTTTTTATGCCCACCGTACTAATGCATGCTTACCATTGATTTCAGGCCGAGGGAAAGAAAAGAATGAAATCATTTGGTAAGGTTGATGTACCTCAGGAAGCATTTATGGCTGTTCTCAAACTTGAGAAAGAGGTACTATAATTGGGATTATTCGAGAGGAAGATGTGGAAATAGTGGCCATGTTCTTACCCTTTCTTCAAGCTCACCCAAATTTGTAAAACATTGTCACATTTTTTATGCTCCTGTAGTTATGTATAAAATAATGTTTGTTGAAGGAAAAAAAATGCTGAATTGAGTTTCACGACAGTACTGTCTCATTTGAGTAGGATTAGCTTTATCTCTTTGCTGGAATTTCACTTGTGACGGATGCATATATTGTAGAATGAGGTCTTATTGATTATCAGGTTTATTTTATACTCCCTCCGTCCACAAATAAACTTTACGTTCACTATTCACAGGGTCAAACTTTATTCACTTTGTTGGCCTATTTTCGTCACTCATTTGATAAAATAATATAGTCATGTCACCTCTAGTTTTGTAGATCTTTTGATATAGTTTTTTAATATGTAATTTTTATTTTTCAATTCTACACCATTTTTCATATAAAATGATTTGAAAATAACTTCAGTCAAACATCGTAACGCGTAATGTAAAGTTTATTTGTGGACGGAGGGAGTAATAAAAACAAAAAGGATAACTTACATAATAGCCAAGAGCTTAAGTATTTGTTAGTCGGTTTTAGTCGTGCCCACGCCTTAGAGGGGGGTGAATAAGGCGTTTGAAAACTTTTTGTAGTTTGATAAAAACGATGTTGGCAAATGCGGAAGCAGTATATAAAACGCAAAAATAAAAGCGTAAAGTAAAATGCACACCGATTGTATACTGGTTCGGGAACTCCCTACTCCAGTACCTCAAGGCTCCTCCTCAAGGATTTCCGAATCCACTACGTCCCGGTCTCTTGAACTCCGCCAAAGCACCGCACTAGTTTGGCAAACAACCCTTGCCAATAGGATTTACTCCGAGATTTCACCACGGCTATCTCGAACCGTGTACAACGATGATTTAACAGCTATCTTCTACCGTTCCCCCAAGGATTTTAAAGGCTATCTTTGAACCTTTACTCAAGGATTTATACGACTATCCTTAACCATTACAACGTGAGAATTTACCGGCTATTCCTGACCGTAAGAAGGTGTGTTTCAAGAACACACAAGGATTCTACACAACGGCTAGAATATAAAAATGAAGAACAAAACTTAGCCGGTGTAGAAAGAAGTTATACTCTCTAAAAAATACAATTCAAACTTATGAATATGAGAGTATATAACTAAAAACACAAGCTCAAAGTGTGTGTATAAAAATTAGGAGTTTAAGGCTCTTGAAATAGCCAAAATATTGAAAATAATGAATAAAAGAATGAACACACTTAAAATATAAAGGGAGGATGTTTGGAGCTTTGTTTCTTGTTGAAGTATGAAGTACTAGGCATATAATTATAGTGGAAGATGTTAATTAGCCGTTGAGAGGTGATTAGGGTTGGTTTAATTCAAAAATCAGAAATCAGGAATAGTGTTCCAACGGTTACGGTACCCCTTTCGATAGGGGGTCCCGTCCTGACGGTAGGGGGTCCCGAGCTGACGGTAGGGGGTACCTTCTCAGATTGACTCACGGTACTTACTCACGGCACCTAGGTACCTAGTGACCATTTTGACAATTTTTTCATTTTTGTCCAAATCATTTCTAATTTTGTTTAAAACCTTTTGGATGTTTGAAAATGATTATAAAAGGGTTTTAAACATATTTTGTGAGTGTTTTTGAGCTTGTGAATATAGGTATATAAAATCATATCCTTACATCGGTTTCTACCTATATTCTACGCTAGTTTAGTGTTTCAACTTCATTCTTGAGAACCGAATCTTAATAGATTCTTGTTGTACCTGAAACATTAAACAAACGTTAAACTCTTATATTGTTTGTTAACATCAAAACACGAGGCTTAGCAAACCAAGGCTAACAGTATTTACCTATAATCCATGTAAGTTGATTCGTGGCTACGAGGGGCATTGTGGAGCTCAAATGATGAAATGATCGTGGTAAGGGCGTTGTAAAAATATTAGCTACTTGTTTAGCCATGAAACCTTCCTGATAAAATGACAATTAGAACCAACATGTTTCACGTGATTGTGGTGAACCTGTAGATTCATTGTCATTGTTGAGACACAACTTTGACAACGGGTTCCAATAGTGGTGGTGAGATATTGAAGCTAAATAACCCTTACAACTCCAACGGCCATGGCTTTGTATTGCACCTTTGTGAAAGAGCGTGAGACTTGAGATTGTTTCTTTGTGCACCAAAAAAAGTGATTGGGCCAATAGGAGATGTGATATGTAATTGTGGAGCGATATTCATCCTTCTCAGTAGCCCAACCAAAATTATAGATATAGAGCTTAAGCTCACCTTTACGGAAGAGCAAACCATGACCAAGGACCCGACAGTCGTGATGTCGTGCTCCATCATATATCCATGCAACAATCTTGTTGTTATATGACAAGTAAATAAAAATTACAATTTTAGTAAATAATTAGAACACACATCACATAAACTCTTATATAATTAGAACATGATTGCATTTTATTTGCTTGTAGTTCTTATCATACTTCAAGAAAACAATGATGATGGTCAGGGCGACCTCTTCCCATCGCATGAACTCCCGTATATTCTTAGGTCACATCCTCAGCTCTGTCTCCTCCTCATGGAGCATGCACTAGGCAAAACAAATGTGCGTCTCAACCACTGACACAACTCTCTACATCTCGGGCCAAAACGAGAGAGCTAGGGGTAGCAGTGGGGCGAACGCCTAGAATAGAACGACGTTTGCTTGAAGAGGAATTGCCCTGGTGAGCCGTGTGCACTAGGGGCTACGAACATATGCAAAAACAAAGACGTGAAACACCACCAAATTGATGTCGAATGAAGAATGACTAAATACATTAATTTCTTACCTTTCCAAGGCCCACCAACAACTTCGGTCATGCGACGAAGCTCCCCTTGCAATCAGCGGCCGTCTCCATACGCTTAGTCGGACAAGGAATGGTATATTTACCCATACTACGAAGCATCAAGGTCACATAGACCATGACCTGCTAGGGAAAGAGGGGAATACCGTGCACCACATCTCTCGATGCACGGGGAAAACCGATCCATGTGCCACTACAAAATTGGCGGGATCAGAAATCCTCAAGTAACAAGCAACAACCTATAAAAAATTAGTAAGCAAACGTTAGAAACAAGTAAAAGCAAACCTAAATTACATAATATATGTACTTCAGTGAGGTCATCGAAGTCAACAACATGTATGGATGCCTTGCTGATACGCTACCCATGATGAGGTGCTAGCGGGGGTGTGTGCTGCGAAATGGATCCAAACTCTGTACCACTCTCGGGTATCGATAGTCCTTATTGCTGCAAAAGGGAAGGGAGGTGCTGTGTGAAGTCTGCAACAACAGTCTATCATTTGATCAAGATCCTGCTCAGTCATGTACTTCCCTTCGGGCTTGTGGGTCTTCTTATTGCCATTGAAAGCCTTCCGTAACCCAACGTATGACTCAACACCCCACGTCCGCCCCGGGTACTCAGCGCTCCCTAAAGCCCTAGTTAATACACCGTTGTGCCTCTCTGACACAAAGGTACCGACCGCCACCTCAGACTTCAACTGGATCTTTAAGAGTCAAGAATTGAAAAAGGTTAAGGATTATAAGCAAATAATAAACTAATATTGAAATGAATGTAGATTATGTGCATACTATCCTATTACGATTCTCTATAAATCCAGGGTCAGTAACCTACCACTTCCTCCCCGAGGTGTGACCTATCAACCAATAGTCCTCCCGTCCGAGCTGAGTAGTCGTCGTTGATGACGTAGTAGCGACATCTGTAGAGCTGGTGGTCTGGGAAAGTCCCACCTCGTGCTCAAGCATGAAATATCCACCCTAGCCAATAAAGTGCTGATAAGGATTCTTTTTTCTCTTGCTCCTTGTTTGACTCTCTAAGGGCCTAAAAAAGCAATCGTTAAAATTTCTCGTTTAAAATAATTTCAAGTGTTGATTAATTTATTTCAAAGAATAACATTTTATTCTTTTGGGGTCTCACTCTAGGTCTTGAACTCCTTCCAATGCTCTTCCTCTATGTATTTGTAATGCTCAACAGGATTGGCACCGTAATGATCCCCACCAAAAGTCAAATACGCCCGTCGTAAATATATCCTGAAGGCGCGAAACACATAACATGCTGAACACCACCGGGAGGTATATGATATATAGTCTGCAAGAAAATGAGGCAATAACTTTACCAATACAAACATATAACAATTAAAGTTAGTAGATAAGGTAGTTTTTCTTTAAAAGAAACTTTACATAAACGAATCTTGTCTAGTGTCGTGGCCTTCAGGTCATCAGGGACCTCTCGCTAGTAACCATAGGTAATCGGCACTCTCGACCGGGCCTGAAACCCTATAAGCAAATGAAAATCCGTAAAGTACTCTCCACGGACAGAATTCCCGTCCTCCCACTCAAGCTCTATGGGCGAGTGACCTTCTCTCTTCCTCTTATATATAGCTTCGCACACGTCACTATACCTCAACCTTTTTCTTCTTCAGTCAGTATGCCATAGCTGCACCAATAGAAAAAAAATGTAACATAAGTTTGATTAAAAGGAAACAAAAGTAAATGAAATGAAAATGATTGTAATGAACGAAATTAAATACGTAAACCATTATTTTATCTTCTTCATATTTTCCAAATCTATCCATAATCCTTC